>OX393579.1:36169366-36769366 GCA_947652605.1 Elmis aenea | reverse complement strand
CGGCTTAAAAAGTTGCTTAAGCAATGTTTTTACACATTTAAAATATTTTATGCCCCAAAAGGGTTATACACGATTTTCAAAAATCGTATTTTTCCATTTTCTTTAGGATACGGTTTAAGATATTTCCAATTATCTTCGGATTATTATTGAACACCGAATTTAGTAACTTTGCCAAATTTAAGCCTATAGGTACTGTAGCTATTATAATAAGCGAGATGCACACGGTTAAACTTGGATTTCAAACACCCTGTATATAATAAATAATGTAAAATATGTAGTTCTGAAATGTTTCTGTATGTAGCTAAAATGTTAAAAGAAATACATTTTTTCAAACTGTTACGTTTAAAATTCATTATAAGGGAAAATATAATTTTTTTGAGGATTCTGAGCTTGTAATTGATCTAGAATGTTTGATTTGAAATAGTATGTAACAAGAAATGTTTATCAATTCTTTTTAATCTGTCTTAAATTGGGCGTGCTTTATTTATTTTAAGTTGGGCGGTTCTAAAGTACTTACTTTATTGTAGTATTTTATTACATTATCTTGCATAGTTTTATACTTTAAGGTGACACATAGTTAAAATAAATTTTGTAACTTTGTGCTTTGAGTGAATTACACCTTAAAATTTATTGGTCGAATATACGTAATATCATGGGTAATATATTACTTTTGAATCTTTTATACCCAGCTCATGACATATATTAAAATTTCTCAAAATTATATCGTTCATTTCCCGGAATGATGTTACAGTAACTCTCGATATTATCAAAGTAATCTGTTTGTCTTCTGTCGTCATGCACTTGTTGTATTGACACTACCATATATGCATAACGTATATTAGTGTAAATGATAATTTTTTATTTACTAAAGTGTTACGTAGTCGGAGTAATTAACCTTATCTCAGGCTAATGATATCACCGATAGCTTTTTTTTATAGGATGTAGGCGTTATTGGCAAATTTCAATTATTTGGGTGTAATTAATGTTGTAAAGGTCTTTTATTGGCAACTTAAAGCAAACCTAATAAATCAATTTAATGTGCAGGTAAAATAAATAGGTAGTTAAAACACAAAAAAAAAATGGGCGCATTTAATTAGTTAATTTAATAGATGTGAAAGTAATTAAGCACTTTAATGTTATAGTTCCAGCTTAAGCTTATAAGAATTAAATGATTGAAGGGTCTCAAAATGTTTAGTAACGATTATTGACTTTTTATACCAGTTTACACATGTAGTACTGTAGAGGGTGGTCCAAATTTGATGATATTACTTGTTTGTGTATCTTACTTAATTAGTTAATATTCAAGATAGAGAAACGGTTAAATTACCTACAAAAAATATGCAGTTTTTAAAGCCAATTTCAGAACCGTTTTTAGAAATATTGTAATGAATTAGTATGTCAATATTCTGAAATAAATTACTGGAATAAGGAAGGAAGCGGCTTATTATTTAAAAACAACCATAAGGTCATACATATGTACATATATGTAATTCATTTTGCCCCATGATTAGGTATCATAAATAATATAATAATATTGTTCAGAGAAGCATACATTTCGGAAATATTACCTTAATATTGCAATATCATTTGTATGAACTGAACTGAACCAGGGGTTTGGAGCAGTCCAATTTTTTAATTGCTCCGCTCCGGCATCAAAATGCCTCCTCCACTCCGCTCCAGCTCCGCTCCATGCTCCAAATATTGTTAACATTTTTAAAATGAATTTTTTTATAAAAAAAAATTGTTTTTAAAAACAAAAGTTTTAATTTTTTCGGGTATGCCGAGTTGGTCAAAAATTACAATATTCCAACAAACAAGTTAAATAAATGTTTGTAAGAACAAATTATTGACCTTCAAAGGTTGGAAAAAAGAAGAAAAAAAGTAGTTCTTTTAAAAATTGTACATAACAAACTGGAGCAGTGGAGCAATCAAAATTATTTGCTCCGGACTCCGCTCCAGCTCCGGGCAAAAACTCATTGCTCCGCTGCTCCGTGCTTTGCTCCAAACCCCTGGTACGAACACAATAACATAATTTTTGCAATGAATTTTTGTAATAAGAGTTAAGAAAACAATTGTGATCTATGTGATCACTTAGTCTTTTTCTTAATTTATTTAAAGAAAGTCCTGCTGCATAAAATGCTTTCTCAGACTTTATTGATATGGGTGTAATGGTCTCGACAACATTCAGCAGCTAAGAGACATCATTTTTATCAAAAAAAAAATCATTTTTACGTTTTTTTGCTTCGCATTACCAGGGAATAAATTTTGCCTTTATTTAATGGTAGACATTTATGATAAATTCTGATATTATTTCAAAGATCTTAACACAAAATTAACGAAAATAACTTATTTTCAATATCCCGGGACAAAAAGTATTTCCCGGGAAATGTAAAATAGCTTGAAATCAACCAGAGAAACCCTATTTCATATCTCTTTTATTCTTGAAAACAACCAAAATATGTGTTATATAAAGATTATTTTTAGATTTTTACATATTTTTGGTAATTTAAACTCTATCTTGATTATTAAGCAAGACACCCATGTAATCCCATCGAATTTTGTCAGCCTGTGTGCGCCGAAAGAAGTTGTCTGTGTATCGTTAATTTTTGTTTTATTCTAACAGGATGATATACATACATACTATACGTATGCATGCATTAGTCACGCGTATCTTGCTATTTTCTACTACCACTAATGTAAATGACTCTAAAGCTGGGTTTACATTAGTCATGTGAGTGGATCAACTCACATGAATTCATGTGACATGAACGCCAAATGACCGTCTAAATCTAAACCTTGTAATTCAGTATAAATGATTCCGTTCAAATGATCAACTGACATGAACTACAAGGTTTAGACGGTCATTTGGCGTTCATGTCACATGAATTCATGTGAGTTGATCCACTCACATGACTAATGTAAACCCAGCTTTACCGTACGGCCTGCATGCATAGTAAGTGAGTCCTAGGCAAGCAAAACGCACTTGTCTAAAAATGTCAACGTAGGCTTATGTCAAAATTGACAAGGCAACGTAATTACATGTGTATATTAGCCAAAAAGCCGTTATAATCGTATGTATTATGTGATCGTAGAAAAAGTATGCTACATAACACGAGTTGTAAAGCAATTACGCACTCGTGGAAATACGCACTGGCCGCTACGAGGCTCCGTGCGCAACTTTTCCACTCGTGCGTTATATGCTTCTTACAACTCTTGTTATGTAAACTATTATTCATCTTATCCAAATCATATGTATTTACGACCGCGTTTTAGACGACATAGCCGATGCACAGTCAGTACACAATAAAACATGTAAATTTACTTTTAATCTACTGTGAGCATTACTTTTGCATGAACGTGATCAATTAAATTAAAGAAATTGTATACCTTATCCATTAAGTCATATTTTGTGTACTATAGTTGAATTGTGTATTAAAAATCTTCTAACTAACGTATGTTTTCCAACTATCTTTTGTCGTGCAAATATCGAGTAAGCACTCCGCGTGCCGAAGAAACCTCAAGAGCGGTTAATTAATTTCTACATCAACATCGTAAATTATTTTGTGAAGTTAAAAAATAAATTGCTAATTTTCATTGCAGTTCTGTTATTTATATTTTTATACCGGGTGTAAATGAAATGTCGTACACCCCCTTTTTTGTTTTTTAGTTTTGATTTTAAATAAATGAAATTTTAGACATATGATATGTGCAAAAAACCGGGCTTTTTGAGCCGTTGCGCACATTTGTTTCACTTCCGGTTTTGCCAACTTTGTTATTTTAAATGGAACACCCTGTATATTTTTACATTTTTGGAAAGAGGAAGCGATTTTGGATACAAATGCAATATTTTGGTTAATTTTTATAACCTCAATTTTTTTTTAAAACAAAATTTAGTTTTTTATTAAGGGTGCCGTGACCTGCACAAATTGATTTTTATTATGTCAACAATTGTCCAAAAAACGTTTTTGTAAATTTTCAATGACATTTAGGTTACTTTAATCGGCTTTGAAGGTTGCGGAATCGGTTTTTTGACAAAAAGTCAATTTTTTTAAATGGAACCATGCTGGTACTAGCGGTTATTTTAATCAAGCATCTTCTAACGAATCCATCGATACCAATAACTTGTATTTTTATTAAAGAGTCTGCTTCAAAAATTTCAAATTATTGTGAAAATTTATTAAGAGATCCTGTTAATCGCAGTACACTGTGCATAACTACAATAAAACAAATGATCGTTGTTTTATGTTTAACTACTATAGTCATTTAATTAAAAAGTCCAAAAATGTTGGTAATCATTTTAACATAATTAGATTACTGCGATTAAGGGGATCTCTTAATAAATTTTCACAATAATTTGAAATTTTTGAAGTAGATTTTAATAAAAATACAAGTTATTGGTATCGATGGACGCGTTAGAAGATGCTTGATTTAAATAACCGCTAGTACCAGGATGGTTCCATTTAAAAAAATTGACTTTTTGTCAAAAAACTGATTCCGCAACCTTCAAAGCCGATCAAAGTAACCTAAATGTCATTGAAAATTTACAAAAACGTTTTTTGGACAATTGTTGACATAATTAAAATCAATTTGTGCAGGTCACGGCACCCTTAATAAAAAACTAAATTTTGTTTTAAAAAAAAATTGAGGTTATAAAAATTAACCAAAATATTGCATTTGTATCCAAAATCGCTTCCTCTTTCCAAAAATGTAAAAATATACAGGGTGTTCCATTTAAAATAACAAAGTTGGGGTCATTTCCGGCAAAACCGGAAGTGAAACAAATGTGTGCAACGGCTCAAAAAGCCCGGTTTTTTGCACATATCATATGTCTAAATTTTCATTTATCTTAAATTAAAACTAAAGAAAAAAAAGGGGGTGTACCACACTTCATTTACACCCGGTATAATTAAATATATTACAGTAAAGTAAAATAATGTAATCAGTTACTGTTGTATGTAAATTGCTTTTTAATTGAATTAACTAATTTAGTATTCAGAATTCAATATGTAATCAGGGCGTGTTTAATTTGTAAATAAAGATTACAAAAAAATATTGTTTCATCACTTTTTTGTAATGAATTGGATTATCTAATATTAGTTTTAAACTACAGGTAAACATCAACTTAACATTAATCTATCCTAAAACCTGCTATTCCTGTTAAAATTGATAATTTAGTATGTCTGCTAATTTAATTTAAATTCTACTATGTTATAATAATAATTAGCGCTGGTGACACCTGAAGCAGAATATTCTGTAGCTCGTTTTACCATTATGTAAATAAAACAGCTAATTTCTGAAACCAGTCAATTAATTATAGTTCAGCAGTTAACCTGCCGTTGGTTTTTTTTGTGCGTGATGGCACTTTCGTTGCCTTTCATCTCGGGCCACATGGTGTTATGTTCCACTAATGGTTTCGGGCGCCGCGACGCAGGATGTGCCGCCAATATTTTGGCGGAAGTGGGAAGTATGCTTCTTATAATTTTGCGGTTGCGGCAGATAAAATTAGCCACGCCACCGCACTGAGGACAGGATGTGCATCTCTTATAAATAGTACCTACTATATACATATACATATACTCTATATCCCATATACCGACTTCCTTTTACCGATGCAATTTATCTACGAACAAATTAAGCTTTGATCAAGAGACTGTGTTCTATAAAAGACGAGTTGTTTCGATTCAAGGGCACCATGCGCTTTGACTTGTAACCTTCTTTTAAAATGGAAAATAGACTGTATTTACCTACTTGCTAAACATTTATCTGTACATGTATTCATATATCTGTATGTGTGTTATAGTTATGTTACAAAATAATTTTATTTACTTAACGAGGATTAAGGAAAACAACAAAGAAAGTTTTTGTTATTGAAAATGTTGCGAGTAAACTATAAATTGGTTCTTTTGTTTATTTACACTATCTTGATATTTTTGTGAATGTTAAATATTTCAGATTTAAAAAAATATATAATTAATTTTAAAAACAACGGAATACATTTTTAAATACGTACCTACTTACATATGCTTTTTGGTTTTTATACTTAACACTGCTTTTAGTTAAAAGGACATACCTACGAATATTTTTTGCTTTTTTTTTTAAAATAGATTTACGTTATCTAAACTAAACCTATCAAGAAAATAAGGGTGCGTCGTAATCTGTCCGTTCGTCCGTCTGTTGTAAGTCGAGAATAGTCGCACGGTTTTTATGAATATCTCGAATATGCTGGATAAGTTTATTGGAAGTTGTTTATTCATGTATTTTAGTAGCACGCGGAAGTTTTCTCATCACGACATTATTTGTGTTTTATCAATAACTATCTACTTACAATCGAATTTCATCAAAGTTTTGTTGTAAGATATTTGATTTTTTACTGGGTGAGTTTAGAATTGTTTCTCTTTTAACTTTACAAGATTTAGAAACATTTTATAAAATATTTAAAATTAAAACTAAACAGAATCATCTTAAAAGGAGCATATATTTTTCAAAAATTAATTGAAATTGAGTTTTAGCTGTGTAGCGCGATCTTGTTTAATAACTGATGGATTCAACCCTGGGCAAGAATCTACCTCCAGACTCCAGACCCCAATATAATTTTTTTACTGAAATTACAATTTTTTGCGCACGCCACTGTTTGTATCACTTAACCAAGCCTCTATATCCAACATTTTCAAAACTAGCTGTCGGTTGTAACATTCAGTTGTATATTTGTGAACTTCGAGTATTTAATCTTCATTTAGAAGTAATTAAGTTATGTACACACATGTGTTTAATAAACACTTAGTTGGCAAGTAAGTCATTAAAAGTTCGACTTATTTACTGACTCATTCGGATGTTTTCATTGTGTGTAAAATTGTAGAATTGAAAATGTTTCCGCCGATTGAATGGCGCAGGTACACTAATGTCTAAAATATGTCTGTTTTTACAACTTTGGCGTAAATATTCGTCAAGATTATCAAAGAGTGAACGTGGAACGGAAATATTAAACACATCCCTACCGGAACCGGATGTGCTGCTATACTGCAGTAATTGGAAAATAAACATAAGAAAATTCATTTCCAATTACTAAATATGCGCATAATCAGAGATTTCATTTAGATACGAATAATACAGACTAAAACTCTGCATTTCAATTCTCATGCATTCCTCACTTACAGTGATTGCGTTATGCCGACTAACACTGAATTATTAATTGCGTTTTTCTTTGGCAAATTAAATGAAGCCGCACTTGTCGATAGACATCTTGACGGGACACGCGGTGCCATGGCAACGGTTTAACAGTTTGTTGTTAATATAATTTTGCTTAATTAATTATGATGTAAGAGGCTAGCATTGTTTCTGAGTTACAAATATTTTTTTGTGACATGTATTGCGCATTCAAATTATGATTATTACAATGGAGGTTGAAGCAATTTTAAATAAAGACCCAGTCTATTTAGTCTATATTTTTAATGAGCTCTATTGCAATTATTTCAACAATTACGTTTTTAATAACTCTCCAATATTTTATTCAAATTTAAATTAGATTGCTATGAAACATTTTCATTTATAAAATCGGATACTGTTTAACGTCTAGCTATTTTGTATTCTGCGACTAAATTGAAGCGGAATTCGTTTTTCATGGTTATCCATCCATACGAAATTCACTATTTCGCACATTTTTTTAATGAAATCTGTCGGCAACCGAAACAAACTGTATTTTTTTCGAGAGCAAAGTAATGAACTATGATTTGAGAACTTATAGGCACCCGCGGTTTTCAATATCTAGACATCCAGGTTTTTATTAAATCTCGGAATGTTAAATAAACTTTAAAAATATAAACTGTGCTTGGAATTCATAAAAGTTGGAGCAAATACTGGTAGTTATAAAGTAGTTTAAAGCTTGACAATAAAAACGTCTTACTTTTGTAATTATTTATCTATATTGTTTTTAGGAAATGATACTTTATATTTTCAAAAAAAGCATTATATTATTTTGCAGCGTATGCGCACCTGTTAAAATTTCCGATGTCCCAAAGTACCTACTGTAGGGTAAATTTAATAGGATTTATGCTTTTTAAACTATATCTTTTGATTTATTCGTTTTAACCTAGTCTAGCTCTTTCTTTATATGTACCTACATAAACAGGGTGTTTCACTTTTCCATGTGGCACTATTGCTATCTCCGTAAATGATGAAATTACAAGGTTGGTTAAATACTGGGCAGTGGGCTGAACTGGCAGCGATTCTAGCAGCGAAACTCGTTGAGAGCCAACATAGAATAGAACATGCATATAGTGTTATATAATAGTATATTACATAACAAGAGTTGTAAGAAGCTTTCCACGAGTGCGCAATTGCTTTACAACTCGTGTTATGTAGCTTATTTTATCTACGAACACATAATACCTACGATTTTAACGGCTTTTTGGCTAATATACACATGTAATTACGTTGTCTTGTCAATTTGGACGTAAGACTACTTCGATCTTTCTAGATAAGTGTGCGTTTTGTTTACCTTGCGTTAGGACTCACTTACTATGCATGAAGGCTGTACGGCAGGCCTGGGCAAATGGCGGCCCGCAGGCCGGATCCGGCCCGCGGTAGAATTCTCTCCGGCCCGCGAAGCATTTTATAAATTATTAAAAGCAAAAATATTACTGTTTGTCCAATATAAATTGGCGCATAAAAAGAATTTTAGAAAAAAATAATTATTCAATACATTATTTGAATAAGGCGGTTCCAATAAAATACATTAAACTTATGTCATACTAAATTTTAACAAAAACCCGTTCAGATCCTGTATTAGTGATTAACATTTAAAGGCAGTTTTAAGAATTTCAACAACAAAATTTTCACCAGATACAAAAAATTATAAGCGATGCTAAAAAATTTCACTTTAGCCATTAAATTTTGATATGTATAAAAGTTGTATGTTTTGAGAAAATTTCATTCACCTCCAAAAGTTTAGTTTTAATTCTTCACACTTCAATGAAAAATTCTATCTTTAGTAAATTCAATGTTATATGCGTTTATATGTGTAAATATCATTCTTTCAATTACATTTTTGTTTTATTTAAAATTGCATGTTTTCATAAAAGGATTAATCTGTATTTAGTAAAAAAATTTAAAAATTTTATGTTGTAAAACAATTTTAAAATTATTTTATAAAATTTTTATTCATGTTGTTGTTTTATGTTGTATGAGTATTGTACACTTTGATAATTATCTAATATAAATGTTTAAAAATTTTCTTTTTAATTTTTTTCTTTAAATTGCTTAATAAATACATGTTTTGATTCAAAAATATTGGTTTTAAAATTTATTAAATAACCTCCTTAGCAAAAACTATACTTAAAATTAGAAAAAGAAATTGTTTGGCCCGCGGTCAAATTTTCATCCGCAATGTGGCCCGACAATCAAAAGATTTGCCCACCCCTGCTGTACGGTAAGAGTCATTTACATTAGTGGTAGTAGAAAAAATAACTTATTTCATTAACCACATACTGTATTTTGCCATTTCTTTTTGTCTGTAACGGGCAATTTGATATGAGGAACTTAAAAAAAATGTCAATGACGTCATAGCGTAGGGGCTTCAGCAGCCCCTTGTTTCATTTTCTTTAATTATAGAATTAGACTTCTAACTTTGAAAGTAATAACTGTATCATAACAAGTTTTTTGCGATAATTTGTAAATTGATTAGATGAATTCGAAAAATATATATCAATGACGTCAGTGGCGTAGGGGCTTCAGCAGCCCCTTGTTGCATTTTATTTAATTATAGAATTAAATTCCTAACTTTTAAACTAATAACTCTTTATCATAACAGTATTTCAACATTTTATAGTAAACAAATGATAGCCGAGATATTTGAGTTTAAAAATTTTGATCAATTTAGGATTTTTAGTTATATCACGCAAGCCATGGAATTTTTAAACAAAACAACTTCTTGTTTATAATACACACCTAAATAGCTAACTTTTGTCCCATTTAACCAACCTTGTAGTTTCATTATTTACGTAGATAGCAATTGTGCCACATGATAAAGTGAAACACCCTGTCTATATTTTTTTATAATCAATTTGACTGGATGTCAGTTCTCAATCTTTTATTTGTTGTTGGTTTATTTCTCTTTTAAATGGCTATAATTAATTTCTATTAGGATAATTGTTACAGTTTGTTAAGTAACCGAGTTAATTTGCGGTAATTTTAAAATGTTGTGGTATAATATATGCATATCTTAGAGTGATTCATTCTTAGAACGGAACTAAGGTAAGAAATTCATTACTTTCCCACGTTTTGTGCATACAAAGGCCGAGGGGCAGAGGTGTAAACAAGTGTAATGAGTGGACTGACAGCCAACGAACATTTAAAGAAGGAATAATAATTTCATTAGAGCCTTGTGGAGTAGTTTCCGTTCTTACCGGAAGCGAATAAACAAGTCATTGTGTCAGCTCGGCTTACTGGTCTACGTCAGCAGCACTCTGGTGCGTGTGGCCCCAATCAAAAATCTTTCGATAATACAAACTTGATGAGTGCGCCAAAAGTCAATGAATTCATTCAACATTTTAAAAATATCTCGCGCGTATAGAGCGTTTAATATTTTAACGGTGCCTTTAAGTGCTTTTATTTTTAGATTCTATTTAGTAAAATTTTTAGTGACAAATATACGCCAGATGCTGTGTTATGCTGGAGACCGGAAATTTAATTATTTTATTAAAAAGCGCTCAATAATTTTTAGGGACTTCCACGTTCTGTACATAAAAGTTGGCCAGGAATGGTTCGGTTTAATAGCGGTTCACTTAAGGGGCCGCCTCGAACATAAAAATGTCGAACTTAATATGTGGTTACAGTTTATCGAACTACTTAATGAAATATTTTATCCGTAACGTTCCTATAAGTGTAATAATAAAAATGACATTTTTCCTTCCGTTTTATTAAAAATTCAATGGATCCAACTGTAAAACGAACGTATTTATTTATCACTATTTTTTAAAAAAAACTTTGTTGTAGGATCAAATTTACACATGAACGGGTTTGGTCGGTTAGTTTTTATCGTATGTTAATAAAATATCTAATTGTGGAACAACCTTAAATTAATTCTACATTATTTTTTCACGCTCGGGAGATATTAAATGCTTGTTTATATTTTTACGTTACAAGCAACATTTTAAAAGTATCGTATATTGTGTTTAATGTCATTTTTAAGAATTTGAGCCGTTTATTTTAAAAGTAGCATAAGCCACTTTTTGTGAAAAATGAATTAAAGCTGCATACGATTACAAAAATTAATTGTATTTTTGTCCTTAAAAATGTTACTTGCAATTTCTTTCAAAATCATTACTATTTTCGTCAATAGAGATTTTATTATTAAACAGAAGTGCAAATATTATTTTGAAAATGGTGTAATAATGGATTTGCTTTCCTATATACTTACCTAAATAAACTTATAATGAAATACATTATCAAAATTACATATATTATATCATTTACTCATCTTTTTATTAAATTACCGACTTATTAAACATCACTTAAGTAAAACACATCCGACAAAATCTACATATGTCCGTAGTTTTTATAAATTAAAAGTATTAACTTTGAAAGTGGCTTAAGTCACTTTACAATAATGGAAAATGGCGACTCGTTAACCCCTTGACTGTTCTCTACGAACCGAGTTCGGGCGTTCTGTTCGCGCTAATACCGTGGCTCTACGATTTGAATTTGGGCACTTTCATCGCTTTTGCACCGCTGACCTTGTTCTACGAACTGGGTTCGAGCGATTTTATCGCGTTTGTGCCGTGCTGTACGATTTGGGGCCTTGTACACGCGAAGCGGATAACTTCAGTTGATCGCGCGTTAGAGCCGGTTTATGCACGCGACAGTATCAAGGCAGCGTAGGCAGATTTTTTTTTACGTGCATTCTGTGTTGAAGCTGTAAGTTGGAAAAAGACAAAAATTAGGTTGGGCTTTGTCACCGACGCCAAAAGTCTTCTTTTTTCTTGACCCAAAAATCTTATGCAGGTAGATTTGGGTAAGTTGGGTTCGCGCGGTTTTTGCGTGTGATTTTTGTAACAAAAAATTGAATTTTTTTGAGGAGCTGATAGAAAACAGCCCAATTGTTGTATTTTTCAACTCACAGCTTCATTACAGAAGCAACATAAAAAAAGGTTAGCCTCTGCCGCCGCGACATTGTCGCATGCACAAACCCAGGAATTTAATGTAACAGTCAAGGGGTTAACGTTCCAAAATAACATAAAACGGACTTTGCCACTTTCAAAATAAATGGCTCGTTTATACTTGTAATATACCTAATCGTATTATTAAATACTACACCATTATTGTAGAAACAATAAACATCGAGTTTTTGTTGAAATTTAGACCATTTCTTTATCACTAAGTTTTAAAATCGCTTAAAGAGAAAATTAAACAATTATGTTTTTGGATGATAAAAAGGCTGTAGTTATATTAAACTTTAAATTTTACAAATTCTCGGAAATACGATGTTATTTGGGGTAACGAAACGTGCTAGTGTATTTGAAGGATATTGGAGGAATACAAGGATTGTTAATTTTTATTGGATCTTTATAATTCACCTTTAAAGATTTTAAAGTCTACAATATTTTTTTCATAGAGCTGCATCAATCAAACTTTATTTTACTATGGATTATATTATTATAAATGAGTATTTATCAATGAATGTGAAAAATAAATTTTATTAAGACTACAATAATTAGTTATAAATGACCTGTGGACCTGTCAAATAAAAATGACATACCTTGTTTTCTCTAAAACCCTTCATTTGTTAATCCATACATCACGCATAACAAAAATATCTGTGAAACTTCAATCAATAAGAAATTAGCAATTCCGAACATTAAATAACAAACATGATAAAGTACTTTGCCTTTAAAAATAAACAAACATATGAATGTCAATGAATTTTAATGAAAGCTTCTATTAATCATAAATTGCGTAGTAAATTATTCAAGAATATTTTTTGGATCGGGCTACCGATACTTTGATTTCAAAAAATCTGTTTATACGTTTACGTATAGTTTCAACGGAAACCATAAAAATATGCAGACTGTAATTTCGGGCTGCCAAGGCTATTTAATATTTCACATGTCTAAGTCTAAACATAATGTTCATGGAAGTTCGTAAAAAGCGTATCTTATGCGAAATGGAAAATAACTGAAACGTCTGGCAAAAGTACAATGTAAACACTATCTTTATATATGTGAGTTTTAAAATAAATTAGTTTGTGTAAATTAAAAGTTATTCGAGCGCACTGCACAATTTGGTATGCATTTGCTACGCAGAGTTAAGATTCATTATGAGGAACATGAGAATCTCAGAAACCGTTAGAGATAGAATGATGATTTAATTAGTAAAGAAGCGAGTTTTTACATTCTTAGTAAGAATCTAAACTGAAATTGTGCCAATGTGCTAAGTTATTAAAATATCCTTAAAAAAAAACTGAAAAAATCATATTATAAGTTTTTTATCTAACTTTCTTGTCATCAACACTAGAAATTTGTAATTTGTTATTGATATTTTAGGAATATTGATACACAGCCTGTTCAGTTTTTAAGATACAATTTTTAGATTTCTTATAGACTCTACATTGGATTTTTATGCCATGAATCGGCGAACTTAATGGTTAATTCAATGATCAATCATCAAATTCTAAGAATATACAGGATTGACCAAATTCAAATGTTTCACGGGGTATCTCGGTTACCATAATAACGAAAATCGGATATCAGCCTCTTAGTTTATTTTTTTGAGACCTAACTTTTTAAACTTTTAAGAGCAAATCCGTGTATTCTTTTGTATTTTATTACTGTTTATTGTGGTATTGTGAACATGGTAAATTTTAGCACTTTGAAAAGTTTAATATGTTAGAATATTACACTGTAAGTGATGAAAACGTAGATGCTGGCGCAAAATTTACTTGTAAATGACGTTTATAATTGCAAACATCACTTGTTTACGAAATCATGGCAAACTTTGATAATAAAATTTTCACTAAATTAGCCATATCTCGGTTATTTTTTGTAAAATATATATAAATCTATTTATTTTTGAAAATTAAAAAAAACGCTTTCTCATGTAAAGTCATGGTCTACAAGGATTTCCATTTAAAAAATATAGGTTTACTTCTTATTTTAAAAATCAAGGTCGTTAAAAAGACTAAATTTGTTTCTAAGTTAAGCATAAAAAGGTTTATAAAAAACTAATATAACATTTAGTTCTACTTTTATAAATAAAAAACGTTGAAATTTCATTTTTCGTCTGTAGTGCCAAAATGGAAAAAATCTGACAAGACGGGCGTTATTTTTTCTCAGAAGAATAAACCAAGAGATCGATATCAGATTTTTGCTAACTATTATGGTGACCGAGATACCCCATAAAACATTCGAATTTGGTCCATCCTGTGCAGATATACAAGGTGTTTTAATTTGAATCGCGTTATAGCTTCGGGAGATTATTTTGGTTTTTAACACACTTCAATGCTAATTTAACCATCCTTCTATCTCCAACAGTTTCGATATCCCCATGATCTTCACAATGAAATATGGCGGGTAAAATTGC
The DNA here is from genome assembly GCA_947652605.1 of Elmis aenea. Lineage (NCBI taxonomy): Eukaryota > Metazoa > Arthropoda > Insecta > Coleoptera > Elmidae > Elmis > Elmis aenea. The sequence continues at coordinate 36,754,795 of OX393579.1, read as the reverse complement.
TGGATTCTTCCGAAAGTTGCCAGTAATTAATACTTCCTTAATTTTTTTGCCGGCGGTTTTCTGATTTATTTTTAAAAGTGAATAACCGTGGTACAAGGACTAAAATTGATCATAGCGTAAAAATGTACTAATTAAAAAAATGCTCACATGTGCGCCACTTTTCCGCGAATGTTGAACACGTATTATCGCATGATTAATGTGGTTTGGTACACATCATCTAGGAGGCTTGTGTGAAAATCTAATTTTATGTACTAATTTTGTATATCGTCATAAAGTCTACGTATCGCAGGATGAAACTTAATACTTGTGTTGGTGGGCTTAAGAGGAAAAATTCAGTCATTGTAGAAAAGGTTTTGTAATTCTCTTAGTTGGAAGGAGTCGCATTATTTTTAAACTAATTAACAAATGCATGAAGCAATTTGGTAGAAAGTTACATACTTATGTAAGTAGGTGTCTTTAACTAATTTATGTAATTGCCTTTTATTTTATTAAAAGAAATTGAGAATATGAATGAACTTTAATCATTCTAAAGACTTAAAAGTTTTGCATGATTGGAAAGTGTTGTGGGTAGTTATTATTTAATAACCTTATGTGACAGACACGGACACTAGCAAATCTACCCATGACCCACTAATACCACAGAAAATCGTTCTAAACAAAAAACTACACAAGTTTTGGTTTACTTCAGGTTTTTATTTTAAGAATGTTTGCTTGCCGATTGTATTATAATAAATGTATGCAAAGTTAAAAACTTCTTTCTAACATTGTAGTAGGTAACTTAATTGATATTAGTCATTACCTTATTTTAAAACATGTTATATATACATATAATTATTAATTATGTAGGTATGTTATTGTAGCCTAATGCTTTATATTTATTTAATTATTGGTGTTGCGTGTGTTTCGTCCTTGCCTTAACGGTTTTATTAACTACTGAACTCGTAGAACATTACAATACGGTAATAAAATTTCATTAAGTGTTCGTGGTGTGAACACGTCATATGCGAATTCATTGATTAAAAATGGTTGATTGACGGACCATGTTTGTTTAACTTAATATTAACGCCTATAAAGACCCGCTTATCTTTTTAATAAATCAGTTGAGTCGCCTATTTCCGCTCATTTTCTCCATTTAATTTTAAAACAAAACAAGCAAGTGGGTGTTGAAATACCATAACAGCTTTTAGATAAAGACATTAATGCTGAAAGTGGTCGGCTAATAAGTTTATTTTTGGAACAACAAATTGTCGTATGTCGTAAGTTATACATAAAAAAAGATGGCCGGATGAAAGTTGTTCTGTATTTTACTATTTCAATATTAAACATTAACTACTTTAGTTTAGCAAAGAAGTAATGAAAATTCGAAATTTAACTTTAATCTTTACTGTACCAAAATTTTAGAGTTTAAGCTAGAAATTTGGACTTCTTCTTAATCGAGTTCTCTTGTGCCTTTCTGTGTTAAGGTCAGGGATGGAAAACGTAACGTAACGATACCCGATAACGTAATAATAACGATTCAATTATAATTTTTTCTACAATAACGTAGCGATATTTTAATAACGTTATAATAACCGATAACGTTTCATTAAAAGTTATTTTGTATCGTTATTCTCTATAAATTAAATTTTTATATGGCGATCTTTTTATTTTCAGATGATATAATATTTTTTTTATAATTTAGAAATTAGAATGAAAATAAAATATCTCAACGTAATTTTGTACTATTTTTTTAATTTACATTGACAGATCCCAAAAATAATTTCAGAGTTACAAATAAAAATTATTTTTATGTAACATGTTTCTTTTAAATAATGCGACAGGTGATTACTTATCGAAAATTAAAAGGGGTCTTTCATATAAATTTTTGATTTTTAGGGTCTCCTTTCGGGGCTACACCCCCTAAAGGGGATAGCTAAAATTGGGTTTTTATTTTATTTCTCAAATTTGGATAAATGTAGGAGAATGATATTCGGTAGATGTTTTATACTTATTAAAAGGTTTCCCATAGTAATATTTTTAATCATCTCTCACCTTCACAGGGGGCTGAAAAGTGCGACCCCTGTTGGTATTTTTATCAGAACTTTTTGGTGGGTTGAAATCTAGCTTTTTTTTTTAAACTTGATTCATTTAGAAGTTTTTTTAATTTTTTAACTTTTCTCGTTAAACCTACAGTTTTTGAGTAAAAAATTATATGACTGAACATGAACCATCAAATATTCCAATATAAAACGATTCATTTTGGTGGTTACCATGGTTTGCTTATGTTCATATTGGGTAGAAGTGACGGGTGTAATTCATTTTGACGTCAATTCTACCCAATATGAACATACTCGTAAACATCATATTCACTCATTTAATTTTTTACTCAAAACTGTAGGATTTACGAGAAAAACTAAAGAATAAAAAAAGGTTCTAAATAAATCAAACTACCAAAAAAAAATGCAAAATTTCCACTCACCAAAAAGTTCTAATTAAAACACCAACAGCGGGCGCACTTTTCAGCCCCCTGTGAAGGTGGAAGATGATTAAAAATGTAACTACTAATAAGTACAAAACATCTACCAAATATCATTCTCCTCCATTTATCCAAATTTGAAAAATAAAATAAAAACCTAATTTTACCGATCCCATTTAGGGGGGTGTAACTCGGAAAGGAGACGTCAAAGAATTTTTTTTTTTTAAAAAGACCCCGAATCTTTTCGCATTATTTAAGAAACATCATAATTTAAAAAAAAAATTAAATTATATCATAATTTATGTAACGTTATATAACGTTATATAACATAACAATTCATTTTTTTAATGTTATTTATAACGTTATGTAACGAAAACAAATGATAAATAACGTTTTACTATAACGTAACGATTTAAAACGTTATTCCATCCCTGGTTAAGGTATTGTTTTCCTAGTTTTTGATTATATTATTTATCTCTGTCTATGATTGGCTAACTGTAGCACATCTCTCCAACTGACTCGTTTTTCTTCTAGTCGATGTGTCACTTTGTGTTCCTATTTTTTCTTGGTCTTCATCTACTTTTGCATATCTGCTTTCTGACATGCGTAGGAGGTGTCGCAGCCATCTTAATTGGTTTGTTCCATTATTTTTTTTATATCTTTCACTTTGAGGCTTTTTCTGATTTTATCGTTGCTTAGTATTCTATTCTTTTCAAAAATCTCATCTTCTGCGTCTGTATTCCTTGTTTTTTGTTTTCTTGTTAGTCCCCAAGTTTCTGAATTATAAGTAAGAATTATTGGTACGTACCTACACTACATTGAATACTTTAAATAAGACTGGTGGTTTTGGACAGTATTTTTTGAGCATAAATCTACCGTCTATTTTTTGTTATGGTAAAACAACCGTGGAGATTGATCAATTATGAACATATTTTATTCTTCAAACCTTCGCGACCGTTGTCCATCTTACAATCTTCGTTCCCTGGTTTGGAATCGCGTCTTCTTTGGTTACGTGTTGACGTTTCTTAACGTTTTAAAGAAAAAAACAAGATACAATAGCCAAAACGTCAACACCTAACCAAAGAAGACGCGCTTCCAAATACGGGAACGAAGATTGTAAGATTAGGTACATATTTGATGGTCGTAAAGTTTTATTTTACTTACGCATTGCATTTCACCCCAAAAAATTAATGACAAGGTTGTAAAAAAAAAGTTAAATATAATCTATGAGTTGACAAATATTGACATTGCCACGAATTCGAATTTAAAAGTTGTAGTTTCAGTATTTTAAGATTTACTTTTTCTCTTGAGTTGTCATCTTTACAGAAATGTATGAAGTTGTAGTGAATTTTATTCCACAAATCATTTATTTTCATAATCTCACTTAAACAAAACGCAAATTTAAAATTTTAATTTTTTAAATTGCTTTTGGATTGTCGAAACGAAATGTACGTTCTGTGAATGTTATTCGTTTATGTAAATGTTTTAATGACAATATCTTTTAAAACAATCGTTATTCACAATTTTAAAGTATAAATTAATATTTGATATGATCTTTAAGTATGTGGAAAAGCCTATACTTAACCTCTGACCAGCTTATGGGTCAATCTAAACAGATGAATCTTCCTTAGGTGTAAGCACATTTTGCTGTGGTTACCATTGTTGCTCCTGAGATTATGATTGTTATTAACAAAGGTAACCAAAGTAAAATTTGTTTACACCTAAGGAAGATTCATCTGTTTAGATTGACCCATACGTACAGTACATTCATAAATTTATAAAGTAAAGTTCATCTGTGTTTTTTCTTGATGTAGTGCCAACAAAATTTACAAATTGTGTTTTTAAGAGTGTTTGGTTTCTGTAAAAACATCTAACTTTGTTTGATATATTATATGCGCACATATGTATAGTTTTCCTTATTATATGTTCTTTTTTTAAATTATTATTCAACGTGTGATGTGCTTTACTGACGATCAATTTAAGGGAAACGACATTGTAAAAGTTGAAGATATTGAAGGTATATTTTACAATGCACAATAAAACTACAAATATTTGACTTAATGGCCGTATGGCGTATGGTCTATCCGGAAGGCCAGATGTTAGGTTAGGACAGGGGGAACGGAACTGGTATTGTTACCTACCGGTTGCCAAAGCCGCATCGGACGTCCTATTTCCGGTATAGTGTATAAAGCGACCGGAAGAACAGTTAGGCTATGGAATGTGACTGATTCCCGTAAACACGTGATTCGAAGCTGTCCTTTCCCCTAAAATCCGTATTTTCGATAATTGGCGTTTACTTTTCGTGTAACGTAATCGTGTAATTATTTAACTGAGCGCTGAAAATAGTTTTAAAAACCCGATTACAACGGTTACGTTATGCCAATTATCTTTGCTTTAAAAGTTTGCTAGCTGCGTTCGCTTGTGCGATGTTGATTTTCAATAATAAGCTGCAAATTCTTCCTAATATACCTAATATAATAGCGGATGTGTTTTAGTCTTTGTGGAAATTGATGCTATTATACATAGTTTCTTTGTTTAGACAGGATTAAAAGTCTCATGTTTTTGTTATATTGTTAAAGTGCATTCATTCCCTTGAAACTGAAAATAAAATCTTGCGTTCTTTGTAGCAGTATCTACTAAATTAAGGAAATAGATTTAACTCTTCTGTGCATGACCTCAACCACTGCTGATCTGCTCTGTTTAACGTTTGTTGGTAAGGAGTCTGCATCTTTTTTATATTTAGGTAACTAGACTATGTAAAACGGTAAATCAAGATGAATTATCTTGTTATATTTTATTTACATATTAATACAATTGCTTTTAAAGCAGATTTAAAAACAATTCTTATGAATTTAAATTCATTGACTGTGCGTACGTGAGTAAAAACATCAACGTTAAAAATTATTGTCCCAATTACATTCTTGTTATTGCAGGATTCCTTTATTTATTCGCATTATACATGCACGTCAGATCAGTTCTCATTATAAAATACATTCATAATACATGTAAGCGAATCGGCAATTTCGCTTCTTTGAATTGGAAAATAGAAAAGACCGTGAAAAAATGCACGTAGGTCTTAACACAGGCGCCGGTTGAATGGGGGTGACAGTGCCGGATTAAGGGGCGGGCTTACCGGGCACCCGCCTGGGGTGCCAAACGCAAGGGGAAGCTCAAGTCACCCCGCGCGACGGTACCAACAAAAGTGGGAAAAAATGGAGTAAAAAATCATTTTACTCCGTCGAGTAAAAAAAATTACGGGCGCCACACAAGGAGTCTGTCCGGAGGCGAGTTTATCTTGGTCCAGCCCTGGGGGGCGATGTTTGTTAAGACCCATAATTTCTCTCTTATGACACTGTAACTGTGGTCACATTGAAGATTTTCTTCCAAAAGCAAGAATTGTTTGCGGAAAATGTAGGTATTGGATATACATTACCGCTGTCGGGACACCAAAAAAAGCTTGCATGAGAACAACCGACAATTTTTGCGTTCGAAGTTAATTAAGGTGTTAAAAATTTGTTGCTTACAAAGAAATTACTAGTCCAGTCTATAAAATGTTTTGGGGGGTTATGATATCTTAATTTGTTTTTTTTTTTGTTAGACCAGTCTTATTACTTTAACGGTTTCCGATCCTGAGAGTTCGCGAAAGTGTTCAAAGGATTTTGCGCGAAAAATTTTGTAATGGCGTTTGCTTTGGCTTACGTTAGAATATTTTTATAACTTACAAAACCGTTTAATATCAATGCATTGAGTACGGTTCTTAGTTCATACTTTAAATTCGACTGTGGTTCGAGTCTCCTTACTCTTATTTAGTAAATTTGCTCGACAGGAAGTTAAAGAAAGGCAAATAGGCGCCTTGAACTCATAAAATTTTTAAAATTTAAACTCCATTATGAATTATCTATCATTCGATGAATAGAAGGATAAAGAACAATAATGTTGAAATGAGGAACCGCAATTCATCTGAGGTTGATGTTAAAAAACCCGTATAATTTATTCAAATGGGCAACAGAAATATATACAATACATAATTATATTTCATTTCCTTTTAAATACTTTTTTATGAATCCAAAGAATAGTTCACGGTAAAAAATATTATGTCAATAGGTTTCAGGAGTCAAAAGGTTTGGAACCGCATCCGTAGATGCTAAATGAAAGGGCAAAAAACGTGTATAGAGTTCACATCTATTATTTAACGAAAGCTATTGTTTTAATGAATTATTTCTATTCGTTGCTATAGGTTAACAAGAATAAAAATTGTTGTGTGCACATTTCTGCATGACGTTAAGGAACAAGTATAACTTTTTCGATTGAGGTGTGATCAGGCGTGAAAACATGAAATGCTAGCCAATTTTGGCTGAGAAAGGGTTCGTTTAATGGACCACCTTGATGTACATTTCTAATATCTTGTTTTTAGGACTCTAAGCAAGCTGTTAAGTTCAGTTTACAAGTCCTTGTTGTTATTACACTCATGTCAGCGCTTATGACGCCGACAGTGGTGACAAGTAGTGACAACAAATGGTTACTTACCAAAGGAGGTGCCTTATAGAAAGGCAACCAACTTTACATACTACTCTCTACTTAAAAATGTACGAGTCTCGATATAAGCACTCATGAATAAGTACATAAATACATGCCTGCACACTTGCATGGTGGAAGTTCCTATTCTATCATTTGATTATATCATATTAAATTGCGATTAATACTAATTAACAACAAAGATGTAACTTTAAATTTATGTATTAAATTTAAGCAAAATAATAGCTAACGAACACAGAACAACTTACGTTTTATCCATTTCAAAAGTAAGCAAACCATTATGCAATTAAATATTGCATATACATATATCAATGTTTAATTAGTCCTTATTTCTAGGAAATTACGAAAATCTTAAATTAGAATAAGAGTATAAAACAGTTTTAATACTTTTAATTTTATACATAATTTTCATAAAATTTCTTTGCTCTTTATTTATTGCTTATGGATATTATCAACACAAATGTGTAATAAATATTATTACGAAATTATTTTTTGTACATTTATAACAAAATTTTAACATGTATTTGTCATATTATGTTTTCTTAGCAAAAAAAAAATGCATTTTATAACACTAAGGCACTAAAGGACTAAGGCATACAAATTATAAAATAGAATATATATTTTTTAATTAATTTTTTTCCCAAGAGCATCTTGATTGTATCAAAATAGTATTTTAGCAATATGCCCTTTATTAATTAAAATACATAATATAATCGAGTGATATATTTTTGAAATAAGAAAAAAAGTCTTAGAAGACAAGGTGAAAATCAAATATGATGCCCATAAAGGAAGTTAATGTTGTAAAAACAAAACCGGAATCGACCCAAGTAAATAAGATTATTAAATGCAGAATAAAAGTTATCGTAAAGAAATTGTAATAGTACTTTTAAAAATTATAAATTAAAAGGTACAGCCAAAAAATGAAAATCCATTTTTCGTTTGTATGGAAACGGATACGGATTATTAAAATTGGTTTTGATATTATTAATCAGCATTAAATTTAATTATTTGCCAAATTTAAACGTATAATCTATTTCTAATAATAAGCTAAATTCAAGTGGTCACCCTCGATATTGAATCACCTTATATGCATTGGTATTTAATTATAATGATTATGTTTTATTATGTGTGATTGTAATTTATTTTTATTTTTGTTTTACAGATAGCACTAGCTTTGACGAATGTTTGGGCAGACAAAAAGTTTATGAAAGAGAAAATAGCACAATGTGGTTACTTGACCTACCTCAAACACACAATGGTAAGATATTAATTGTTTGTTGAGATGTTATTTTTTTAAACTTTGCATAAATTTGTGTAAAGAGAAATCTTTGTAGTTTTATCACACATGTTTATCTACTTCTAAAGAATAAGTTACAACAATGAGTAGCTATTTACATATCAATAAACATCTGGCCATGTTTTATTTATTAAGAGTTTTACTGTAAAAGCAGTGCTTAAATATCATTAGTGTTGCATTTGAAATACAAATACCAAAAATGTTTCAGGCATTTTATTGTCTTTTTTTATCAACAAATGTTAAATGTTTAATTTTGTTTTAGATTGTGGTAAACTGTTATGTTTCCGTTATTATGGAGGATCAACTTTAGACTGTCTAGCACAAACAGAACCTTTAATAATTAAAGAACCAACAGACAAATTTAAAAAATTTATAAAAGCTAAACAAAAAAATAAATGTAACGGCTTTGAAAACGATGCCTTTCAAGATGAGTCCATACCGGTAGTAAAAACATCGAGTTCGTTAGAAGATCTTAGGAAAATATCAAAAGATGATCAAATACAGTCCGGTGTGAAAAAGAAATCAACTCATGGACTTAGGAGATCGGAAAGCACAAATATGAGCGGCACAAAGAAGAAAGTCCGACCTAGCTTAACTTCAAAGCCACCTAATAAAGAGTATTATCAAATTTGGGCAGCTACTTCATCCAAAACTAATTGTGAAGATGCGGTCAACCAAAACTATTGTACGGAAAACGATTCAGCTCCACCGTTACCACCACGAACGTTACATAGACCTTTAGAAAGATTGAATGCAGTTAATGGCAATTTTACCCCACCAGCAGTTTTAAGATCACAAAAACCAAAAAAGATTAAAAAGCCTGAAGATACTTTTAGTTTTGAATTAGTAGATACAGATGAAATAGTGAAGAAAATCACACCAAACTCTAGTTATGATGTAGCTGCGACATCAGTAAGCAATTTGAACTGCGAAGGTTTAGACCCAAATCAGCCTTCAACACCAGTTCACAAGTTAAAAACGTCATTTATAGAAAACGGCAAAAATCTTATAGGTAGTGATAATTATATAACGACTGTTTTGACAAAAAATTTAAGTTTAAATAATGTGGTAAGTTCTAGTCCATTTAAAGAAGCCTTAAATATTAGTGCTCATTTAAGTTTAGAAGGCAAAGATAGTCAAAGTTCTGTGTCAACATATAGTAGTAGTTCTTTGGAGTGTTCTGAAAGTGAAGTTAAATCTGATATAGCAATGAAACCGCATAAGCCTTTAACCCGGCAAGTTTCAAATTCTAATAAATGCGAAGTACAAGAAACGGATCTGCAAAATTGCTCAAGTACTTTACAATCACATGAAGATTTATTAGCAACCATGGAAAATAGCTTTTCTGATGATTCATCCTCGACGTGTTTGAACACACCGCTGCATAGTTCATTAGGGAAACGATCGTCGGATGTTTTTGATATTCCAGGGACACCTATACATTTAAATAAAAAAATTATTGAAGAAGTACCAGCACGACCACAACCGAGAGCTCTGACAAGGGTTGCCGCTTTAGCGAGTAACCTCCCGGTTTGTCCACCAACTCCTACCCATCATGCCAGAAGATTAAGAAGTACAGAAAGCTTGCGCCCTCCGACACTAAAAGTTGTCGCTTGCAAACCCGAACTTCCTGTTGAGGGACAGGAATTCATACCAGCACCAGACGTTAGACATGCAGATGTACGTAGCCTTGATACGTTAGACGGATGGTCTATATGCAATGGTGTTAGTGGAATTGCAAACAATCCTCAAAATGAAAATGCAGAAGTGTCACTTTCCAATGAGAGTCGTAATGGACATCCTGTTTTAAGAAAACCCGATGTGATTCTAGCTTTTAAAGATAATCCGAGATTGAGTTTTCGGGCTTTAACTGAACTGCATAACATCGATAGTCGATCGCCCGAACTTCGTAGTCAAGATATATCCAGACCTAGTATTGACTTGAGAGCTCGTGATCATGGTAGTTTGTCAAACAGAGACGGTGAAGCTAGTGGGGGTATTCCTCTGCCTTTACGTCATCTTAGTACTGCAAGGTTACCATCAATTCCGGAAAGAACTTCAAGGGTTTTGACTATGGGAGAAATACCTGGTGATCATGAAGATCCATTACCTCCATGTAAGTTTTTTTTTTTTTTTTTGGTAATCATAAATGAATGTATTGTAAAACAATTTGTCTCAAATATATCATCTCAAGGCATACAGGTTGTCCCAGTAAGACCATCCCAGCTGTGTAAAAAAGTCTCAAAAATAATTAAATATAAAATAAATATAATCTTATTTAAAAATGACTGGACAACCCCTAAATATTTTGTAATAAAGCATAAAGCTGCTCTATCTCTAAAAATAAAATTGATACAGTCGCACAGTACTGGAGAGTTGTTACTGGATCGCCCTGTTTATTGATTAATCATCAGTTTTACATGATTGAATTTAAACAGAAAGGTTTAATGGCAGAGAAACACCTCAGGAATTATTGCCGCCTGTGTCATTTGTCATTCTTAAAAAATTAAAAACATGACTTAAATTAAGTATATAAAAAATCAATTTTGACAGGTGCACTATGGTTCGAACAGATTTACTGAAATTGCAATTCTTTCAGTTTGTCATTTGTCTTTAAAGAGCAAAAATTTCATAAATTTTAAATTACATCTTAGTAGCTATTGTTAACTCTAAACTAGTTTTGCTTTAAAATTAGAAAACATAAAGGTCAGAAGTAGTATTTAGGGAATAAACCATTATTCAAAACTTCGTTTTTTATTACTTTTATTCAAAATTTAGTGATTTATTGTGTAGTGTTTGTAATTATAAAAATTTCATTTAGCTTATATTTTTTTTACTGCAAATAGTAATAGAGTCTTTTCAGTTTCTTTGTTGAGCAGAATTACGAAGTTGTTAGTGATTGCAGGTGAGAGAAAAATATGTATAATTTTTTTACATCAAAATTTTCAAGTGAAATGTAAATAATGTTTAAAAAGTTTGACTGATACAATCTTGAGAATCTAATTTAATTTTTAATTATCATGTTTCACTGATCTTCTGGCATGTGAGAAGTTTAAGTAAATTATTGTAATAAAACAAATGGAATTTTTGTTTTGCTGACAACTCTTATATTTACTTATTTTCAACTGTTCTCATCGTGAATCTAAAAAAAAATATCTTTGAAAAACTATGTTTCATTTAAGTCAGTTCTAAAATTGCATGAATTTCTGTAAAAATTTTCAAATTTCATAATGTACTTGTTAATTCATCAGTCTAACCAATCTAAGGATTTAAAAATTTGTTATGTAGCGACATAGCGAAACACCATACTAATAGCTTACATAAATAACTACCTTGCGTTGTGGTAACAGCCTTTTAATTATGAATAAACTATAATATAAAATTTTTGTTTGCAAATTATTTAATCAGTATGTGGGATCCATAATCCTGAAGATTTCTCTCATAAAAGAGGTGACTGCACTACTTATACGAATATTACAATTTTCATCATGTTTAAACTAGATACCAAAATGATGTAATTATTATTTCAATTTGCAGCTTGGGAGGCGCGCATGGACAGCCATGGCCGTGTATTTTATATTGACCACGCTACACGCACAACATCTTGGCAAAGACCTGGTGGTGGTAGTACTGTAATACCCAGTGGTGGTGGTGCTGAGCAACAAAGACGACAACTAGATCGTCGATATCAAAGTATTAGACGGACTATAAGTTCACATCATATAGAAGAAGCCGACTACTCTGCCGTACCTCCTGGTTGTCGATTGCTTACACGTCCTGATTTTTTCACAATTCTTCACATGAATCAAGTAAATATTTTTATAACTAACAGTGATTATGTAATACCATAACTACAATGAGAAAAAAAAACAATTATTTTATTAATGAGATCTTAACAAAACATGTGACTATCATCTTTTGTTTCAGGATGCTTTATCTTTGTATAATAGAAATGGAACTTTGAAACACATGATTGGACGAATAAGGCGTGATCCACAGGCTTTTGAAAAATATCAGCATAACAAGGATCTTGTAGCGTTAGTCAATATGTTTGCAGACACTACACAGGAATTGCCAACGGGATGGGATTCTAAAAAAGATAGAAATGCAAAGGTATTCACACATTTTTTTAATATTTTGTTATAATGTACAGTGTAATCTTGGTAAATCGGTTGTGTACTAATTTAAAATATTATTGATTACTCAGAACCTCCCATTCATTCAATGTTTAACACCTTATTAAAACTTCTAGCAAATGCATGAAAATTTAAATACAAAAGTTGCCAATTCACACAAATATATTTGTTAAAATATATTTTATTATGTCAGTGCAATAAGATCGTATAAATATCAATCAGTTTTGTGATTTTAAATGCTATATATTTTATATTGTGAGCTGGGCATAATATGAACGCAAAAAAATATTTATATAAACTTTTTAGTAAATTCTTGACTATACAGGGTTCTCGTTTTTCGAGGACCACTATGGGGATCTCGTAAACGGTCAGAGTTACGACTTCGGTTAAATTAGGGCAAAGCTGTATATTCAGGTGCTTAATAATTTGACGCAAACCGAATTTATCTAGCTTTTTTGGTTTTTGAGATATAGGGGAAAAAGTAAAAAAGTGGATTTTTGTTTTTTGCCCGTAACTTTTTCATTTGATGTCAAATTTCATTTCTGTGACAACATTTTCATGGCCACTTTTTGCAAGGAATCAGAATCCTCAATTATATTTTCCATGCGACATTTCGCTTTTGTAAAACTATCATCAGATAAATTTTTTCTTATGGATGCCATATCTGATTTTAACGCCAATTTGTAGAGCATTTTATTCTGAATTCGACGATGTATAACACAGCACTTTTTTGAAACAATGGTTGTTAAAAAAGGATAAAGACAATTATTTACCATGCCGATTAGGAATTTGTCAAAATATAATATTTGTTTTTGCCATTTTTAACAACATTTGTTTCAAAAGAGTGCTAAGTGTTATACATGGTCGAATTCAGAATAAAATGCCCTATAAATTGGCTTTAAAATCAGATATGGCGTCCATAAGAAAAATTTGACCTGATGATGGTTTAAAAAAAGCGAAACGTCGCATGGAAAATATAATTGAGGATTTTGATTCCTTGCAAAAAGTGGTCATGAAAATGTTTTCACAGAAATGAAATTTGAAGTCAAATGAAAAAGTTACAGGCAAAAAACAAAAATCCACTTTTTTACTTTTCCCCCCATATCTCAAAAACTAAATAAGCTAGATAAGTTCTGTTTGCTTCAAATTATTAAGCACCTGAATATACAACTTTGCCCTAATTTAACCGAAGTCGTAACTCTTACCGTTTACGAGATACCCATAGTGGCCCTCAAAAAACCAGAACCCTGTATTTTGATTTATTTCAATTTTAATTTGGCTAATCATGTGAAACTAACACTTGACCGTTTCTGTTTTTTTTAGTAACATCGGTTTTTTAAAACTATTTTACAAAGATTTTTTTTTCTTTTGCCATATAACAATTTTTTTAATGTTCTATACAAAATTTTTCCAAAAAATTTAAAATTTGGTGGATAAAGACTGCTATTTAATTACCTATTAAATGCAATAAATCTAGATTTACAAAATTGAACAAAAAAGGGATAATAAATTAAAATTGGATCGTGCCAACTGTAACAATTATTGGTAAAAAAACGATCACTACAAAATAACAGTTGTTTTAAAGGCATATTTTGAAGTCACATGCATTTGTTTTTTTTTTCAATTTATATGTGGTACTGAGTTTTTGTTATGATTGTAGTAAAAAAAAAATCTATTTAGTCAAATGCAAAAAAAGTTAGATTGCTATTTAGAAAAAAAGAAAGATAATTGTTTGTCAGTATCATAGGGTAAATAAAAAAGAAAATGAATTATGCCAAAATATAGGTAAAAATTTGCCAAAGACTTTTTTCATAAAATTTATAATTACGCCATCATACCAGTGTGTCCAAACTTTTGGTCCATCATGTATTATGATGCGACTCAATGTATGTAAAATGTTTACCCATTTTGTACCAAAACTGGAAATGTTTATAAAATCGCTACTTTGTCTTTTTGGTCATTTTTCTTAGACCCCCAACTATTGTATTATAACAGATTTTTATTGTAATTAAAATATATTTATTAAAATTTCATCACCACAAAAATTAAATTTTGCTCTAATCAGTTTTACTATCAAGATTACAGTGTGTATTGTTTGCATAATAACATCTCTGCTAAAATCGTCTTCTCTCTGCTTGGAACATTTTTATGTCTTTCTATTTTCATAACTCACTAATACTCTGTAGTGACTAACATTGGTTTTGGCAGCAATTTTTCATCGATCATAACAACAGACGAACGTCGTATATGGATCCGCGATTGCCAACAGAACCTGCCATTTATAGTAATCGTAGATTCCCAGAAGATTCTCAAGGTGTAAGTATATAATTATTAACAACACACTAACAAACTAATACTTTTGGGTGTTTTTTAAACATGCATTTGCATCATATTTCCTTCCAGGATGTCTCAACCATGTAAATATTTAAAATACAATATCTATAACTTAGGAAAACAGTTTATTATATTTCGATATCGGTGATAGAAATGTGCTATAATGTTAAAAGAATAAAAATATTTGAAAGTAAGGGGTTAAACAACATGTAATTAAAATTTAATTTGTTGACAACTGATTTACTCTGCTTTGAATAATTAATTTTTTCATGATTGTGGAATATTGACTGATAATTCTCATTTAATATACTTTTTGTTGGATTGTTTATGCCGTTTGATAGACAAGGTAATTTTTTAATAGTTTCGTACGTAAATATTAAAATATAAAAACCTTATGTCATTATACCCTGCCTGTTTACCTGAAAAATATTACGTTTAAAATAATAATTATTTATTTAATATGTACGTTGTATGCATACACAAAAGTTTATAAATCTTATTCGATAGGTCATTTAACTGTGTTAATGATAAATTATGTTCCTTTTTCCAGGCTCCTGTGCCTCCTCCAAGACCGAGTACAGCGTGTAGTTTATTACCGAGTAGTGCATGCCCTGACATCCCCATTGCATATAACGATAAAGTAGTGGCGTTCTTAAGGCAACCGAACATATTCGATATCCTACGTGAGCGACATCCTCCTGTTGGTACATCTTCCTCGTTAAGAGATAAAATCAATGCTGTGCGTGTAGATGGAACTTGTGCACTAGATCGACTTAGCCATGACATTCATCTCACTATACTACTTAGGTAAGTGTTTTAATGTTTTTTAACAATACTTGTTTGATGATGATGATGATGCATGTAATTTAGTTGTTTTATACAGGGTGATTGATTGAGACTGGTACTTAAAAAGATATGAAGAATGAAAAAGGGTATTGATCTGAAATTTTGGTTATGACCATAATGGCATCTGATCTGTTAATTGAAAATATTTTCAATATGGCGACACTTTCGGATATACCGGAAGTTGACATCTATCTTCTTATTTCAAATACAATGGTCTATTTTTTATTGCGTATTTGGATTTAAAACGTTATTATAGAGGAACTTTTATTAGCATTCCCTATACCTAAGTGCAGTCGTTTTTTTTTTTGGACTTTTTTGATTTTTATTGTGATGCTTAATATTATCTAAATCTAAATTGAAGAAATAACGCTTAAATTTAGACCATGCCTAGAAGAAACCTTGGAATACATCCTGGAATTTTTGCAATCGATGCATTACTTACAGGGTGTCCAAAATTTAATTTTTTTTTAATACAACTTCAGACCACTAAAACTCGTTTTTTTAAAATACAATGCCCAGTTGTTTTTTTCATTTTCTAATGCAAAATTACATTCTGCATCATACTGTATAAGCGTTTCCTATACCTATCTGCAACAATTTTCGAGTTTTTAAGAATTTTTGATAAAGTTAAAAGTAATTGCAACATTTTTAAATAGTAAGCCTTGAAAATTGACAACAAATGCCAATATTAACAACTGTAAACCACTTTTATTGCTTTGTCTGAAGTATCCATGAAAATGGAAAATCAAGAATATTCAAACACGAATATTTTGAACTTATTTTATATTTGTGAAGAATGTCACAAGATTATTGAAAGAACTTGCCGTGTGTTTAGTGAGAGGTATCCTCATTTGACTGTAATGACCAGACAGAAATTTCAATGAATAGAATCAATTTTTTTTGCAATTTAGAAGAGTGAAATCTGCTAGTAATCGACCTATGCTGTACAAGCTACATTAAAAATGCACAACTATTCGTTCGCACTTTCAATACTCTTGTGATATTGTCTATGAATGTAAAATAAATTCAAAATATCCGTGTTTGAATACTCTTGATATTCCATTTTTATGGATACTTCAGACAAACGCAATAAAAGTGGTTTACAGTTATTAATATTGGCATTTGTTGTCATTTCCAAGGTTTACTATTTATAAATGTTGAAATTTCTCTTAACTTTATCAAAAATTCTTAATAACTCGAAAATTGTTGCAGATAGGTATAGGAAACGCTAATACAGAATGATGCAAAATGTAATTTTGTATTAGAAAATGAAAAAAAAGTTTGGGCATTGTATTTTTATAAAAACGAGTTTTAGTGGTCTGAAGTTGTATTAAAAGAAAATTAAAGTTTGGACACCCTGTAAGTAATGCATCGATTGCAAAAATTTCAGGATATACTACAAGATTTTATCTAGGGATGGTCTAAATTTAAGCGTTTTTTCTTCGAAAATGGCGGCGTTAGATAATATTAAGCATTACGATGAAAATCGAAAGATTTTCAAAAAAGTTCAAAAATCTAAAAAATGACTTCACTTACGTATAGGAAATGCTAATAAAACTCCCTCTAAAATAACGTTTTAAATCCAAATACGAAATAAAAAGTAACCATTGTATTTGAAATAAGAAAGTAGACGTCAACTTCCGGTATATCCGGAAGTGTCGTCATATTGAAAATATTTTCAATAAACAGATAGATGCCATTATGGTCATAACAAAAATTTCAGATCCATACACTTTTTCATCCTTCATATAATTTTAAGTCTCGGTCTCAATCAATCACCCTGTATAGGCAACCTATGTTGCTCATAAATGTTGCTGAAAGTGACTATCATGTATATAGCATTACAGTGGTTATTAAAAAACATTTAACATTTTTAAAAAAAAATTACTTAGCTTATAATGACGGGTACCAGTGTATTAATGTTAATCAGCGGGGTAAATATTATCTGAAAAAAGTGTAAAATATGTATTTATTGGAGTGATCCACCCCAAGACGAATTCAATAACTCTATAACTAGTTAATATTCAAAAAATCATCCAAAAGCTGTTCATGGTCATTACCTAAAAACTTACTTAAATTAATTTCAACTAAACTGAGTTTTGTTTTCGTGTGTCAAAGTGTAATTTTATGTCTTAAAAATAAAACATTCTATGGCCTGATTGCATAAAAATTAAAACCTCGGATTAACCCTGGGGTTAAACCACGTTAACCCTAGAACTAGGCAAAATCGCAGCATAGTTGACTCCTGATATTGCCTAGTTTTAGGGATTAACTTGTGTTTTAACCAGGGCATGAAACCGGTTTTTTAAACCGGTTTAAAAAACCGGTTAACCTTTATTTTTTGTCCAAAATTGTGATTTTTAGCCGAAACCGAAACCGTTATTTTTAAAGGCAAAAAAAACGGTAACCTTTAACCAAAATAATAAAAAACCGGTTTTTTAAACATCTCTTTTTAATAAAAATTATTTTGAAAAAATACAAAATCTGTATTAAATGTGATTAGTTTACCAAAAGTAATTACTGAATGCTTGATTGTACATATATTATAAAATTATAAATAGATAATATCTTTTTATACTTTGCATTCCAAATCTGAATAATGTTAAAAACCGGTTAAATTAACCGGTTTTTTACGGAAAAAACCGGTTTTTCAACAGAAACCGTTATAGAAATAAAGTTCTTGAATTCGGTTAACCGTTAACCAAAATTTTTTTCGGTTTCTAGCCCTGGTTTTAACACCAGTTGCTTTGTGCAATCGGGCCATTATATGCTTCTAATCAACTTTTGTTTTAAAGATTAGCAAGGTTTCTGAGTATTTTATTTTAAATACTGATTAAAAAAACTTAAAAAAAATATAAACATTTTTGGATCAAAAGACGCCAAAGCAAGTTAAATATGAATTTGTATTAACAACACTTTTCTGGTTATTAGTCACTAATTAAACTCATGTGCTGATACACAAGGTGTTTGTTTTGTTTGATTAATTTTGCCAAATTTTAAATCATGAAGAAGTCAATTTTTTGAATGGAACACACATATAATTTTACTTTTTTTTAGACTTACAGTTGATTTAATGGTCCTTTTAAAAAAATAAGCATTTTATGTCTAAAATAAATGTTTCTTGAGTTGGTTTAATTCAAAATTCAATGTTGTTTAGTGCTATTGATGATTAGCACAAGGTGCCTGTGACCTGTGTCCATTACTTACTATTTGTTTCGCATATTCGTTGCTATGTGGTGCAAAAATATTTCTGATAATGTCAAAAAGGCTAAGAAGTAGAGGTAGTTTATCTATAGAACAGAAATAAAAATATATTTTGTAGTATTTTAATTTTCCTAAAAAAACATTTTATTACTTCATATGGGATTCAGTTATTTTATATAGCATTCGATTTTATTATATTGCGTTTTTCTTTGCCTTATGCAGCACTTGAATTTAATATACCTGTAGCAGTTCCATATGGGATTTGGATTTTTTATACAACAAAAAATTTGTTCTCTTTTAAATTATGTATTTAGATAAACATGATAAATCATTTATATTGTTTTACTAGTTCTTGTAATTATGAAACATAATTTGAATTGTATGTCATAGATTTTGGTATGTACCAGAAATATTATTTTTTGTACATTTTGAGAAACAGATAATTAAAAACCAAATAGGCATTTAACTTTTTATCCATAAGTGAGAAGTAAAACTTTATTGTTTGTTTGTGAAATGATTATTTAAAATCAACAATAACTGAATGTTTTGCAGCTAATTTGTTAAATTAATTTAACGTCTTTTTTCATAAAAAAACAATTTATCATTCATATAAATCAATTGCTTATTTTGAAACAAAACAGTAGCCCCAAATGAAGTTTATATTGCACCATATGCCATTTCTTTTTTATTAACTGACCTTATTTAGACTGTTATCTACATACACTTTTGACTTCTGAGTGCTTATTAGTGGCAGATGTGTGATTTAATTAAATTCTGCACACAATACAAAACTTATTTTATTACCCGTGCTCAAGCTAAAGTTTTTTTTTTTTTTTGTAAAACCCGAAATGATTTTTTTTCGTTTTACTTTTGAGTTTTTGAAAATATTTATTTAATTAAATTTCAGTTGAAATCCATAAAAATTTAAAACGTTTTAAAGTTTAAAGATTCATTGTTGTTAGGATACCTATTTGTAAATTTGTGAAAATAAATCAAATTAACATGGTATCAACTGATACATAATTGAATAAAATTCTTAAAGAGAAGGAATTGCATGAAAATAATTTTGTTCGCAAACTGGCCAAGTGACAACTATGCATATCTGCAGAATATATCCGCTTGGAAACACGAAATGATAATATTTTTTGTATGTAGTATACCTACTTAAAATGTCGTTACTTGTGTTTGAAAAAAATTTCGATGTTCATTTTTGGATATTTTTTTTGTTAACGGTTTAACGTTTCGCGTGATAATAATTTATACTTTAAGTGGTTATCATTTTGCGATCTACCCCTTTAATGGATTTTTTTGTGGTAACCCGTGTCCGGCACTCATACGTATGTGCGTAGGTAAATTATTGTGCGGATGTACAGATAAATGGACAAAAAAGGCGTCCGGTATTTTCGCACCGGTCACTACAACTCGGTACGGCTACATAAAACGCAAATAAAATTTAGTACTGGTATTAGTTGAAAAGGTTCTTAAGTCAAATCGGTATTAATATTTATTGCTTGTTACTGTTACCATACACATTTTTAACTATTTGTATCACGAAGTTTTAGGTTTCGACCTTGACCATGTCCGTTATTTATTCTTTGCACAGCTAACTTGATGAATATTTATCAAATTTAACGTAAATATTACGCTTAATGTTCCAATAGACATGTGTTGTAATATTTTGATGCATCGCCGGAAACGGAAAGAACCTTTCAGTTCTAGCACCGCTTTTTTAAGTAAAGTTTTAACGTAAACTTACTTTTCATTATGCAGGTACTTGGCAAAAAGATATAGTTGTTCTTTTTTAGCGAAATAATGGTTCATTTATTTATTTCTGCTATCAATATGTTGTTTTCGACGCTGTTATATCCTTTCGGATTATGTATTCTTTTACTCTTTTCACGTGTGTAAACTGTTTTGTAGACTAGTTTCAAGTACAATAATTTTACTGGTTTGTCTAGCTATAGGTATGCTATATGCAATGGCGAACTATTAATTTGCAAAAATAATACTGACTAATTTCAAACGGGGCATAGGTAGTAATGGTGCAATCAGAAAATGACCTAGAGGGCTAGTCACAAAAAGTGAGTTGTAAGATAGAGTTGCGGGGGGTCCAGGGAGACGGCTGCCCCCCGGCAACCGCGCCATAGGCAATTTTTTTTAAATTATTAAGCTCAAACGTACCCAAAAATAGCATTTATGAGTAAAATATACAAACATAATATATTTTATATGTATGGAAAAGCGAAAAGCAGTCTTTCGCGCAATTTTGAAATGCGATAATTGTAATTTTAGTTCTTTTCAAATTTTCGTGGGGATTTATCCCCCTAATCCCCCTCCCTTGCGTACTCCATTGGCTATATGTGATGTATAATCAAAAAAACTTAAGTTTTCTTAACAAGAAGATATCACTGGGATACATAATATTGGGTAAAGGATGTTTTATATTAATATCTCAAGCACCAGAAGTTTGGAATTCATTCTTAATTATTTCCAGCAAAAAGAATGAATGGTTACTTTATAACTAATCTGATACTCTGCAACAGAGGCGTCGAGAGACGTCGCCGGGCCCGGGGAAAAAATTTACATGGGCCCCAAGTTAATAAATTATTTGAAAAGTTATCTAAAAAAAAATTAATGTGAATTGTGAATATTTAATACACCATAATTAAAAAGTATGTCGAGTCCTGGGCCCTTAAATTACCTCCGGGCCCGGGGCTCAGAGCCCCCCTGTCCCACCCTCTCATCGGCCCTGCTCTGCAAATTCATATGTATTTACGATTCTAGCTTCAGTTTTATGCATTTTTTGTGTCGGCTACATATTCACTTAATTTAGTATGTCATTTTACTGTAGAAGAAAAAAGGAAAACATAATGTCTACAATGGTTTTCATTTTCAGAGATTTTTTAAGTGGAATATGAATAATTATTTAACTCTTTTATTACGGCTAAGCTCGACGCAAAAGCTGTACCACTGTACGGAGAGCTCTGCCGCGGAACACGCTTTAATAAACACATCCAGCGAGCTCAAAAAGTTGTGTATATGCTGAACGAATTTGCACGTAGAATTGTTAGGTTATATTCGTGTTCATTCATTGATCTATTAATACACTAATATTAAAGAGTGGCATCATGCCTCAAAAAAATTTCTTGGTGGGAAACCCCTTTGGTATCACGTTTTACTTAAAGGGTTAAAAAAAAATCAACATTGGGTTGAAAACAATTTATGATGTTTTAAATTATCCACAACCACTGTCGTTGCGCCAAACATTTTCTGCACTCATATTTTACATTTCTTTAAAAACATTATAGTATTTTCAATAAACCATTAAGAGAAAAAGATGAAGAGTTCGGTTGGTGAAATCAATTCATAAATTCAAAATAAAAACATTCACAGCGTTAGAACACGTTTTTCTGTCTAGGTTATTATTATTATAAACTTCAATGGTGAATTACATTTGAAGATCAATACGTTTTGAACAACAAGTGAACTTTTATTTTGACACATGATACTCCAATCGCAAGTTAAATCCGAAATAGATTTACTTTGTCAGTTTATACGTTGTTCATTATTACAAGTTTTTAAGGCCGAGTTAAAAAATGAGTGTCAGTGCTGTTGTAGTAAAACAGAAGCAAACATTTATACTGTTATAAACTTAATCCTAATGATAGTTTGTTGCACGTATTCTATAAATCTGCAACAGTTTCAGGCATCACTAAAATTTAACCAATACTTCACAAGCAAAATACGACAATCTAAAGCCAAAGTTTCATTTTTTATGTGCGTTAAAAAAAAATGTAAATCAAAAATTTGTCAATGCCGAACAAAATGTTTAAAATAAAAGCATGCTACACAGAAACTTGATATAAACATAAGCTTTTAAATTAAAGTAAAGCGATTTGTTTTTCAACGAGTAGGTACGTACAAAATTTGATAAATTGTTAAATTATTTGAGTGATTTTTTTTGTGTAATAAATTAAAATTTAATTAAAAATCTCTTATCTTTTTTTCCGAAGGATCTCTTGTACAAAAGGGTAAACTAGTTTTGAGATTCTCGACTCTTCGTCAGGAGCGCTTTGTTATTTTAAATGTGATTGAAGTATAAAAACTGGTCTAGCATTTTTAGAAGATTCTTTATGAAAAAACATAAGTGATCTTTAATTGAACTTATTTTTATTACCTTGAAAATAAGTTATTATGATTAAGCGTTTATAACTTGTGTTTTTAGTACATTTTAGTACACTTTGGTACTGTTCTATTTCTGTATGAAGATGCAATGCTGTAGTTAAAATTAATAATGATGTATTTTCACGTCAAACCTCACTGTTTAGAAGTGTAGACCAAAATGTATGATGTCATTATTTGCCGTCTCATGATTACTTGAGGCTAATTTTATTTTCAGCATTTGACAGTTTCTGCAATGATTCAATTTGTTGCACAAATTATACAATTATTTTATTTGGTATGAGGAAAGCGCTTCGAGGCGTTTCAAACTTATGTAATTGCATACGTTAATATAGTATAGAGCAATTGATTTTACACGGCAAAAAGTGTTCCGAAAACATAACACGTATGTTGTAATTGGTGTACGTGATCCAATATAATACCTCACCCTAGCCAAGTCGTTCGTTACTAGCCCGTATTGTATTCGCATTATTAACATGCGCGGTGTGAATTAGTGCGTAAAACTGACGGTTAGTTCAAGGGACTAATAAATAGTAAACGTTGGCAAAAACGCCTTTGCTGTTTACCGGTTTAAAAGAAAGGCACCTGTTGGAGTGTCTTTAAGTGTATTTATTTGTCATGATGCGCCGAGTTTTTAATAAGCCACTATAAACTTCTTGGGTGTTCATTTGTGTTATCGTGTTTATTTCCATCCACTAGTCATTAGTAATTACTTCATTTTAGAACCTATACAGTTTTGTTACTTATGATCTATCGCTATGTAAACATCCTAACCAAGTATGTTGTGATTGCCTTAGTTATAAACAAGATGACATAGTCTTGACCACTATTCCAATATTGAAAGAAAATGTGAGAACGATTTTTGACGTCAATTAACAGAGTTGATTCTGAGGTTCAATGGTTTATACAAGATGGGGCTACACCCCCTTGCATGTAAAAGTAGATCTCTTGAAGAAATTAGTGACCATTCCTGGTGTATTATTGTATTTCTGCACATACTCTCCTCGCGAAATAGTACTATCCTTTACCACCCCATTGACAATTTTGGATACTCCTCTGCTTAGATTGCACGAGATAGCCTCAGAAGGCATTTAGCTTTTTTTTTCGTTGGAACATTTGTAGACGTTACAATTATTAGTCTTTTATAGGTATTGGTTAGCACTTTTTGTTTAAATTTGATGAATTATAATTTTAAAATGGCGGCTCGTGGAATTTTCTTATGGTCCTTTTAAGGTTGAAAAAACTCCAGTTTATAACGTTTAAAGAGGTAGACGTGTGACATCCACATTGTAAAAATGTCGGGTTGCATTAACTGCATGCAGTCTGACCAACGATTTAGATTACCTAACACTTGTTCTAGCTCTGATGACACCTTCGTGGAACGTCTACGGTGTGAACATGAACGAAAAACGTTTGCCGTTGGGTTTGTAATTGTTATGGTGGCAATGTGCAAAAACAAAAACATGAATAATGGCAAAGACAAAAGACTTCTTTCTTGGCTCATCATACCAAATAACATAATTATGTAGATCATCTATATATATAAAAGAGCTTGTTTGTTTGTGTGTTTGTTTGTTTGTTTGTGTGTTTGTTCGCTATGGAATCCTAGGTCCGTTGACCGATCGGGACCAAATTTTGCACAGTTACTATTTAGGACCCAACGGATCAAACGCCGTATAAATAACGGCCGGAAATGCCCGGGAACGACCGGAAACGTCCGCCGGGTGCGAGCGCGGAGCGCGAGTAGTCTGACCAAATTTTGCACAGTTACTATTTAGGACCCAACGGATCAAACGCCGTATAAATAACGGCCGGAAATGCCCGGGAACGACCGGAAACGTCCGCCGGGTGCGAGCGCGGAGCGCGAGTAGTCTGCGATTGATAAAAGAGAATTGTTATCACCCGTGCAACGCCGGGTAAATCGCCTAGTTATCTATATTTCTGTTCCAGTATGTTCAAATGTTTTTTATTATTTATCTTGTTTATTGCACCACAATATTATTTTAAATTAAAAACAAGTAAATACAAGTAAATGTCGTTTTTCAATTGCATTCGTAAGCGATTTCCTTCGGAGACGTCAATGGTTATTTGTATTTTTCTTTGATTAGTTGTGAGAATAAAAATTGCTGTTCCAACTTAAAATTATGTTAACAGTAAAATTCGTAATAGACATTTTCACTCACACTGTAAGTGTAGCACAGAAATATTGAAATTTTTCTCAATAAACTTTTTTTTTTCAAGGTTTAATCATCTGTTATGTGCAAGATGTAAGTCAAAATTAAGCAGAACGTCTCAGCGCAAGAAAGTTGAGCATCGTTATTCGTTACTAAACAATAGAAGGCCGAGATAATATATGTAACAAATGCGGTTATGTAGACAGCATAGAATTTTTTCCTTCCACATTCTAAGAATTTTTTCGCAACGAACTATAAAATTGAATGGGACTTATTATAATAACGTGCGTTAAAATAGATTTTTAGAGATTCTTGAATTAGCAACACCTATTCAGTGTCTTTAAAAACGGTGAAATATGTAATACACCAGTAGATGTAGTTATTAAAAGTAAAACTAAAATAAATTTATGTGTACTAAAAATATTCAGGATGTTTTATTTGAAATAAGCAAGCTGTTGCGAAACGATGAACTTAGGCGTAAAAATAACTACACGCGACATTTTAATGTTATAATATAAAAGAGAAATATACTTATATTTAATTCAATCACTTGAAGATTTAAAAGTTATGGAAATTTGCAATACCAGCTCAATTAAAGTAAACTTGCTTACATAAAAGTTTTAATTTCTTGACTACTGGGTATTTTGTAGTTCATTAATGAGTCAGAAAATGCATGTGTTGTTAATGTTTATTAGCAATTAATAAATGGATAAGCAGAAATTTAACTCTACACCAATTAATATGTTTTTAGCGAAGTTTTTATTTGAACAACATAACGTAACTATTAAGATTTATCAGCATAGATAAAATTCCACAACTATTACGGAGTATTTGTAAACGCTTAAGTGAAATCGTGTAATTTTTATAAATTGCAAATTTTTACTGCAGTTATACCTGTATTTATTGCATGTAAAATACCAAAATAAATGGATTTTACGGTTTGAGTAAAACTTTTATTTACAGCATTTCAAATTTGGAAGTGTCCTTAAAACAAAGTAATGGTGCGTATAAAAACAAAACAAAACAATGCACTCTTAATGGTGAAATAAAACAATAATGAATCATATTTATGCATTTATAATTAACGTGCATCCGTCCAAGCATGAATAAATAATTAAATTGACTGCGACAAAGCTGCAATATTATTTTAACATTTTACAGCGGTTATAAAACTCCCATTAGAAATTCTTAGTCAGATATCGTATATGATTCAGTTTGCCCGTGCATTTGTTTTTATTACTTTAAGTAAGTATTTTGATACGATGCGTAATTCATGTCGATTTTAAATTTTAAACCTCTTTTATATTGCAAAAAAAATCTTAAATGTCATAAATGCAAAAAATCATAATTAAATGTTAGTTTGTACATTAGTTGATGAAGTATTGCAATTTAAAGTACAATGTTTGTGTAATATAAGCGAAGTACTTTATAATTAACTTTTTACAATAATTATTAATGAATTTTAAAATATTGCATGCACCAAATCATATGTTTCTGATTTAACGGAATGAAAATAATATAAAAGTACATAATATGTACATAACACAGTAGCTGTGATTCAGATAGAATGTCGCACGCCTATAACTTTGTTATTTTAAAAGGAAACCCCTATAAACCTTATATTTTTGTGAATTGCAGGAAATTCTCTATAAAATTACTTTAAAACGATTTTTCTATGATAAAGTACATCAGACCGGCGTTTTTTTTTTTGAAATACGTGGTGTACTGTTTGTTATTGACTCTGATAGAGAATTAAATTCTAAATCTGATGGATCATTAAAAGAATATATATGTACGTAGGCAAATTTTTGAGAAAAATTAGTTTCAAAATTATTTATTAAAAGTATTTTTTACAAAAACGTTGTATTTGACTAGACAAAATACGATCGTTGTAGTAATTGACAGTTTATAACTTGTGTATATATGTGTTTTATTATTTTTCGACAAAAAAATCATTATTTTGTGAGCTTTTAATTGGAACGCCTAAAATACACACTCAGTAAAATTGATAGAAGTCCATTTTTAATTAAATACTTACAAAATGATGGTTTTTCGTCGAAAAATAATAAAACAGAATTAGATAAGTTATAATCTTGTTTTGTTTAGTCTTTTGATGCGTCACATTCATTCAATCTTGATCGAAGAGTAAGAAATATTAAGAAGATATTCCTGTCTCGCCTATTTCAGACATCAATCGTAGTGTTGTTACAGATTAATACTAAAAATAAGTATTAGAAACAGTCAAACTGTCATCAAGGTATTCATTATTTTGATGTACATTATAAACAAAAGACTGTTATAGCTAACTTAATGTACACACGAACAAAAACTTCAATTGGCTTCCGTTAAAAAGTGCAGTCGCTATTGTTTTACGGCGGAAATTGTCAATCTTACTTGGGCTTCTAGAATAACAATGAGAATCATTTGGGATTGTAATCTATATTGATTCACATTAATTACTTATCGTTTGCACATTTATTTGCTTGCTGCTTCTGTATACTCTAAAACAAAAACTTGTTTGTTGAGACTTTCATTTTATTGTCGTGCATCTATTGTCTTTTTAATATCATTTAAAAAGTTTGTATTGTGTACTCTTTCTCTTCTGTTTATCATATTTTGTCGGTATATTTTTGGTGTTTAAATTTAACTTGAAAAAAAAGTCTTTCGTCAATCTTTCACTTACAGTTTATTTGTGTGTATTTATGAAATATTGTTATGTATTGTAACAATATGACCTTTTGTAAATGGTAACTTACAAGTTTACTTGAAAAATGGAACTTGCGAATCCAGTACATCAAGTATAGCTGTAAATTCAAGTTCTTCTAAGGACTTATTAGTCTTAAAGAGTTGAAAAATAAAATAAATATTGAGATAGACATCTAATTGTATTGAAAAATGTTTGATTAAAGTGATTCAGGTGCCAGTAAGTTTGTGTATTAAATCTTGATTCTTACTTTTTTTCAGTTTAAGTCTTAAACAGTTTCACAGGTTTGTTAGTGATAACAGTTTTGTTATTATCATTTATTTATTTATTGGGCAACTTGTGAGTAAATACATTATTTAAAAATAGTATTTTTACTGACGAAATATCGCGAACGTATAAAACTGTGAGATAAATACAACATAAACATAATAAATCAGTTATTTTTTGAAGAAACAATTAAATGTTGATTTGTTATTATGTCGAGTTGCAAGCCCAGGGAAGCGCAAACTAGGGGGCACGCTCCCATTTTAGGTGCGGCAAATGATGGCGGGGGGGGGGCGATTATAGCCGTAGGTTAATTTTAATTGTAAATAATTTTTTTCCGTATTTCTTATATCTTTTTTGTTTACGTACAATGTTATATTTCTGTAATCTTTTGTATCGGGTGATCAAAATATGAGCGGAAAAAAAATGTTTGTATCTTTAAATTATCATTAAAACCGCAATAACTCAGGAAATATTAATTTTAGACATAACTGACCTTCAATAATTTTTGAATGAACATTATAAATAAGAAAATGTGAAAATATATAGGGTGTTTCATTTAAAAAAACTGACTTATTCATATTTGAAGTTTAGCCACATGGACCGGGCATAAGGAACACCCTGTGTATTATTTTAAAATATTAACTACTTAATAATCACTATGGCACTATTGCCTAACAAGGTTTCAAAGGATTTCGTTCTGACATAACCAAGTTGTGAAATATCATTATTTTTTTAGTCTCCTGTTACTGTCAATATTTTTTATAAAAACTTAAATAACTCAAAAACGACTGATGTTAGATACATAAAACCTATATATTTTTAAAAGAGAATTCAATCTTACATCTAAAAATTATAAAATATACTGGGTGTTTTATTTAAAAAAAACAAAGTTACGTATCGGTGCGCAAAAACAAAACACTGTGTATAGTTAAAACCAATTTAAGGTTATGTAGTAAATGACCACAAACAACTTTTATCCAAAACTTTCTTTTGTAAAGTTGTCACAAAACGAAATAGTGATCCGGCACGTTATTTTCTGTACACACTGTATAAAATATACATACGATTAGCTCAAATCTATACAAAACGACAATCAGGCATAGTAACAGCAAGTCAAAATAATTTAAAAGCGGTTGAAAAATATTTTTTAACTTTTCTGATTTAAAAAACGTTTTCTGGTTACAAATTTAAACCAAAATTTGTTTTATTACTGTGTATATTTTATGGTACAATAAATTTTTTAAATAAAAGTGATCCTGAAAACCCTTTTAGTTGAGGCATCTGCCTTTTAAAAAGATTATAAAATACTGCTGTTTATTTTTCCCTTATTTTTGTATTTTATTAAAAACACTTGCATAGTGATTTAACCACTTGGTAAATATTGATTCGCTACTAATGGTATATTTAGTATTGTATGTCGTGCCCTTAACTTAAATATGTTGTTGTCGACAGAGATTTTTAAAAGATAGCAGGTGGGTAAGTTTTACGGGACATTTACCTCCCTACCTGCATTTCACTCTCATTTACCGTTATACATCCTGTTTTATGTACTTTGCAGAAATATAAAAGCCATAAGAGCATTCAACGTCCTCTCATGTATTTTGTAAAATTAATCGGTAGAACGAGGAGCATCCTTATGTTGTTCGCAAATAAGGAATTTTAATTACATTTCTTTTTTATTTTTCATTTACTTTTAGTATAAGTATGTTATTGTCTATGTTGAATAATAAAACCCAGGCATAGATTTTCGATATTGTCAGAAAGTTTTTGTTCAATCTTCATGTTTTGCTTATGTATTTTTGGGCATTTTTTTTACAAAGGTACGGCAAGCAGATAAACTGCGTATTTAATTAAATTTAATTATGAATTTTACGATATTCACCAAAATGAAAAATTACTAAGACTGATTTTAATATAAAATACGGTGCAAAATATATGTCGCACTTTAATGCTTCATTTGATCAGATGCCTAAACTATTT
The DNA here is from genome assembly GCA_947652605.1 of Elmis aenea. Lineage (NCBI taxonomy): Eukaryota > Metazoa > Arthropoda > Insecta > Coleoptera > Elmidae > Elmis > Elmis aenea. The sequence goes on along the minus strand of OX393579.1, from coordinate 36,724,680 downwards.
AATAAAATGCGAGAATTTCGTCAAATGCGTACGAAGTTAAACATATTTGGTTATCTGCGTGAATATTTTAATCATTTGATTAAATGAGTAAGTACGACCAGACGTTTGATAATACATTAGGCGCTTAGTTAAATAGAACAACAAAGACGAATTATTATTGGAAATGTTCTACCAGTTTAAAATGTTTTTTTTTTTAAATTGATGTGTGGCTCTGGAATTAAACATTTTGGCCAAATTAGTGTTAAAGTCTTTTTTCAGTTAAAATGAGACGAGGGGGAAAAGACAGTATTACACATTTCTCGCCATGGGGTCCGACATGGCTAGTTTAAAATGATGCATTCAACTTGGACTTTCTTATATTTATTTTAATTTTAAAGAGGCGCTATTTCATTTTTTTTAAGTAGGACTAGTATGATAACCATATCAAATACTATCAACTGGATTAAGTCGTTTACTGTTGAGTTCTTATAACTACGCCCACAGCAAAAACATACAATGAAATATTTTTATTTCAATTTTCAAGAACGACGGCTGTATCCCATTTAAAACAATTTGTTTTTGAAATTGTTGCTTTTATAAATTTTGCTAATCTTTTATTAAATACCAACATATTTTCTGATTTTTATTTTCGCTAATAAAAATAACTATTATAATAACCAAAATAAAAGAAAACAATGGTATATTTGACTGTTACTATTATAAAATTGTGTACGATTTGATACATCTATTAACTGATGAGCAAATAATAGTAAATGCCTGAATGTATTCAGTCATATCAAACCATTTAACCAAATGACTATAATATGGGCAGATAGCTAAATATATTTTTTTCTACGACCACTATTGTAAATGACTGTTACTGTACAGTCTGCAAGCATGTTAAAATGAAAATGGTCTTTACGCACGGTAAGCAAAAAGTACAGTTTTCTAGAAATGATGTCAGTAGACCCAAACTTAACATTTAACAGCGTACGTACAAGTGTGTTTACTATTAGCCAAAATACCGATTAGATTGTATATATTATGTGGTCGTAGAAAAAGTATAGTACAAAACGATTTGTAAGCAATTACGCACTCGTAGAAATGAGCACTCGCCGCTACGCGGCTCCGTGCGCAACTTTTCCGCTCGTGCGTAATATGCTTCTTACAACTCTTGTTATGTAATATATAGGTACTATTAATCTCGTATCTATTTGACAAATTTCTTGCATTTAGTCAATTTACTAAGCATTTTACCATTAGATTCCGACTTATCCAATAAATGTAGTTTTCACGCAATTAAGAACTCAAAATGTCTGTACCTATTTAATTGTAAACGTGCTTAAGAAAATTTTCTTTAAAAAAATTGTCTTTATTAGATTTAATACCGGCTACTTGGGACAGTTTCAACATTTAAAAGCGTGTACCACGTTCATTTTTTAATTAAAAACTTTGAATTTTTTTATGTAATTGGGTGAGGTGCCAATGAACAATATTCTATATATAAAATAAATATATATGTATATATACAAGATACCAACAAAAAAAACTTTCTGTCCCAAGTAATACTTAAGACCGGGCAACTTGGGACACATATGAATTTCAGTAGTTTGACTCAAGTTTAGCCTATAAAGTCCTACTTGGGACAGTTATATTATATTTTTTATATTAAATTGATCTTTCACAATTATCCAACATGAAAAAAAAAATCAAAAATAAAGAAAATAAAACTTTAATTCGCAAATTACAAAAATTTTAAACTAAACGATATTTTGATTGGAAAAATTAAAAAAATTGTACTACCTCTGTTTAAAAATGATTGTCTCATTTGTAAAAAAGTTTTTTAAAGCAGGATTCAATATATTAATTGAATTAAAAACTAATGAGACAATAATTTTTGAACAAAAATGTTCACCAAAACGGACAATCATTCATTTTTGAACATAGGTAGTATTAAATAAAAAAATGAGATAAGTTATTCAAGACTTAATATTAAACGTATATTTTCAGAACAAAAATACAAGAGAAATTTTAAACAGTTCTTAATTCGGCCATTTTATATTAATTTAAAAAAATGGATGTAACAACTTACCGTCTTGTAGTAATTTCAAAAACTGATTCGTTTTTTTAAGCTTATATGATACTTTTAAAACTCTACTAAGCAACTTTGATTATCTCAAAAGTTGACAGTTGTAAACAAAATTTTTAGGTGAGAATATCATTTTGTCCCAAGTTACCCTACTGTCCCAAGTTGCCCTATTCTACGGTACTAACTTTTGCTTCGTACTGTCTCTTATGAAGACATTTTTTAAAACCAAAATTATAGCTTTTTATTTACACTTTGTATAATCACGTTCCACATTTAATCAAGCCCTAGCAGTACTTTGAAAAATCCTTGAGATGTCACAGGAAATGCATTACTTAGTTCCATTGCTAATGTACACTAACAGTTATTCATAATTGGTGGGTATGTGAGGCAGTGTAAATTTTAATTATTGTGTTCTGATGTTCTGTATATCTGCTTTAATCTGATTTTAATGTAAATCATTTACTGTATTATCTTAAATTCAAAAAGTATGCAATGAATATTTGAGAATTTTTAAATTTACGCAAAGGGCGTTGGTTGGTTTCCCAAAAACCTTATGACCGTGGACCTAATTTGGAACTGATTTTTATACTTAATATTTATCAACTGGTACGAGAAATTCTTATTATAGGATATTCATGCTGAATTTATATAAGTTTACTACAACTGCCTTTAATTTTGTGTACGTAACGTAATTTTGAATTCAAGAATCAGTTATTTTATTTCCGTTTTAGCTTTGTTGTGTGATATTCAATCGTTTTGAACTATCACACGTTAGTATTAGCATTTTCTTTTTAAACAATCGTGTTACGTTGTTTTGTCGAAAGTTTAACGACATTATTCGTCATTGAAACATATTATAATAGTCCCGAATCTAAATCTATATTCTCACGAAAGTTTCGTTTCACAATGTCCATGTACCGCTAAAGTTAATTTTAATTAGAAAATCGATACACTTATGTAATTAAGTAATTTAATTTCATTATTACGCGACATTGATCTCTGTTTCATAAGTTACAGTAAAAAACGTACGGTATGTAATTTTAAAGTGGGGCATAAATAGGGAAGGTTGTAAGTCGGAGGAAATGGATAGTGTTGAGTAATGGTAATCAACTTTAAGTTAATTGTTTAAAACACGACTGCATTGTGCAGAGTGCATTGTATTGCTTTAGTAAGCTTTTTATGAATAATAATTCAATTACTACTGATGTAGCCTTTACCGTACTTTAGTAATACAATTACATTCGTTTAAAACACAACCTTCGGTGTATGTAATGGAAACTGAAACCGCAAAAAATGATATTATTTATTTAGAAACCAACAAAAACACCTCCATTTCACGTATTAGCCATAAGGAACTATCTATTATCCAAGTATCTTCTACAATGACGCCGTTGATACATATAAGATATCACCAAAAACTAAACTTTTGATGCTTGAGTTGCAGGAAATAACATAGAGGAATGATCTCGTTTATTCTAGTGTTTAATGTTTTCAGAAATTTAGACGTGATGGAAGTTAGGAAACATTAAAGTTAGTTTTATCTCTGTTTTGACTCGTAAAGTTGTAAAATTACACAGTAGCACTTAATTTCGTACGTATGTGCATATCTAGAAGTGAGACGTAGCCTGAAATTACTTTAATCTGCATACAGGGTGGTCCAAATTCGATGGGATTGCATGGGTATCTCGGTTAATATTTAAGATAGAGAAACGGTTAAATTACCAAAAATGTGCAGTTTTTTGAGACAAACTCAGAACCGTTTTCAAAAATATTCTATCATTTCCGGTTTTCGAGTTATTGAAGAAAATGTTTTTTTGTCATATTAATAATGTGTCATATCTCCGTTATTGTTGTAAATATCGAAAATATTTATGGAGGTTATTTTTAGATATTTTTATGCTTAAAATGATTATCTAAGAAAAAAAAAATTACGCTCGCCGTTCAAAAGTTATGACACAAATTTACATTTTTTAAATGGGAACGATAGTTGGCTATGATCTATTTAAATTCCTTATTTTTTTCTCATTCCAAACATATAAGGGTCGATGTATTTATTTTTAATAATACGTAAGTTATGAAGGTTTTTCTAAGCGATTCTGAAACAACAACTGTACCAACATTATTAATAATCCATCTTTTTTTTATATTTGAAAATTAAACAAATATTTTGTGCATCTAGAGAACTTATGCATTTTATAGTTTGTAGTATCTACTATCTACTAATTTCTAAATTTAATTAAATATTTTTTATACGAAACACGACACTGGTGCGTTTTATCTGACATTTGTCTATTAGTTTAATCTTATCCCACATCTTGAACAGTTTTCTTAAATAACTTTAATAATAAAATATCTTTAAATATAGGTCGTCAACAACATTCTTTTGAAAATTGGTATAAATATTTTTTTTATTTAATCAGTGGATCGTATATTGAAGAGACGAACAAAGGGATTCTTCTTATTATAATATAGTTGTTTTTATTTTTAATATATTCATCTAACAAAAATGCCGCGATCAACGGAAATCATACAAATGACCCTTGCAACCGGAAATATTATGTTAAGACAAATGAAACGAAATTATTTTTACATAAGATACAAAATCTTTAGTACGTTTGATGCTTAGTCTGCATCTTTATTATAAATTTATGTAAAAACCAACCACTTTTAGTTTTAGGTTTAATTTGTACTTTTGAATGAAAACAGTTTACGAAAATGTAAGGCTTGCTGTTACGAAAATTATAATATGATTGTAAATACATTTATGAAAAAATTAATCTAAAATGTATTGTGCATATCCTGAGTTGTGTCGAAATTTAATAATAAAGAATTAATTAATATTTTAAAGGTTTCATTTATGTACTTATTATTGCTTGTTATTGTCGTGCTTGAACGAACTACAATTGCTTTGTGGTGTAATGTATTGTAAATGGCATTAATTTACAAATATCGAGAGAATATTGTAGTTGTTGCAAGTGTGGATTCAGCCTTCTGTTTACGGCAAGGAGGTCGGTAATGAGGAAATTATATGGGAATTTTCCATATTTAAAATAAGATATAGATACATGAATCGCCGTTTTTTAACCGACTTTTTTTTTGAGAAAAATCAAGCTTTATTGCCCATCTTAGTTTCAAGATTCAGTGAACAATAAACCGACTTTAAAAGTTGACAGTCGCAACAAAACAATTGCGTTGTGTATGTCTACATTATTGGCTTAAACTGAATATGAGTTAAGTGATCAAGTTATAATAGTAATAAAAGTAATAATCAGTGTAGCATTACAAGTTTTTTTCATTCATATTTTAGGTTGATCATCACTAAATTATCAAAATTAGCGCGATGCTATTACATTATACGGTAAAAAATGTTTAACAATATACGAAGTAAATCCTAATATTGAACTTAAGTTCAACAATTTTAACTATGATTCATGTAAAGTACATCAAGCACTTTAAAGCAACATTTTTACCTTATTGTTGAGTATTATCACTTAAATGTTCTTGCCCGAAGTAAACAAACTATATGGGTATAGATAGTAATCGCCAAGATCTAATTCAAATATTTTGTGATTTATTTTAATCTCTCATGTAAACAAATCACTTGACGCATCGAAAAAATTTGTAAAATAAAAACAACTGACAGGAAAAGATATGAATCTGATGAAATACCTAAAATTATTTTTAGCATAACTCACAGTTCAGTATTGAAACGTTCCAAACTCAATTACTTTTTCATTGACGTACTAATTTTAAATTATTTGCTAAAATAAAAAAGATGATAAATTTAATTTAAAAAAAATAAGGAAATGTCTTGAATTATTTAAGTTTTTTTTTCAAATTTAATTAAGTCAGCTAGGTTATTTCTGTAATGTTTTGTTTCTTTCAATTGCCACTTTGATTAAACATAATAAGTACAATGACATTGTAGTAGCTTACTTATTTTTAAAGATAAACGTAACAACCTATACATCAATATAACGAAAGAAAACAAAGGTGTCATAGCCAACTACAACCCGTATTTAAAATAAAAAAGTTGTTAAAATAACGAAAACAAGTGAAGATGGGTAACATTTGTTAACAAATTTTTAAGTTTGCGTAAAAAGTGGTCTGATATTGTCAAAAAATATTTTGAGTATGATTTCAAATTTTAAGTAAGCAAGTTATGAGCAAACATTGAAATATTTATTTTTTTGTTTATTATCAATAGTGCAAAAACTATTTAATTTTTTTTAATAGAATATTTGCTCTTAAATCGTAGTTCATTTTCACCCATTTAATCAACTCTTTATCTCTTACCGTTCACGAGATCCCCATGCTGTTCACGATAACTGGAACACCCTGTATACGACGAAGCGTATTTATATTTCAAGCAAATAATAATAAATTACTTATGTATGAACAAATATTCAAAAAAGCTGAAAACAATTTAAATTTGTTTCAGAGAATAGCACATCGATTTATTATAAATTAATATACAGGGTGTTTCTGAACGATGTAGCATAATTTCTACTGATGAATCTACATTGAAAAATAGGACGATTTAGCCCATCATGCCTTATAGAAAGTTGCATCGTTGCTAAGTTACAGCCCCATGAAGAGGGGATGAAAAATTGTTGTTTTATTGATAAATCAAGAACGCTTTGACCTACAACATTTATATTTGGCACGTATTTTACAATAGGCAAGCGTGTTTTTATTTTTATTGTATCAGTCGGATAGGTAGGTCTAAAATGTACATTTTTAGTAACTTACAGTTTTTTGATAGGAGCCATCGTTTAGGAGGAAAACTCGATTTTATTAAAATATAACTCTGAGATTTATTGAAAGTATTTAACAAAAACTAGTTTACTGTGAATTAACAAACAAAACAAATGTAGTCAGATGTCATATTTTCGTTTATTGTAAGAATCATTTTTAGTTGTGTTAGTTATTTTTATGTTTTTTATTAGTTATTTATTATGTCCAGTTTTATTTGTATAAAACATGATTTTGTTAAATATTTTCAATAAATCTCGGAGTTATATTTTAATAAAATCGAGTTTTTCTCCAAAACGATGGCTCCTATCAAAAAACTTTAAGTTACTAAAAATGTATATTTTAGACCTACCTATCCGACTGTTACAATAAAAATTTGAAATTACGATCGACAAAAAAATACAGCAGGTTTTTTCTCTGCTATTATTGATTGTAGCGCCCCCTATGGTGGGATTTCGCTCAAACTTATGCATAAAAACACTCTTGCCTATTGTAAAATACGTGCCAAATATAAATGTTGTAGGTCAAAGCGTTCTTGATTTATCAATAAAACAACAATTTTTCATCCCCTCTTCATGGGGCTGTAACTTAGCAATGATGCAACTTTCTATAAGGCATGATGGGCTAAATCGTCCTATTTTTCAATGAAGATTCACCAGTAGAAATTATGCTACATCGTTCAGAAACACCCTGTATAAATGAATTGCTGTTAAGTTATAGTTGGTATGTGCTACGTAGCAAAGTTTACAATTAAAGCACAAAATTTTATAAACTCATCTGCGGTCATCATAAATGTTGTCGTTGTGGTAAAATTGCGTGTCTTATGTCGGTTTACGTACGTAATTCTTCTTAATATATTGTTTGTATTATCCTAAAGAAACAATTACAGGGTATCAGTATCATTATGTGTTGTAGAAGCACAAAACCGTGAACTTCTAGGTTAAATATTATGTTTTTCTTTTAATTATGCAATACACTATAACTTAATAGGGTTTCAATTAAAATTCGCGTTTTACTTCAAACAATTTAGGATTTGTTGATTTTTTGTGCGTTAGTTTAGCTTTCTGTTAGAGTAGAACTAAATAAATGCAGGATGCAACTGTAAATCTACACCCAAAATTATGATTTATGATCTATATTTTTTAAAGAAAATTATAGAGGTTCAACAAGGTTGGTACATACTTGATGGTAGCTGTTATTTCTGGAATGCTTCGAATTTCAAGCGAGTATTTGTGTTTCTTGCAATGCAAGTAAACAGATGTTCGTGTTTTTAATAAAGGGATGAAAAGCCTTTGAATTCGGTTAACGGTAAAATAAATGCAGCTCTCCTTATAAAGATGTGCAAAAATGTTTTAGAGTACCTGCGATTTTAGGACATTTGTATAAAATCAAATTTTAAATGCAGGTAAAATTTGAAAGGTTAAAAGCGAGTTGAGATTCTAAATCTTTTGTCGTGATTGATCTGTTAAGTGGGCGAATGGGACATTTTATCCCACGGCTGTTAAGACTTATTTTCCGTTTTGCTTGTGTTTATCGTATTCTCTTATAACCGCGCGAGCTATTTCTCTATTAAAGATATCTAAATCTATTTGCATATATAAAAGTTCATTATCCTAGTGTCTAATTTTAACACCAACAAAACGAGAACACTAGGTGAGCTGAAGAATCTTTCATTTACCAGTCTGGCACTTGACCAAACATCAAAAAAAAATGCAAAACGAGGTAAAAATATGGTCACTTATGTCTAGAATATTTTCAGATTTAAATGGTACGCAATTTTGAAAGTCGTCTCAATACCCGTAACCCACCATAACCATAAAACCTAAAACCTTGAGTAAACTTTATTATTATTTACAACCGTACCGTCATTTATCGTACAATCCTAATGAAAGTGTACTCTATGAATTTTTATATTTTTGACGACATTACCTCTTTTTTCCCGGTATTGGTTCCTTTTTGAGTAAGAGTTAAGAGTCACGGTAAAATCCATGCAATAGGAAAATGTAAAATATGATTTTTCATGTCAAGAACGTGTGCTTTTAAACACAATTGTTGAGGTTAAATTCTGTTTAAACACAAGTTCGAAACATTTCGGTACTTACTATAATTTATTGCTTTATTTTGACAAGATTTTATGACGGTAAAGTTTGTAGCAAGTTTATTTTACCCACTTTGATCGCTTTTAAATCACTTTCTACCAAACAATATAGCTTAAATTTTTATTTGTATAACCCCATATTATGTTGATTGTTTATGTATGCCGTTTGATTAATACATATATCATTAAATGTATAGTATTTGTTTATTAATTTTCCTTCCACGTCCAATTATATGTTACTAATATCGTGTTCTTAAGTCTAAGTTTAGTTATACAAACGTTGTATTTTATGTAATAAAAGTCAAGATTGTTTTGTTAATTCTTCGTTATTCTGGTTTAAATATTATTTCAAGTGCCATGTTTTTTCATGTATTTTGTCTTGAACTAAAATAATAACTCAATTAAAAAAGAAAGTGTCGACTTTGACTTGTAAATTAAATTGTTTATAATAAACAAAACTTCATTTTGTGTGCACTTAAGCTGTTGAGTTTTGCTCGATCACAGAACATAATACATTGTTTTTGATAAAACTTTGAATTACCCTGCTATCTAGTTCTAACCAACAAATCCGACTTTAAGATTTTTGATGCTATGAATAATAGATACTATACAGAATTATATGTATGATTTTTACAGAACTACTTTCAACACTTAATACACGTATTCTAAAGTTTCTCGAGCTGCCGCATCCCTTCAAGAAAAAAATATTTCGGGAGCTGCGCATAATAGGCTAACTTTAGCTTATTATTGGCGGTAAAATATCTGCCCCCAAGATTTTTTAAAAGATTTTTTAACAAAAAGAAGTCGCAGAGTGCTAAATCAAAGCTGTAAGGTGGAAGACGTAGCTAAATAATTCCACATTCTTGAATTACAGCCTGAACATTGTGTGCTTTATAGACCCTGCAATTGTCGTGCAGAAGCAGATTTTTTTGCCATTAGTTTTTCGGGCGCAGACTGTGTTTTGGCTTTTTAGGGGAATGCGAACCTTTGTTTGGTAGGAGGATCCCAGTGATACACCCAAGTCTTATTCCCGGTAAAAATTCGTGAAAAAAAGCTTTATCAGCCTGTGAAGCGATAAAATGTTCTTGTGAACTTTCTTTCCTGATAAGTTTTTACTCCGGCCCAAGGAGCCTTGGAATCTAACGCGCAGACACTTCGTCGTACCAAAATCATCGTACAAATCTTTCAAGCAGTTCTTTCGGGTATCCCAACTTCTCTGGCAATGAAAGACAGTCTCATTGGCCGATCTGAAAGCACCAAATCTTCAGTTTTTGTAACCATGTCTTCAGTACTTGCCTTAACTCTGTGGTTTCCAACCTTTTTGTACCTCCGCCCCCCTTTTTCATATTGTTTTTGCGCCTTCCTCACTTTCCGTTACAATCTAATTTCATAAATACTGTTCTGATATCTGATAAATAAGAATTATTTAATGGACTACAAAACAATACACCATATTCTGTATAAACAAAGTTCTTTTTGTTTGTTTGTATTTAAAAATGATATTTTGGTAGCAGCTGCGCGCCCTCCTTGCAATAGTCTCGCGCCCCCCTAGGGGGCGCACCCCACAGGTTGGGAACCACTGCCTTAACTGGTCGACCTGATTTTGGACCATCCTCTATATATAGTCGCGACCCCAGCGAAACGGCTTAGACCAAAATTTTATTTGGAATAAAGATGGGGCTTCATTTCTTTGATGGATAACTTTTGGCCCATTACCCTCTTATGGGAGAAATTTTATGCTTATACTTCAATGTTCGAGTTTAATTTCACTCATTTTTGTTTAGAAAAAATTGTAGAGAACTCTTCAGACTCACTATATTTGGATGAAACTTTTCTCTTCAGCTTTAAAATGTCACAGCTATTAACAGAAGACAATTTTCGTTTTGAAATTACAGATTCATGGCTAGGTAGATTACATTAAAATATATCCTCGTCTAGTTACGCGTAACTCATTAAGATTACGATATATGAAACGGTGTATTATTTTAATGTACCTACAGCTTTCTGTGTAGAATACGCTGAATGCAACCTGTAAATAAAAAAATTGTAGTAACTGTCGCTCTTTGTAGTTTTAACTTTCTTATGTCCACGCATATGTGATGTGGTTTGTTTTTATAATTAACAAATCAAACCATAGCAGACACACCTAGTTCATACTATGACTGTTATGCAACAAAAAATGTAATTGTTTGCTATAATATAACATCCAGTTTCTGACACATTCAAGATTTAGAAACGCCAACTGAAAAAAAGTGTTAATGTGCCACAGTACATATAAATATAGTGTGTTTATAAGCGAATTAATGCGTTATTATGCCTTTTGAGTAGCGTTGACCTCCGTTGTGTATAAATTATTGTATAGTTATGTCTTTATATTAAGACTGTTGTTAATTCAATTCATGTTTAAACCCTAAGTGGCCCATTAAGATTACGTTTTTAGATATTATGCGGCGTTTGCAAAGTGTGACTTCGTGTGAATTATAATATAAACAGAAATACTCTAGCTGAACTTTTCTCTTATTATTTTCGGAAATAACGCCTGCTGGCAAGTTTCATTTCTATGTTTGTTTATTTAAGTCTTCTATGCGAATTTTATTTTTTAAGGAAGCAAAAGCTTTAGTTTTGAGTATTTTGGATTATTTGAAATTTCCGGGTTGTGCTCCAATTTGTAACCTCGGAATTGCGTAAAAGCGGTCATTCACTGCAATTTGCCTCCAATATTTACATTTAGTATGTTGAAACTCGTTAAGACTAGAGCATCTGTGCATATGCATTTCCGCTTGTGATATCTAGTATTTAATTAAATTTAAATGTTGCATAATGCAGTCGGCGTACGTGATAGCATCTTATGATAGTGGCCAGTTAATTTTGGCTTCAAGAATTGATAACATGATTATCACTTAATAGCAATGACAGTTACTTAATAATGACGACCTATAAAGTTATGTTTTAGCTAAGGCCACTGAACTAATTATATTTTTCTACTTGCAGATGTGTTTATAAGTCAGTTTCATTTTGAAAAATTACACGAAATAGATAAATTTAAGTGTAGAATAGGAATTTAAGCCAAAATGAATTAGGTCTTTGTGCTCATTATTCTTATAGTAGTAAATAGTAGGTTACTGTTGGATAATTGGTGTATCCTCTTGATTTTGAGTTTTAATTTCTCGCAAATTACTTTTCACAAATGTTTAATGTTGCAAAAATTTTTCAATTCATTTTTTTTTTCTAAGCAAATTTTGTTACCATTACATGACCAACCTTTCCTTGCATATTTTTTTGTGTCAATTCAATTATATCTTTAACGATTTCCAATAAAAATAAACGGCATTTAGTGCATAGATAGCGTGTATTAATTTGTTTATTGGCACTTATATAATAACGTAATCGTAAAGTATATTCCAAACTATGCAAATTACATGTCGGATGAAGTAAATAATTATAAAATTACGACCTTCAATGCTGGCCGACTAATTAATAAGAGTAGCTAGCGAATTTCAAAAAAGTAATTGACATTTTGGGTATTCACCACAATAAGGAATCCTTTAGGTTTAATTAATTTGAAATTGGAGGTTGTAATTTGTAATACACTTAAAACTATGTTTTATTTTTGTGAGTTATAGTATTTTTAAATATTATAGGAGATGCATGTGATACACGATATCTAGAACTCTTTTACGCTTATTTAACACAGGCGTGCCAGAGCTAGGTTTATTTTTTCCATGCATCAAGTCGACATGTCATCCGAGTCGATGCGTAGATGGTAATTCTTTAGATTAAATTCTAAGTAGCCATGTAACGCTTTTACTGAATTCAAAGTCACCTGAGGGTTACTTAAGTCACACTTCTGCTTACTTTAAGCTCGAGTGTCAACTTGCGCTTAATAGTTCTCAAACAAACAAAAATCAGTAACCTTATATGATATCGCAAAGATTTTCTTTAGTTGTTTTTAGTCAATATTGAAACAACATACAAATAGTGAAAACGTACCTACTCGATTAATTTGTTTTAAATAATCCTCCAAATTATATTCGAGAGGGTCATGAGAGTTAGCCAACTAATCACAATTGGTTTTTCTGTACGTCACACAAAAATTGTAAATAATAACTTTAATGTATGAAATGTTTGGTATCAAACTGTATTTTCAGCGCCCTTTAAACAGGTTACATGATCATACGAAATATTTTTTTGATTGACAACGTGTGTAACACATTTTTATTCATAAGTAATATTTCTTCAACATATCGGTCTTAAATGTCACCCTGCAGCACTTGCACAAGTTAAACAATAGTCCATAAAGACGTGGATGGAGAGATTACATAAAGTATTTTCAATCTTAACGTACAAAAAGACGCTGCATTATACTACAATTGAATTCAAATTTCCATCATTCATGAAACATTGAGAATTTGGTAATATCTTAATAATATACTATTTGTTATTTATTTTTGTAAGCCGTAAAGGTCGTTTATGTACACTGCTCTAAACAATTAAAGAATATTTTAGATGTTTTGAGCAGTATAAATACATAATCTAAAGTTTATAGTTGCACAAATAAATTACTGGATCAATCAAAGTATTGTCGTTTTTCATAAACAATATGTACCTATACCGGGTGATTCAGTTTGACTGTGGCACCCCTATAACTTTTCAATTATTGAAAATAACCCCAACAAACCTTATATTTTTGAAAACGGCGACAAATTCTCTATTAAGTGATGTGCATTTGTTATCTCTGCGATGACCAATGTCGAATCCGCGATAGGCAACTGTTTTTTATTTTTAATTACATAGTATCAATTTTTTTGTTGATTCGGTTAGAGAATTTAATTATGAATCCGACCATATATTAAAAAAAGAAAATTTACGAGAAAAATCAGTTCAAAGTTTATTCAAATTATATCGAACAGTCTATTTAACATAACAAAAAACAATCAAATCTTAAAAATTAAACTATAGCTATCGATGAAAATGTATTAAAAATTCATTTGTAAATAAAACAAGAAACTAATAAACGTTGACTTAAAGTGACCGGTGACCGCCCCAGCTTCCAAACACAGTTGAATACATTTAAGTCAAATTTTTTTATGTCAACGTTTGTTATTTGTTTTCATTTTATTTGGAAAGTAGAACTATCATAAAGACATATTGCTGGTTGGCTAAAGTAGCTAGGTGCAATAAAACAATACAGTTAAAAAAAAAAAAAAATTGGAAATTAATTTTCAATACATTTCTATTGATAGTTATAGTTTAATTTTTAAGATTTGATCGTTTTTTGTTATGTTAAATAGACTGTTTGCTATAATTTGAATGAACTGATTTTTCTCGAAAAAATTCTTATGTATGCATACTTTTTTAATACATGGTCGGATTCAGAATTAAATTCTGTCCGAATCAACAACAAAAAGTATACTATGTAATTTAAAAAAAAAAAACAATTTCCTATCGCGGATTTGACATTCGTCATCGTAGAGATAACAAATGCACATCAATTAATAGAGAATTTGTCGCTGTTTTCAAAAATATAAGGTTTGTTGGGGTTATTTTCAATAATTGAAAAGTTATAGGGGTGCCACAGTCAAACTGAATCATTAATTAAAAAAATTGTGCGCCGTAAGCTACGCATTCATGTTTTTGCATTTACTGAGTTTTTAATATTTAAAAACCAAGGAATGCTAGACATTTTTTGAAAAACTTATTTCGTTTTTATATTAGGTGCTAATTTCGTTTTGTAAACTCCGTTAATGTATTGTGTATTGTGTATTTTACATTTTATATTGTTTATAATAGGTTTGGCTAATTAATTGGTGGATGTACCATATTTTCTCATCGCTTAATCATTGTCGTTACGTACAATGCGATAATTAAGTAAACATACGAAATGTAATTTTTAATAATTACGGACGTATTATGCAAAATTTAAAATTTGCGATACTAGAAAGTTTATCCTTTAATAAGCAAGGTCTCGTCAATCAAGTTGATAACAGTATCATCGTCTGTACGCGTGTTTTCGTTATTTTGTTCCCGTTCATTTTACACCGTTTAGTGAATTTTTCCCGCTCGAGTGCCTGTAACGTTGTGTGTACTAAAAGCTCGTACCCCCACCCCTCAAGTGATGCTAGTTTTGTCCACCTTCGCATTATTATTGAGTTGTAGTCGTAGTCGTAGTCCACGTTTTGGTACGGTTTGGGGAAGTAGGATGGATTCGTAGTGTGAGTGGATAATTGACATCGGTGATACGGACAGGCGAATGCGTTGCCCGCATTATTCAGTTTCAGACGAAATGCGATAGGTACGCGCGGATAAAGAATTTAACAGTTATTATCTTCACATTAGTGATATTGATTGTTGCTTCGGAAAAAAGTGATCCTCGCGCTCGACAATGTGACTGTATTAATTAATTTTTTTTTATTGAC
Organism: Elmis aenea; assembly: GCA_947652605.1. Taxonomy (NCBI): domain Eukaryota; kingdom Metazoa; phylum Arthropoda; class Insecta; order Coleoptera; family Elmidae; genus Elmis; species Elmis aenea. The sequence goes on along the minus strand of OX393579.1, from coordinate 36,709,343 downwards.
TCTTATAAAGTTTATTGACATTGATGCGGTAAATGTGCGAAAAGGCCGCGATAAATATTTGGATAAATCATTCACACATCGCACAGTGTTTGGCTATTGTTTATTCGAGTATTTCGTAGTGAAAGAAGTTGTTGTATCGTGTGTGCGAATTTGTTGTTGAAAGTAAAATCGAGTGCCAAATGGAAGAAGTGCTAAAACGACTGTTTTGTGAAATTTGCATCGGGACCAAGATCAAATAATAAGTTTGTTGTGTTGGCTGTGCCAGATTTAAAATGGGAATTGTTACCAAAACACTTGGCATTATTTTCAGTCTGTAAGTTGAATTTTACTTGAACGTAAATAAATTCATTCTTCATGTGGCTAAATTTAAATGTGCGCGTGCAGCGAGCGTCGTTGTGTGCGCGTTACTTGCAGCGAGCTCGCGTGTCCGTAGGGCTTTTGATGTTTTAGAATTAGATTAGTCACTCAATTGAGCATGTGCTTCCTGGAGTACCGAATTTTATGCACCTGAAAAATTTGCATGTTCGTTGCGTCTAGTAATAATATTCACTCATAACCCGAGCACGTGGTTGTCTTTTAATTAATAACGATGAGTTCGTTTCTTTTTATAGGTATATTTAATAAATACGTGTTGAATCCGTAAATGATCGTCTCTGAATGTATAATTTTTTAACCACTCGAAAAACTTTTTAAATTAGATTGTAATTTGCGATTGTTTTTGGAGTTTTGTTTTGAAATTTTTAATCATATCTTCGTTTTGTTTATTAAAAATAAAAATAAAGTCATGGACAGTGATATGCAGTTGTGTACGTTTAATGTATGTATATTTATTCCATACATATGTGCATAGTATAACAGTAACAATGAATGCATTTATTTTTAATGTGCATTTTTTTGCTAGTTGTAAATCCAATTTTTGGCATTGGTTTGCACCGATCTGACAAGTGCATTACGAACTTTTTGCTGCGAATTAAAATAATTTCGCTCCCCAAATTCGAGAAAAGTGCTGGGCGTACAACTTAACTTGGACTAACGACTACTATTGGGATCTTGCTTAACATAAAAGATAGAGATTCGGATAAATTAGCAAAAAATTAAGTATAATAGAGCTCATACTGTTGCGATATTCAAATGCAAAAAAAATGCAGTAATAATTTCTTACAAGACAATAATGAAATTTCACGATCTTTTTATATTTAATTTACGTTTTGTTTTGTTTTACAAATTAAGATACTTTTTTTTTCTGTATTGCTATTATTTAATATGCACAATAACGTGATTGTATCAGTTTTTTACATAGCTTACTTAGTTACCAGGATATGACAGTCAATTTTAGAGTTTTTACGGCCGCCGTATCGAATAATTATTGAAATAAATAGCATTTGTTATTTTTTATTCAATGGTATATCACTTGTTACAAATTTTATGAATGTACTTATTTCAACAAAGTTGGCTTTAATAAACCAAAACACACTCCCATCCGTCAAAGATTTGCCAGGTTATAAATTAATGAAAAAAAAATTAAAGTTGGATCTACATTAAAAAGTTTTATTTTTTAGGCTTATATGACAAAAAAACCTGTTTAGAACGCATATTGCATGATTACTTTTTCAAATATACCTGAAGTGCACACCTAATATTTAAAAAACTATTAATATTAGAATTAATATTAACTATCTACTGCTCCTATAAACAGAACATTTTCAGTAACATGACTTCGGTTAGCCATATGTTCATTAAATATACAATAAAACTATTTTCTGGTTGTTTTTTTCGCACTAGTCCCATAAATAAATAATTTTTATGCCCTTTTTCATAAAACAAAAAAAAATGTATCAAATTTACATTTCTTTTAAAATTAATTATAAACACAATACAAAATATAGTCAGAAGATGAAAACAAGAGTTGCATTTGACATTTAAAACAAATGTTCGAGATAACGCCAGTCTACTAGTTTAATTTTATTAAATATTGTGTTTGTATCCGTAAATTATCATTAAAACCACAATAACTCGAGAAACACTGATTTTAGACATATCTGACCTTTAATATTTTTTGGAGATAATTTCAGTATCATTAAGAAAATCTAAAATATATAGGGTCTTCCATTTTAGAAAACTAACTTATTCGTGTTTAAAGTTTGACTAAATGGCATAAGGAACACCCTGTGTATTATTTTTAAATTCTAACTAGTCAAAATTCACTATGACACTATTGTCCTACAATGTTTCAAAGTAATTCGTTTAGACATAGCCAAGTTGTGAAATATCATTATTTTTTGAGACTCCTGTTTCTGTCAATATTTTTATAAAAATTTAAATAACTCAAAAACGACTGATGTTAGATACATAAAACCTATATATTTTTGAAACAGAATTTAATTTTACATCTAAAAATTATCAAATTTACTGGGTTCTATTTAAAAAAAAAAAAAAAGAGACGTATCGGTGCGCAAAAACAAAGCACTGTGTATAGTTGAAAATAATTTAAGGTTATGTAGTAAATGACCACAAGCAATTTTATTTAAAACTTTTTTTTTATAGTTGTCACAAGACGAGATATTGATCCGTTACATTACTTTTTGCACACGCTGTATATTAATGTATGTAATATGCGTGTATTTTGGTTTAACTACATTAATTTAAGGTGGAATGTTTAAAAGTATACGGTTTTATTATTTTTTCAACGTAACGTAAACATTTACTTTTTAAAATTAATATCATATGCAGTACTGTACTTTTATAGTATATTAAACAAAAGACGGTACGGCTTACGCACGACTTTAGAATTATGAATGAAGCAAGTGCGTTCCCTCTTTTGTCTGTTTCTAAAATCAAGTTATTCTTGTTACATAACACCGGTTTCTGAACAAGTTACCTTTTACAATTGTACAAAATTAATATTTTTAATCTAAGTTAATTACATACTTGTTAAGCTACTTCTATTTTTACTTGAACGCTTTATGCTGCAAATATTGTATTATAACGATCCCTTATAGTTAACTTAAAAAAAAAAACTAGTTTAATACACGTTATCTTATTCAGTACCATTATTCTTCGACAACCATTCATATAATTACTTGCATTCCTATTTTTTCATGTTTTCGCACTTAAACTAGCGTGTTATTTGTTTTTCACTTGTTTTGTTTGTGCTACTTATGCCCATTTGTTTTATCAACTAACAAATTACCCAAGAAGTTAAAAGTTGGTCATCTCTCCTTAGATCTTACGAGTACTACGAAGTAGTTGTCATTATCTGTATAAAAAATGCCATAAAGGAGACTCACATCAAAATATACCAATCTCTTCTAAATGTATTCCCTTTCTATGGAATTATGAAATTATGATTCAATGATTTTAAATCGGCCAATATTCATTCATATAAATTTAGATAGTGAAGCTGAACTGAATTTTAAAATTATTTTTATAATGTAGTAAACATCGTAAAAATTTGATGTGACTAATATAACTTTTTTCTTACCTGCTGAGCTTATAGAGTATTCGTAAGCAAAATTTCCGAATTATATCGAAAAAATTGAATGATTGAAACGCCGCTACCTGTTGATCAAATGAAGCCAAAAAGAGTGTAATTATAGTGCTGACGCAGATTTCTGATATATACAAACTTTTATTGCAATACATTTTTACGTATTAAACAGTAAAAATATTACCGATTTCTACACTTCGTTAAATTTTACAATTGGAAAGTTTTTCATGTTATGTAGAATCATTGTTCTTGAGTTGGTTCAAAGTGCATAAATACTGTACGAATCCATTGAGATAAAATTATTATTTGTGGTACTGTAGTGTATTATGCGATTCTAAATTTTAAAAGCAATCCAAAAGTGTTGCATTGACTCAACTTTGTATATTTCATTAAGATCGTGGTGCTTGCCATTAATGCCAGTTAATAAAATTGCAGCTTTTTAGAACTCGTATACAATTTTATAATGACTACTATATGTATGTGTGTTGTGTGCTATGTTAAAACTTAATTTAAAAAAAAAACAAAATGAAAAAAAAATGTATAGTTTATGTATTAGTGAGTTAATATTAATTTTTCTCAATTTGGTAAATAGTTACATGTGTTTGATGCACATTCAGAATTTTTATACATTTTCTGTGTATTTGTTACCAACTATTGACATAAACTAATATTTTTTCATTGTAAATGAACTGTTTCATTTATATTGACACAAAATCCCATAACGAAGAGTTAACTTAATGTAACTTAATGAGAAGTTTTCAGTAGCCAAAGAAAACACCGACAAATTTTAATTTTTAAAAAGTCGAGAGCTTCCATTTCTTTCTTGCTTTATTTAATGCATTTATTAGTAGTCGATAATCATTTATTGTTGTTCTGTTATAATTATTACAATTTAGAAAAATATAATAGCATGTGTTCCAAGTTGACACACGAATAAAATGCTAAATTGTTAAAATGTTGTCGAGTTATTTAAATGGTTTATGTATTTATTACCTATAAATAAGTTTAATTCAAAATCGCTTATCTTCTTAATGAAGAATTTCTAGTAGAAATGGTTGATCATTTTCGAAATTCTCGACTCGTCGTCAGTAACAATCTCGAAACTAGCATTTATACAACAGATTCTTTATGTGAAAGGATAAATCTTTTAATTATAAACATAGTTGTACTACAAAAATGTGAAAAATGCAAAATTGTTTATTCGAGTTTTAAACAATTATTTTAGGTTCTGCTTTCACACGGTGTTTTTTAAATAAAGGAGTTTGTTGCTTAGTGTGTAAAATAATATTTGGAGAAATCTTCTGTACTTACGTAAAAGTAGTATTATCAAAATTGATGCAAAATTTGTTGAAATATTATACAAGTGTTGCAATTTTTGGCAACGTGTTTTTTTCAAAATTAATTACCGTTTTCAAACAAACTGTCGGTACCAATTCATTAAAAACGTTGTTTTTTCGATAATTTTAACAAACGTAAAATGTATTATGTACAAATACAGGGTGTTTCACTTTTCCATGGGACACTATTGCTATTCGCTTGAAGAGTTTTTTATGTATAATATTGTATAGCACTATGTGTAGTATTGAATTTTGTATTGACTTATCCCACACATTTTTTTTGTATTATGAGGATGAATAAAATTATTATTATTATTATTATCTCCGTAAATAATGAAAATACAAGGTTGGTTAAATGTTACAAAAGTTAGCTATTAAGGAGTGTTTTTTTAAACAAGATCTTGTTTTGTTTAAAAATTCCATGGCTTGCTATTGTTGCGAATACACAAAAACGCCATAGGAAAAATGTTTTGCAGATTTTGTTTGCTATAAGTTGGCGATAGTCAGATTTTTATTTATAAGTTACCTACTGTGCGAGATATTTGACAAAACAACTTTTTTTAAATGTCAGTCGTAGTAGGTGATGACTTAGATTTAATAGTTATTTATGTATCAAGGCCAAAAAGTGTAACTTTTTCGGCCGCGTCTGGTTTGCTGGCCTCGACTACGTCTCGGCCAGCAAACAAATTTAAATTTTTACTAATTTTCAAAATTATAGGTTAGAAACTACATGACATTCTGTCACTGACAGATGACGGCGTATGTACTGCATTACCGGCCCTCTCCTTAGCAACGGAGGGTAACGGCCTGAAAAGTAACTTTTACGGCCGTTGCTAAGGATAAGGCCGGTAATGCAGTACTTTATGGTTGCTAACGCGTCCGTCAAACAGCTGTTTCTAGTACGATCGCACAAAAAGATTATTTTTTTCTCTTTACAATGATATAGGAGTAATATTTTATGTCTAATTTCAAAAATAAGCAAAATAACCTAAAAAATGCACAATCTTAAGATAAAAATCAAGGTTGCCATGGAAAAAAAACAATAACCGACTTCAATTGTTTTATTTCGACCCTTGCTTGTCTATTATGTCACTCTTTAAAAAGTGATATTAAAACAAATGTAATGCGAAATTAATTTTTCGTTATATCACGCAAGCCATGGAATTTTTAAACAAAACAAGATCTTGTTTAAAATAAACTCCTAAATAGCTAACTTTTGTCCCGTTTAACCAACCTTGTATTTTCATTATTTACAGAGATAGCAATAGTGTCTCATAGAAAAGTGAAACACCCTGTATACATGAGTTATTATTTTATGTGATTAAGATTACCACATGGCTATTATTGTACACCGGAAACACGTCCTAATAAAATATTAAACTTAACAATTAACAAACATATTTGATGATATTCAAATTTTGAGTGACAGTTGTTGTTATAAAATTGCAGAACACGTCACGTAAATGATAAAACCGTTCACATTTTTTAAATAAAAATTTGTCCGCGCAATAAGTCACTCTGTAGATAATAGGAATATGTTTCACTGTTAAAAATTGTTTTGCAAACTTGAAAACAAACAAATAATAAAAGCAATCAGCATAAATTTATTATTACATAGTTGCGGTGAATGATTAATGAATGATGTGTTATTATTAAGCTATAACTGTTTATGAATTAATTAGCATTTTGCTTCATTGTGTCAAGTGATACGGTTTAACTTGAATAGAGCCGATAGTGTAGCGCTTGGAACAAAAAATCTAGAGCGCGTCCTTCCTTAGCCCAAGTCAGCGCAATCACTGATATTAGCAATTCTAAATCCTGAATTAAATCGTTCTTGCAGTTAATATCGTGCCAATTGTGACAAAATATCCTTAGTACAAAGAGAATTAGGACTGCAGGGCCATATAAACAAGCATTACATGTTTTTCCTATACTTTTTTATAGTAACTGACGGTAAACAGAACTACACAAAAAAAAAATAAGTAAAGTCAATCAACATCAGTTAAGTGGAAATTTGAGTACAAATGTATACTGATAATTTAATGTTTTTGCTACGAAAGAAACTTATCGATCAATTTAGTATAAGAATCAATCAAATGTATTGATAATAAAATAATTATTATAAATATAAAAACTTAATCGTCAATCATTTAGTGAAACATTTAAGATAACTTTTTATATGCTTGGCGGAACTGAAGTTTGTCCTTTACACATATTGTTAATTATTTTAATAGCCATACAAATTACAAACTATCTTGTTATTTAAGATCAGCGACAATTCGAAATCCAGATATATTTGCGACACGGAAGCTTTTACCCGGCTTCAAAAAAAGACATGTGCTACCATTTAAACCCCGGCGTTTTATTAGCGTTTATAGTAGTAGTAAAGGGTGTTTCAATAAGATGGAAAGATGTTAAATGTGAATTAGGCTTTAACGTCAAAAGATTTTGGCATTTGGTTTTGACATTTGACAAGTTCGGTCTTTGGCAATTTTAACCATGGCAAGATTGACAATCGAACAACGTGTTAAAGTTATTAAAGCCTATTACGAAAATGGGCTTAAAAACAGAAATGCACTTCGCGATATTTTTGGTCAGCATAATCGGCCAACCGAGAGTGCAATTGTAAAAATTGTTCAAAAATTCAAACAAACTGGGTCGGTGACAGATGTAAAACCACCATTGCATGCTCGTGTACGTCGTTCAGCTGAAAACATTGCTGCAGTGCGCGAGAATGTGGCCGAGAGTACAGACACCTCTATTCGTAATCGCGCACAGGAATTGAACCTCTCCGCAACCACGTTACATCGAATTTTGAAGAAAGATTTGTCTCTACATGTTTACAAAATTCAATTTACTCAAGAACTGAAGCCTGCGGACCATTTGAAGCGCCGTACGTTCGCCGATTGGATGCAAGAGCAAAACAGCGAAGTCAATTGGCCACCAAGATCGTGTGAATTGATTGACGCCTTTGGACTTCTTCCTTTTGGGTTATCTCAAGAGCAACGTCTATGCCAACAAGCCAATAACAATTCAAAAGCTAAAGGATGAGATAATAAGGCGTATTGGTGAGATCGAGGAGCAATTATGCAGAGATGTCATCAAAAATGTTGACCATCTTGTGGAGGTGTGTTGCCGAAGCCTTGGTGAACATTTGGGCGATATTATCTTTCACACATAATTGCCATGTGCCAAATAACATGATTCAATAAAATTTAAAAAAAAAAAATCAAAATTAACATTGTCTTATTTACTGTTAACATATTTCCGTCTTATTGAAACACCCTTTAATTATAGTAACGTAATTTAAGAATTACCAAAGTAAATTGTGTTTTTGACTTGTATGATGAATAGCCTTTTGTTTCATTTAAAGGATATGTTTTAAGTATGAAACAAGAAAACATATACAGGGTGTGTATAAATTGGCGGAAGCGCTACACGTGGCGATGTTGTTCGTAAAATTGCAAGTCGAAAATCTTAATACAAAAATGTTCTACCATGCTTGCTGTGTCTGCAAGAGGTCCTAAAAGTTTTGACATTCAGTCCTTTAAAAAGCGTTATTATTTAATATTTTTCAATGAAAAAGCTGCGATTTGGAATAAAAATAAATTTCGAATAATATTTTTTCCTAGATATTGTGTTTTTCCTTTCAAAAATTGGTGTTGAAAATATGTTAATCACTGATTTGAATGAAAATAATACACATGGCAACATTGTCATTAGCTGTCATCTCTGTTTTTCTCGTAATTATTCCTAGTTTGTGTTAGACGATACCCAAAAGTTTGCAGCTATGTTTACGAACTGAAGGCTTTCAATTCGAACAAAAATTATAAATACCTAAGTAAAAATTGCTAATAAAAAAATGTCCAAACGCAAATCAATGTATGCAATGTTGCCAAATTTTTGTTTCTTTAAATGGTCCCTGAGGCAATCGGAAGCGTGGTACAACATTTTTGTATAAAGATTTTCGACTTAGAATTTTACGAAGAACATCGTCACGTGTAGCGCTTCCGCCAATTTATACACACCCTGTATAGAATCAGTACAGAGAAAACTCTGGAAACTGCATAAAATATTCAATACAGTGTTAATGAGTAAAATATAAAATAAAAGATTTTAATAAATGTGTGCACAAAAAAACAACTTTTGTAATTTGTCCATCAACTCTACCTACTCCAAATAATAAGTAAGATTCAATAGTTGGAGAATGTAAACATCGTAAAGGGACATGTAATTTTTAGTGTTTTTTAGTGCTACTGAACAAACTATGCTTAATCCTAGTTTATTAATTTTGGCACTTTGTGACCAAATCATCCTTAAACTTGAACTTGTGGTTTTTTGTTTTGTACCACGATATAATGTGTTAATGTTGCATCACATTATGAAGATATGCGTATTCTTATCAATTGTAATTTGTAGTAATGAGTCATTTTTGAAAACGTTTATTTATCTTTTGTTTCCTTTACATACTTAATTGTTTGCATTCTTATCATCTTCCTATTGTAACTTGCGATAAATCCATACAAACGCCATGGCATTTATAACTATGCCTGTTTGTTCATGATACGTAGTACACCTAATTTCGAAAAAGTCAATGTTCTGTGTACAAAAGTTATGCTGGTGCTACGCTATCACAAAAGCAAGTTTCTTAATTGTTCGCGTAGATTTTCGCGCTTATCTCAAATTAACATATTTCCAGGAACTTTCAGATTTATATTTAGTAAAAAAGCAAACAGTAGACGGTATATCACTAAGTAGTTCCGGTGTTATCTGCCATATTAATTTCAAAATTGTGATAGTTCGTTTTGTCGTGATAAAATGATGTTTAATGTATTGTTAAGGTAATAATTAACATTTTTTCGAAATAATATTAAAAAGTTTTCCGTGAGCTTAGATTATTAAAACTTAATTTTGTGTTTCTTGGTGCTAACGAATGAATGCAATTATGTTTAAAAAATTATAAGGTTTTGTAGTGTTATTCTGTAACTTTGGTTTTAACTAAAACCAGTTCTATTTAACTGATGAAACACCAACTAGCTTTTAATGTACATTTTAGGTTTTAACTAGTTATAGCATCACAATTATTTTAATTCTGAGTTAGCTGAAAACTTTCTGCCTTAGAACTAGTTTTAAAAAACTAAAGAAAAACGCTGCTGGTTTGCTAGTTACCTCTGTTCCGAGGGTTCTTGGGACGCTTAACAGCAGAATTATAAGCGCCACTGACATTTATTAGTTGATTAGTTCTACCTTCTTATAATAATGTGGGAAAACTGTGGTGGTTATTTATCAAGCATTTGTCATGTTTGTTGCAATGTGTCAACACGTTTTAATGAAAAATGGCGTAAAGTCGTAAAACAACTCGTCCAAGAAATGTTGTCGTAATAGATAATAATGTAGTTCATTGTTTTAACACTGACTCACGATATACGTGTTCGATCTTCAGCCTTTTTTTTAAATAAACAATTGCAACTTTTGTTGCATATTAGGTCAATTACTTACTAGTCAAAAATGACCTCCATTGTTAGGCTTTTTGGGCATTAAGAGCTCGTAGATATTGTTGTATGTAGATTTCGTTTGTTTATAGTCAAACGCCGTAATTGATTGCATTTTATAATAGCAACAATTAAAAAACTTGTACATTTCAAAGTTTGTCGCGAACGAGGTGCACCACTTAATTCGGCTACTATGGGGATCTCGTTTATACATATAAGTGATAGAGGTTAGGTTAAAGTCGCAAAAAGTTACCTACTTATTAGAGCTTATTACGTAACGATATTCACAAGTTTTGAAAAATGCATGGTTAACTTGATAAAAGCAAAAATTATTTTTTTTAAAATTATATGTAATGTTATCTAGTTTTTAAAATTAAAAGCTAAATATGTATTTGTGGATTTTAGTATTTCCATAGCACTCTTAGATTTAGCAGTCAGTGTTTGAATTTTCTTATTTTATGAAATATGTATTAAAATGCACACAAATTTAAATTTTTATTTTTAAAGTAAATAAATGAAACAAAAAATCGTTTTGTTCACATATCAAGCTGCCGCATTTTCTGGCATATAAGGCGCACGGGCATACTATAAGACGCTCCCCAATTTTTAAGACATATTTTGGAATAACTTTTAAAAAAACCTTCTATTGACCATATAAGACGCATAGGGTGTATTTTCGTGAATTTTTGGTAAAATGCCGTAAATACGCACTTTTATGCATTTTTCAAAACATTGGAATATTTCCTTGTATTAAGCTATACATATTATACATCTACAGGGTGGTCCAAATTCGATGGGATTGCATGGGTATCTCGCTTAATAGTCAAGATAGGAAAACGGCTAAATTACCAAAAATGTGCAGTTTTTTGAGACAACTCATAACCGTTTACAAAAATATTCTATCATTTCCGGTTTTCGAGTTATTAAATAAAAAGTGTTTTTTTGTCATATGAATAATGTGTCATATCTCCGTTATTGTTGTAAATATCGAAAATATTTATAGAGATAATTTTTAGATATTTTTATGTTTAATTTGATTATCCTAAAAACATTTTTTTTACGCTCGCTGTTATAAAGTTATGACACAAACTTAACTTTTTTTAAATGAGAGCGATAGTTGGCTATGACCTATTTAAATTCCTTATTTTTCTCATTCTAAATGTATAAGGGTTGATGCATTTGTTTTCAATAATACGCAAGTTACGAAGGTTTTTAGTTTTTTTTTAAAGAAAATCATAGTAAGCTGTGAAATAAAAAAAAAAACAAGGTGTAAAACCTTATAAAAGTCATGTGGTACAAGTTACCAAGGTTTTTTAATTTGTTGTTGCGATAAACATCAAAAATTTTTGAACATAAGATAAACAGCAATATAGGTACTACATTACTGCTGATTCCGACTATGTCGTTGTTCAAATATTTACAATGTTTATCTCAACAACAAATTAAAAAACCTTGGTAACTTGTACCACATGAGTTTTATAAGGTTTTACACCTTGTTTTTTTTTTGTTTTCACAGCCTACTATGATTTTCTTTAAAAAAAAACTAAAAACCTTCGTAACTTGCGTATTATTGAAAACAAATGCATCAACCCTTATACATTTGGAATGAGAAAAAAATAAGGAATTTAAATAGGTCATAGCCAACTATTGCTCCTATTTAAAAAAAAGTAAATTTTTGTCATAACTTTTAAACGGCGAGCGTAATTTTTTTTTTCTTAGATACTCATTTTAAGCATAAAAATATCTAAAAATAACCTCCATAAATATTTTCGATATTTGCAACAATAACTCGAAAATTCTATTCTAAAAAAAAAAACTGTATAAATTGAAATAACTCCTAAAGCCTAGTCCAGATTGTAAACAAATGTTTCGGAACAATATTGAACATGTGCCTGAACAGTTGCGAAACATTGTTTCGGAACAATTTGTATACGTTGTTCCACGTCCAGACTTAAGTCAGTGTTTCGGTGTTTCTAAACTGATTATCATGTCCAGTGAGGCTATTGCAGGAATTTGTGCTGCCAATTTATTTATTTTACTTAACGGCATGTGGACTTTTTTTCGACTTCGGCAACGGTCATCAAATGCTTGCGCAATATTTAAAAAAGCATCCCTTTTTTTATTTCTATTTTTGTAGTCACCACAGGTGACATCCCACAAACAAGATGAACTGTGGATTTGTTTTATAAGTTTTAAAGTTTTCTCTTGATTCCACATTGTATAAAATATAACCAACAATCATTAACCAAAACTCTGCTTGACTGAACCGTGTTTGACAAAAAACTTGTTCGATGTTCCAATGTTTCCCATTTCAACGGGAAACAAGGAACAGGCCTTTTGTGTTTCGCAACAAGTTCCGAAACAAGCTAGAAACAAATTTGAGCTGTTCCGAAACATCGGGAACATTGTTCATAAACACTGTTCCGAAACATTTGTTTACAATCTGGACTAGGCTTTACGTTACGTCGATATAATGCCAATGAATCACAGCAAGTGTTTACAAACAAATATTTTACATTTTTTATAGAGTGTGCATAAGATTTGATAGGGTCTTAAACACTAAACACTTCAGTTATCGGATTTACCAAGTGTTTGGCTCTTTACATTGTATAACAATTTTTATTAAATTAAATTATTTTATTTTACAATATTGTAGGTACCTTTGACTATTAATTTTTTAAGGCGTTTTGATCTTTTTTGATCTTGGGGTTATTTAACTTTGAGTAATAAAAATATCATTTGATACAGTAAAACTTGCGATAAGTGATCAAAAAGTTATTTTTAATCACAACTAAGTTCATTTTCTGTGCGTATTTCATTGATAAATTGTTTCGAAATTCGTCTAAGCACAACTTGTTTTTGCTATTTGTTATCTGATACAAAAAGTGTATCAGAAAATAACAAAGTTATTAAGCTTTTGCCAAAACAAATTCGCAGCTAGTTCAAATCGTTATATCCGCTGAGGAAGTGTCGTTTCGACATTCAAGAGCAACTATTTGTTCTTGTAAAAGATTATTTTGTGTTCCAGTTTTGTTAATACCGATTATTGTATTTTAATTTACAAACCGTGTTACAAAGTAAGTACAGTTATATGCATATGATATTACCAACATAATTAACAAAGCCAAGGTATGTGTTAATAGCAGCGGCTAAACAATGCGTGCGCGTCAGATGAAGGGAACGACAAATCGTCAAACAGAAATAAAGTACGTCGGAACACGAAACTAACAATTTTAAGAATTCCTTGAATATTTTAGGTATACTATATGTTTTTATTAACTAAACTGCCTTCATGACATATCGTGACCTACAATTAGATGGTAATTAAGCGGGATATTAAAAATGTATCATCTTTACCCATGTGCGCGCTTTCCTCAACATTTTTTGATGCCCTATTGATAATCGACATTTTATTAAGTATATAAAAAATTTATTATTAAACCAAAACACGCCTTTTCGTTACACATATTTTAATTGTAAGTCCTCTATAATTGAAACAGTGAAAATTGTTTCGTACATACTTCTGTAAAGAATTTAGCATTACTACCACAGTACAGACCTGCATATAATGTTGAGTACATTTGATACATAGTAATAAACTTTTTTTTTAAACAAATATGAAAAGTGAACTACTTCTTTGCGTGTTTTTATAATATAAAAATGGTAACATCTTTTTCATAGACAAAGGTTGTTTTAATGTATAAACAAGGGTAATTTGATTATTGATGCAATAATTGGTTTAAAACTGCGTAACTCTTGCAAATGCAGAATTAATACCAAATGTTTATAGGCACGTACGTCTGTGCTCTTTGAACTCAGTGAATTTGTTTGTGTGCACCTTAAAAACAATGGTATTAAAATTTTAATTGATTGCATGGGTCGAATAATAAAAACAGTTACAATTTTGTAATAGCCCTTTGATTCGCTATTTAAGCAATTAAAACTTCCTTTTCTAAAATTTTCCATCCTTAAAAAATAACTTCAATTTTTTTTCAACACACGTTTATCTTTAAGTGTGCTCCTAAACAGAACAGAGTGCTTCTGTTAGCAAGCTCAGTTCCACTACAACAATAGAAAAGTTCTTAATTTATTCCAATGTTTTTGTTATTTGTGTATAAAAAATTAATGGTAGTTACAACGGTTTTAAATGTACAAAATCATGCCGATTTCGTTAAGGTTTTCACTAAGTTTCCACATATAATAAATACATGTTTTCCTCTTTACGGTTTTAGTCGTGGTTTTAAATAAATGTGATAGGTAAACAGATTTACTGTAACTATCAAATCAAGATAATTTATACATATCGTTTTACATATTAGACTAAACTTTTATATTAATTAGATATTTAAATTGATAGTATTATTTCACTCATGGAAGGTTCGGAACACTTTGGTGTTCAGTTGTCCATTTTTAATTTTTGTTGTTGAAGTATTATAAACGTAAATTTTAAAATTATTGATTATTTTCGCTGTAAAAATTATAAACAGTTTTTAAACTTGATAATTATCGATACCAATTAATAATTACCAAGTAATGATTACCAGTACCAATTACTAATTACCAAGTATAAATTACATATATCCATTACTAATAACCAGTAGTAATTACACCAATTACATATTAATTTCAGCAAAGCAATAAAGAAATAGTTTATAATAAAAAAGTTCTACCAATTATTACCAATTTCAATATTTAAATACAGATCAATTTTAAATTAAATATATGAACCGTGGGTAGTCCATCACTAAATCAAATAGCTATTTTAAGTGTATTAAACAAAACTTGGGTTTATTTCATATTTTTGCACCATCGATTGTTATGTAGCATCAACCACATATTCAAAATCTATAAATTATTTTTAATATTTAATAATGTGTTTTTAACTTTTTTTTCTTTCTTTATTACAGCCTGTTTGAGCAGGAGATTATGTCATATGTGCCCGCTGTTTCGAGTACACCGGGAACGACAGGAGGAAGAAGTCCTAGAGGATCGCCTCAACCTTCTCCTGTTGCCTCTCCTGGTTTAAGTCGACATCGTTCACCAGCCCCACACAGAAGAGATTTTGAAGCCAAATTAAGAAACTTTTATCGCAAGCTAGAAAGTAAAGGCTATGGCCAGGGACCTGGAAAGTTTAAGTGAGTAAAATTTTAATATCAGCAAGGCTATCATGTATGATTTTAAGTGTGTTAATGCAATTGCACTGTATTTTGAGATACACAAGGCAATGTTAGTAATTAACAGTTTATTTTATTGGCTAATTGCTTGCAACTTTTATCTGGATAAACCCCACTTTTTTATAGTACTTGTATACCAAAAGTTTAGTGTTTGATTATGATAAATATCTGAGGGCTGCATGTGTGTTTAAATTTTCACTCCAAAAGTTTTCTTGATGCGACAGCTAGTAATATGTGGCAAACATTGAATATGAACACAAAATGAAAAATATAAAGTTTATAAATACAGTAAAATTTGATTAGTTGTATTTTGCTTGCATGTCAACTCATAATATTTTTTTGCAAGTACTTAAATTTAGTAATGACAATGTTAGACAGGAATGCAATAATTGTTATATTTATGTAATGTAATGATCTGATTTTATGGTATAACATGTAGTGCAGCGCTACAACAATAGTTAACATATTTTAGTGACATGTTATGCATTATTCATTTTTACTGTCAATCAAAAAAATGTAATTAGTTTTTATACCACCTTGATTTAATCTGCTTTATTCACGATTTTCCTAAGAATTTTTTTTATAGTACATTTTTATAATTGCACCAGTTTACAGTACAGATGAATTAATTATGACATTACCATAGCTTTATCATATTTTCAAGTTTACCGTACATGACAAAATCATACCCAGGGAGGTTGGTTGTTGTTTTGTAGTAACGAATTTGTATTGATTTTTTTAGTCAATCAATCCTTTTTATTAAACATTTTAACATCATTTTCTTTAATGATGATTGTGTAAATAAACTGAATTAACTGTTCTAACGTCAGTTGATTTTTTTCTCTTGGTGTACTGGGTAGTTCTAATTCGTTGGGATTATTTTGCTTAATATTTAAGATAGAGAAACTGTTAAATTACCAAAAATGTGCAGTTTTTTGAGACAAACTCAGAACCGTTTTCAAAAATATTCAATCAGTTCCGGTTTTCGAGTTATTGAATAAAAAGTGTTTTGTTGTCATATTAATAATGTGTCATATCTCTGTTATTGTTGTAAATATCGAAAAAATGTATGAAGATTATTTTTAGATATATTTATGTAAAATTCAATTATACTAATACCTTTTTTTAAATAAAAGCTTTTGTTGGCTATGACCTATTTAAGTTGCTTATTTTTTTCTCATTCCAAATATATATGTAATTGTTAATGTAGTTATTTTCAATAATACGCAAGTTACGAAGGTTTTAATGTATTTGGAATTTAAAAAAATAAGGAATTAATTTCAATAGGTCGATCATAGCCAACTATAGTTTTTGATTAAAAAGAGAAAGTTTGAAATAACGTTTTAACGGCCAGCATAATTTTTTTTTTTAAGTGTTATTGAATTTTACATAAAGATATCCAAAACTAATCTTCATACATTTTTTCGATATTTACAACAAAAACGGAGATATGACATTATTATTAGGGCAGAAAACACTTTTTTTTTAATAACTCAGAAATCGGAAATAATATAATATTTTTGAAATCTGTTTTGAGTTTGTCTCAAAAAACAGCACATTTTTGGTAATTTAACCATTTTTCTATCTTGGTTATTAAGCGAGCTACCCATGTAATCCCTTCAAATTTGGACCGCGCTGTGCTTGTGTTCATCATAAACAACACACACATGTGTAATCAGGGCATGAAACCGGTTTTTTAAACCGGTTAACCGTTATTTATTGTCAGACAAAGTGATTTTTAACCGAAACCGTTATTTTTAAAGGCAAAAAAACGGTAACCTTTAACCAAAATAATAAAAAACCGATTTTTTTAACATCTTTTTTTAATAAAAATTACGATGAAAAATACAAAATCTGTAGTAAATGCGATTAGTTTACCAAAAGTCATTACTGAACTCTTGATTGTACATTTATTATAAAATTATAAATAAATAATATCTTTTCATACTTTGCATTCCTGATCTACATAATTTTAAAAACCGGGTTAATTTAACCGGTTTATAATTTGAATCGGTTTTTTACACTTAACCGGTTTTTTACGAATAAAACCGGTTTTTCAACAAAAACTGTTATAAAAATAAAGTTCTCGATTTCGGTTAACCGTTAACCAATTTTTTTTTCGGTTTCGAGCCCTGTGTGTAATAATATTAAATTCTAATTGATAAATAATCAGTATTGATATTCTACTTCCCTGAAGATGATTACTTTTTACTCATCTGACTTTTCAAACGTTCTAATTGAACAGTTTTTAAACAAAAATGTTTTTTTGTTGCTCGCAGCGAAATTTGAACTAATGTTATGTACCGACGTATATTTTCTGGGGTAATAAAATTGTTTGCTGAAAAATAGAAATATATTAAATGTACACTTATTAATGGTTAATAATAAATAAAATTGGGTAAATGTGATTGCATCGTCGTAGTATATTTTTTTATATCTTTAAATATAATACAGCTATACAGTAAAATAATGAATTATCAATAAACTCTTGCAATAATATATACATGGAACAAGTCCCCAAACATTCCCAAATTTAAATATATGTAACATTATGTCTCTTTAAATTTGTACATTTAAAAATGAAGTTTACATATCGAATGATCTATAAAAATCAGTTCAAAAATACTGTTCTCGTTCGATAGCATTTAATAGTATAAGAAGTTTTAGTTTGAGTTTGTTTGTCAGATGTTTTATAAATCATATCCTGTCTGTCATTCAATTATTTTTATGTATAATCTTAAGTTGTTCTACAAAATATTTCAGTCATTTTCAAGTTGTTCTTACCAAAAAGTATGTCAACAAGAGTTTTGAGTACAACCAAAAATATTTTTAAAGAGATCTAGAGATTTCGCTTGATTCATATTAAAAGTACGATTACAGTAAACAATACCAGGAAAATATTTTTGTATTTAGCTACTTAACAAGAAGTGCTTAAATATTTAAAACTAGGAAAACTTAATGATCAGTGTGTATATCTAAAACAGTATAAACAAAACACTTGGACAAAAGTGTAGTTTGTATATTTATTGTTTAAGATTACATTTAAATGTCACAAATGTTGAAATATCTTGTAAAGTTTGCACAGATAAACATATATTGATAAACATCCATAAATAGATGTGTCTGATGTTATTGGCCCTGTTTGTTAGTCACCAGTCATTTAATTTAGGTGTATGTACAGTTAATTAATTGATGCTTTGTTATTTATATGTTCATACCACAGCAGTAGTTGTAATAACTTGAGTAAACTCATGAAAGGAAATTAAGTACTGGAAAAATATATGGCCTATAAACCAATTTTAGTTGTTATTTGATATGTAGTAAAACATAAATTCCATATGTTTAAATAAGAAAATGATACATATCTTTATGATTCAGTGTAATACATACATTTTTTTTGAATACTGTTAATATAATTATCAGTGTGATATGATAACTTACCGACTTATTCAATCTTAATGTTAAATGTTAATATTAACTTTTTATATTATTGTGGTTGTTTGTATCATACGTATAATTAATATTTGTATACCTTCTAAATTTATTGGTTGGTGTTGGTACCATTACCTGTCCATCTGAGGGCAGCACCACATACAGAACCTACTACTGTAAAGCTTTCATAAGTAGAATGAAACATACTTTATAAATTGTTACTTTCTATTCATAATGGTTTTCTGTATATACTTATTAAGTAGGTTTTTGCAATCAGTTTTTTAAATAATAGTCTTTGTATGTTGCACAAGTGTGAACATACACCCATTAGCAATCATGGTCAGGCAAACTACTTTATTCCATTACCTCTACAGTTGCTTATGTTTACAGTTAATACAAACGTTTTTTTATGATTAGAAAATGATAAGTTTATCCTGTACTACAAACACTGCATTCTTCTAAACAATTTTTTTTTTAAAGGTTGCATATAAGAAGAGATCATTTACTAGAAGATGCCTTCAGACGTATAATGTCAGCAAACAAAAAAGAATTGCAAAAAGGAAAACTTTGCGTTGTTTGGGATAATGAAGAAGGATTAGATTATGGCGGCCCTTCCAGGGAATTCTTCTTTCTGCTCTCTCGTGAACTTTTTAATCCATATTATGGCTTATTTGAATATTCAGCTAATGATACGTATACTGTACAAGTGTCTCCAATGTCTGCTTTTGTCGATAACTATCACGAATGGTAAGTGAATCTTTTCTCATAAATATATTAGTTTATTCAAAAATCACTTATTTATTATAAAATACCTGTACTTATTTCGAGACTCTTGTCTCTTCATCAGTAATTTCTTATTGATGTTTTATTCAATAGCTGAAATATTTAACAGAAAAAAGCTTATGGTTAATTTATGAAACATTGTTTTAGGTTTAGATTTAGTGGTCGTGTGTTGGGTTTGGCTTTAGTTCATCAGTATCTTTTGGATGCCTTTTTCACGAGACCTTTCTATAAGGCTCTGCTGAGATTACCAGTCGCACTATCGGATTTAGAAAGCTTAGACTTTGAATTTCATCAGTCACTGCAGTGGATTCGTGAAAACGATGTTTCATTGCAAGGTGAATTGGAACTGACTTTTTCCGTTACTGAAGAAGTGTTTGGACAAGTTCTCGAACGTGAACTTAAACCAGGCGGAAGAAATATGCCAGTCACCGAAAAAAATAAAAAGGTAACAATCTAATGCTTTTATAATGTTGCTGTAAATATGAGTAAGAAATTTGCACAGTTTTTTTTATTATCAACACTTGTCTGTGTACTAACAAATGTATTATCCTACAGGAATATCTGGAAAGGGTTGTAAGATGGAGATTAGAAAGAGGTGTATCAGAACAAACGGAATGTTTGGTGCGTGGCTTTTATGAAGTAGTTGATCCTAGACTGGTCAGTGTTTTTGATGCCAGAGAACTGGAGCTGGTTATGGCTGGTACAGCAGAAATAGACTTAGTAGACTGGCGTCAAAATACGGAGTATAGGGGAGGATATCACGATCAACATCCTGTTGTTGTGTGGTTTTGGCAAGCCATAGAAAGGTAATAAACTTCTTGAATAGATTATAAAAATGTAATCACTTTAAAGGTTTTGTAGCAAATTAGAATTTTTCATTACCCGCCGATGTACTAACTAGATTTAATTAAGAATGTTGATAACTTATTGGATAACTTATTGAATAACATATTTTTAAAAATTTTGCCTTATGGTTGATTAAACAGTATTTATTTTATCTTTGAGCAACTTTTTTTAAAATTAAAACGTAATTAAAAATTTGTTTATTTTTCTAATTTGTCTTAATTAAATGGTGCTTCATCTTATTTTGCAAATTTGGTACATAGGGTGGACCAAATTCGAATGTTTTACAGGGTATCTCGATTACCATAATGGCTAGCAGAAATCTGATTGGTCTCTCGAGTTATTTTTGTGAGATAAACATGCCTGTGTTATCAGATTTTTCATATCACTTTCCATTTTAATACTACAGACGAAAAATGAAATTTCAATGTTTTTGAAAATTTTCTTTTACTTCTTTATTTATAAAAATGGAACTAAATGTTTTATGGCTAATTTAATTGTAATTCTTTAATGACCTTGATTTTTGGGATATGAAGTAAACTTATATTTTTTTAAATGAAAAATCTAGTAGGCCATGACTTTGTGTAAAACAACATTTGTTTTTGAATCTTCAAAAACATATAATATTATTTGTTTCAAAAAGTAACCGAGATATGGCTAATTTTGTGAATATTTTATTATTAAAAGTTAGCCATGATTTCGTAAACAAGTGATGTTTGCAATTAAAAAACAACTTACCGTCATTTCCAAGTAAATTCTGCAGCAGCCGCCACGGTTTTACCTCTTCCAATGTCAACTTCTAACACATTGAACTTTTTAAAGTGTTTAAATTTAGCCATGTTCACAATACCACAATGAACACTTATAAAATACAAAAGAATACACGGATTAGTTTAAAAGTTTAAAAATATAATTGGATATGACGTTTAGCTGTTTTTAATAGTAAAAATCACTTCTTTACGAAATCATGGCAAAGTTTTATAATTAAATTTTTACAAAATTAGCCATACCTCGGCTATTTTTGGCAACAAATATTAAAACTCTATACAGGGTGTCCCAATTATACACTGCCAAAAAGCAGGTGCATATTCCTGAGTGAAAATTATGACCATTTGTCAAATATTTTGTTATCCGAAAATGCTTCCTTTCAAAGAAGTTAGAGACCTCCAAAGTTGCAAGAAAAAAAAAATCAAAAAATCGATTACGTCCTAGCCGTTTAAGCTAGAGCTATCAAACTTGGCCGAAATGTTTAGGTGTTTCCCATTGACTTTGTGGGATAATTAGAAAGAAAACACGTAATTGGAAGTATGATTTATAGTCAGGTCATCCGCTTACCATCTTCAGAATTTTTTTCTCTGGAATAAAATTGAAAATGTCATTCGTCCATAAGAAAGTACCACTTAAGAGAAAAAAAATCGGCCCTCTTTGGTTTTTTGCTGTAAACGTAGCCGTTTTCGAGAAAATTAGCGCTAAAGATACATCGACAAACTCTGTTTATACACCTCAAATATTTTTTTACTAAACTTAGTTGGCTAATGTCATGCTTAACTTAAGGCTTGTTCATAATTAAGCGAATGACCTGACTATAAATCATACTTCCAATTACGTGTTTTCTTTCTAATTATCCCACAAAGTCAATGGGAAACACCTAAACATTTCGGCCAAGTTTGATAGCTCTAGCTTAAACGGCTAGGACGTATTCGATTTTTTGATTATTTTTGTTTGCAACTTTGGAGGTCTCTAACTTTGAGAGGAAGCATTTTCGGATAACAAAATATTTGACAAATGGTCATCATTTTCACTCAGGAATATGCACCTACTTTTTGGCGGTGTATAATTGGGACACCCTGTATTTTTTTAAAGCTAAAAAAATGCTCTTTTATATAAAGTCATGACCTACTAGACTTTCCATTTTAAAAAAAATTTGTTTTCTTCATATCTCAAGGTCATAAAAAAATTAAAAATGCTTTTTAAATTAGCAACAAACATGTTAATAAAAAACCTGTACAACATTTAATTCCATTTTTATAAATAAAAAAGTAAAAAATATTTTTTTTTAACGATGAAATTTTAATTTTCGTCGGTAGTACCAAAATGGAACTTCATTTGAAAAATCTTGATTACACAGGCACGCTTATATCAAAATTTTAAAAAAACTAACTCAAGAGACCATTATCAGATTTTAGTCTACTATTATGGTAACCGAGATTCTCCTTAAAACATTCGAATTTGGTCCACCCTGTACAATGTGTTCTAATATTGATGCATCAAGAGGTGTGTTGTGAATCTCGTTTTAAGCACATTTCTTGTTTTAACAAATCAAGTGGACTTTGACAGATAAAGCAAAACAATTGTAGCTGCCAATAAAACACCAAAACACTGTTGATTTTTGATGTAAAATATAAGTTTGTTAATATAAAATGTAAATCGATCAATGCTTTACTGAGTATAAGTACCTTATTTCTTTTGTTTTGGATTTTATCAAACCAATCGAAGCATTCTTAAATTTAACATACAGGTTTTCTTTCTCCCCAAATGTAAATTTCATCTCAAAACGTCAGTCATGAAATAAAATATATCTGAAAAAATGAAAGAAAGTTTATAACAAAAATAATAATGGAGTATCTGTTAACTGGTTTCTTAACTACCACCAATTACAAAACAAATTGAATTGTATTGTACTGATTTCATCCAATTAATTACAGGTTTTCGAATGAACAAAGACTGCGTCTCCTACAATTTGTCACTGGTACGTCCAGTATTCCATACGAAGGCTTCTCAGCACTGCGAGGTTCAATAGGCCCCAGAAAGTTTTGCATAGAGAAATGGGGTAAACCAAATAGTTTACCTAGAGCACACACATGTTTTAATAGACTAGATTTACCACCATATCCGACGTCGGAAGTGTTGTACGAAAAACTATTGTTAGCTGTTGAAGAAACGAATACGTTTGGAATTGAATGAGTGGATCTGAATATCGATATGGATTTATTATCGTTATTAAATGTTGATTTACGGCCAGCTGCTACTTATTTCTATGCTGTATGAAATGAAATTGTACGATGTACTTACGTATATTTTGCCATCTAATTACTTGATTTATGCCTGCCAAGTATGTATTGCACATGTGGAGTACTTTATGATGTTAATTAGAAGTAAAACTGAAAACAATATCACAAATAATGATTTTAATCGTCGACCAATTACTTCATTTAGAGATCTGATTTTTTATGTATGCACAAAATGTATATCTCTGCCAGCTTTTGCGAACGAAGATTATTTTTAGCACAAAGTAGGTTGCAATGTACATGCTCAGTTGAAATATATATCGGCAATATATAAGCAAATAAATTAGAGAACTGCCTGTGAGTGTAATAAATATGCTTGCATTTTGAAAAGAACGCAAAAGTTATACAAATCAATTGAAAAAAGCACTTGAAACTTAAAAAAGCACAGTTTTTGTAAATTGTTGACCTCAAGGAGTTGCTATTTTAATTAATCTACAGGGTGTACCATTTAATTTGTGCCACTAGAGGTGAGATATCGCCTAACATAAGAGAAAGATATTTGATTAAATTAGCAACAAGTTCCAAACAGCGCTTCGTTTGTAGCTAAATTCAAATATTTTGAAAAATTATATTTAATCGATAAAAACAAACAGTTGTGGATTAAATTTTGCAATTTAATTTTTTATTTCAAATATACAGGGTGTCACACAGAAAACTCCGTTGTTTGTGGTCCAATTTTGGTGAACAAAAAAGTAAATGAAATGGCTCCTCAAATACTATAAACTGAATTGGATTTCAATTTTTTTCAAGTTCAACTTAAATGTCAAACGATAGTCAATTTTTTTCCAAATGGCACCATCTATTTTTTTTACTACTTCTGGTAGACATTTTTTTTTCCTGAATTCAATTATGTAATCATTAGATAATTTTAGTGCTAAACTAATAAGAAATAAAAAATAAAAGTTTAACTGAAATAGGTTAGTTTCACAAAATTTTCAAGCGTGCCGTGGAAAACAAAAAAATCTTAATCAAAAAATGTCATTTAAACGTCAGTGTGGTATTTAAATGACATTTGTTGATTAAGATTTTTTTTGTTTTTTTACGAAAATTTTGTGAGACCTAACCTACTTTGGGTCAACTTTTATTTTTTATTTCTCATTAGTTTAGCACTAAAATTAACTTTTGATTACATGATTGAATTCAGAAAAAAAATGTCTACCAGAGTTAGTAAAAAAAAATAGATGGTGCCATTTGGAAAAAAAAATGACTGTCGTTTGACATTTAAGGGATCTACAGACCTACCAATTTGTCGGGACAACCGGCCGACCATTCCGATAAATTGTTTAATGTGTAGTGTTTCACCCGACCAATACGACAGTTGGAACGGTCGGGTGACCAGGCCATCCAACAAGCCAACGTCCCTACATTCCTTTAGATAAGGACTATTAAACCGAAAATTTAACATCAAAATGAATAAAAAGCTATGACGTTTACGCTGTTGGTTGTACTGATCGGGAGGTGTGTAGACAACACCCAACTCGGAGTTCCCGACTGTCGGCCCCGACAAATTGCCTAATGTGTAGAGGCTTTTAAGTTCAACTTGAAAAAAATTGAAATCCAATTCAGTTTATAGTATTTGAGGAGCCATTTCATTTACTTTTTTGTTCACCAAAATCGGTCCACAAACAACGGAGTTACAGCTTGCGGCGTTTTTTGTGTGACACCCTGTATATAGTTTTTGTGAAATGTAATGAGTTCTTGTGTCAAATAAACTGGTGGTGTCAATTTTTCACAACATAGTGCAGTCAACTGTTGATATTCTCTTGAATATATAGCATCTGTTTTAATTTTTAATGAACACTATTGTTATTTTAAAAAACCAAAAGCCTGTTATCTGTCAACAAATTTCAGTAAAATAGGCTATGGGAAGATATTAAACAAAATTTCATTTTTTGCTTCTATCAAGTAATGTATGTATCTGAATATCTCTACAATTCAAACTGTAAATTGTTGGTAATCTAATAAATTTTCTCAAATATTAAGTGAGATCCCCAAATTAAGTGGTGCATCCTACTATGATTTTATTAATTTAAAATTTATTGGGTGTTGTTTATTTAAAATGTTTTTTTTTGTGTTCTTGAAAAGTTGTACAAAATTAAGTTATAATCCTCAGTAAATGTTTTATTTTTCAGTCAATTCTTAGTAATTTGGCATAAAATGTGTTTAAAAAATTTCAATTTATATCACATATGCTTTTCAGAAGTTTCAAGTGTCACGCCTTACTAATACAGAGTTACGCAGTGCGAAAGTAGAAAATAGAAAGTATTATTAAGTAACACGCGATAACAGTGCAGCGACCGAATATAATATTACTCCCAAATCTCAGATTATTCATGTAATCGATGTTGAATTGTATAAGTAAAATACATAGTATACATTTTAGCTTGTTTTATCAAATCTGGATATACGTCTCGTTGATATTTTATTAAAATAATTTTTATTTATATTTAAATTTAATCACTAACTTTCCTTTGAAATACATGATTTAAAATAATTAAATAATGCTTAATAAAGCCTTAAATCATCTTATTTAAGGTATAATTTAAACCGGATGGATACTTATTAATGTTAACTTTTATTGATGTTATTATTTGTGGAGGTAAATTAAAATAATAGTTTAATTTCAAGAATGATATAGTATATCCAGGTATGAAATAATAATAGTCATCAGAAATACACATCGTCATTGTGCATAAATATTTTTATATTAACAGTAGATTTGGTTGCAAAACTTGAAGCACGTGGCTGTTTAACATTTAATGAATTTTCTTTTGCGTTATCGCAAATTCGAAAATATAGGAAACTCTCCTAAATATAATTTGCCAAAGACTTTTTATGCCTCAACATTTAACAAATAGTAATGTTTTATAACTTTTTACAAAGTAACCTATTAACTAATAGAAATTATTAATTATGATTTGAATAGATAACAACATTATTATAATATTCGAGCTGTAGTTTTGAATATAATATAGTTGTTGGTGATAATAATATATACTACAATAACCGTCAAGAATTAATTAAGTACTGTAAATAATGTTAATTATCTTCAGATGCTTTTGTAATAACTAAATGTTTAGAATCTTTATATGTCGGTTGTAATTTTCTTTCACAAATTATACGAAATAGGTTAGTTACCAAATTTTGGAGTATTGCTGTGTTTACTGCTTCATTTGTGTACAGAGACAAATTAACTTAAATCTAATTAAGTTTTAGAGTAGTAATTTGTGATTGCTCCAACTCTAGTCACTTAATAATTAATATATTTGCGTAGATTTCTAAATCACTTATGTATTATAATGAATTCATTTAGTTTAATGCACTGTGAAAATGTTTTGATATTTGCCAGTTATTATATTTTAATTTATAATTTATTATGTATATCGTTTGGTTAATGAACACTATGTGTGTAACATTCCAGAAAAATAAACATTTGTTGTCTAAATATGTTGTTTCTTATACACGCATTGTGTGTATTTCACCCTACATAACATAATCAGTGGCCAAGGTTGTTAAATTTTGGAAAACCATATGGAAAATGGGTGTTTCAAAAATAAAATAAAAGCTACTGTAGCCCAGTGGCGTAACCAGTACCTATGCGGCAAAAAAAATCGGGGCCCCCTTAATTTACAATGCCCAAGAAATAAGTGAAAATCAAAAAAATTCAAGTATCCCAAGAAGGGTTGCGCAGATTTAAATCAAGTGATTTTTAAAAAAAAAATCGATTTAAATCAAGTGATTTTTTTTTTAAATCATCAATTTAAATCACTGATTATATGAGTACAATATAATATTTATAATAAAGCAAAATTTTATTACTATTAGTAATTAAATACACGAAATGGTGAGTAAACCATATCAATTTGCTCTTGTAAAGTAATATTCATTGTGGAAATGCAGTAATTCAAAAAATAAATGACAAGTTTTTGACGTTAGCGAAGTGAACAGTCAGTTTTTTCGATTTCCACGGCACTCTATTTGCTTCAATAACGATTTGAAGAAAAAGTCGAATATTGCGAAAAGTATGAGTTTTGGGTATAGGACATACTTAACAAAAAATGAAGCTCTCTTAAAGACGAATTCGATGACATAAAAAAATACAGGGGTTTGCATTGAAGAAATTGAGTTACGAGCTTTTGAAAATCATGGAAGCTAATGGAGCAATGTTTTCTGCATGTCCTTACCAAAATACAACTCTGTGCTTCGAAAAATGTTGTATTTGAAATATAAAAGTTGCTATTAGTTCCAATGAGGTGACTCACCCTGTATATTTGAAAATATTTTTATCGTGTTCGGAAAAAAAAAACTATAAAAGCGTTTGAATCATCTTTATAACTCAAGCCGTTTAGCTACAATCTACCGATCCCGCACTAATGACTCACCCTATATTATATAATTAAATAAACATCACCATTTAGCACTGCTTTTTTCAAAATTTTTTAATCATTATATTTCATTTTTCATTTTGACAAAAATTCACCACTGAATTAAATATATTGGTTATTAAATATATTAACCAGGGATGGAATAACGTTTTAAATCGTTACGTTATTGTATAACGTCATTTATTATTTGTTTTCGTTACATAACGGTATAAATAACGTTAAAAAAATGAATTGTTATGTTATATAACGTTACATAAATTATAATATACAGGGTGTCTCTTAAATAATGCGAAAAAATTCGGGAGGTGATTCCTTATCGAAAATAAATTGAGGTCTTTTATATAACAATTTTTTCTTAGACGTCTCCTTTCGGAGTTACACCCCCCTAAAGGGGATCGGTAAAATTAGGTTTTTATTTTATTTCTTAAACTAAGATAAATGTAGGAGAATGATATTTGGTAGATGTTTTGTACTTATTAAAAGAATTCCCTTAGTAATATTTTCAATCATCTTCCACCTTCATAGGGGGCTGATGAGTGCGACCCCTGTTGGTTTTTTAATCAGAACTTTTTGGTGAGTTGAAATTTTGCAATTTAAATTTTTTTTTGTTAGTTTGATTTATTTAGAACCTTTTTTATTCGTTAGTTGTTCTCGTAAATCCTACAATTTTGAGTAAAAAATTAAATGAGTGAATTTGATGTTTATGTTCATATTGGGTAGAATGGCCGGGCGTTTTAGAGTTCTCGCCGCGTCAACGTCAAAATTAATTACACCCGTCACTTCTATCCAATATGAACATAAACAGACCATGGTAACCACCAAAATGAATTGTTTTATATTGGAATATTTGATGGTTCATGTTCATTCATATAATTTTTTACTAAAAAACTGTAGGTTTAACGAGAACAGTTAAAGAATAAAAAAAACTTCTAAATAAATCAAGTTTTCAAAAAAAAAATTGCTCGATTTCAACCCACCAAAACGTCCTGATAAAAAAAAACAACAGGGGTCGCACTTTTCAGCCCCCTGTGAAGGTGGGAGATGATTAAAAATATTACTATGGGAAACCTTTTAATAAGTATAAAACATCTACCGAATATCATTCTCCCACATTTATCCAAATTTGAGAAATAAAATAAAAACCCAATTTTACCGATCCCCTTTAGGACGGTGTAACTCCGAAAGGAAACCCTAAAGGAAAAAAAATATATGAAAGACCCCTCTTAATTTTCGATAAAGAATCACCTCCCGATTTTTTTCGCATTATTTAAGAAATATGCTGTATAAAAATAATTTTTATTTGTAACTCTGAAATTATTTTTGGGATCTGTAAATGTAAATTTAAAAAATAGTACAAAATTACGTTGAGATATTTTATTTTAATTTTAATTTCTAAAATACAAACAAAATATAATATCTTCTAAAAATAAAAAGATCGCCATATAAAAATTTAATTTATAGAGAATAACGATACAAAATAACTTTTAACGAAACGTTATCGGTTATTATAACGTTATATAACGTTATAAAAATATCGTTACGTTATTGTAGAAAAAATTATAATTGAATCGTTATTATAACGTTATCGGGTATCGTTATGTTACGTTTTCCATCCCTGATATTAACACAAAACAGAAATAGCATGTGAATATGTCACTAAATTCGATAATGTTGTACATTTGATTTAAATCAAAAAAATCTGATTTAAATCAAATAAATTGTTTTTTTTTTAAATCATGATTTTCATCCACCCTGATCCCGAGAGCTGACTTTCAAATAGTAATGACATTTAATAGCACACGGTTAACTATTAATCAATTTAAACACGTACTTAGGGTACCAAGGCGGAAGAAGGAGACCCAATAAATGTTTTTTGCTCGACAATTGTGAAGCAGCAATTGGGTTGATAAAGTCAAAAAAGAGGCGAAATTTGGGGCCTCGGTCTGGCCTTGTGCTTAGAGCCTCATTCATATGTTTTGTGCTGGAGTATACATTGTTGACATTTATTTGTTTAAATATTGCTAAGGGACTAAGGTAAATCATTAAGTTATATTTTGTAATTTAAATTAAAATGAATAAATTACAAATAAAGTAAAAATTAATGCAATCTTAAGATAATAGAAATTTTTTGCTAATAAATAACATCAAATTTAATATTTGCATTTAGCAATGTTAATTCCAAAATGCTTGATATAGAGACTAATCTTTTAGAAATACATTTTACTTTAAAATGTGATTAACGAATAACAAAAATGATTAGGTAGGTACAGAAATGTAATACATTTTAGATATAAAATATTACAAACTGTACTGTTTGATCTAATTATAGCAAAAAAAGCTATTAAAATGAAATTGTAAATGTTCCAAAATTAAAAAAAAAATATTGTAAAATTTCTTACAATATTATTCATAATAAAATTAAGATTGGAATATTTGCTTCAACTAGGGTCAAAAATCAAATTAGTTTATTAATTATGAATAAATAGTGTTGACAAAAATACTTAAACGCTAAAAAGTTATTTTCTTAACTTTTAAATCATTATTTCAATATTGTTTTTGGGTTATATAGCAATGAATTAATTTATTTGTATTGCGTGGGTATTATGTTTATTGAGAATTTGTTTAGTGGTATTTGTTGGATAACCTTAACCTTCGTAAATCGTAACTGTCAGTAGTCAATAACAAAACAGAAGACTTATCAAAAAATATTTTAAAATGAGCGATGGTAAAGAAGCTAAACAGGCGCCGCCGGAGTTTGATTGGATACAGCTACGTAACGACTTGGATGCTTTGCACAGTATTGAAAGTTCACGAGAGAAAATATGGAGAAAAATCAAATCAAATCCTGTCGTACCTGTTGGTAATTGTTAATACTTTGGAAGACATAATTGTTTTTTGCTTAATATTTTTCATTTTAGGATGTTTAGCTACTGCTATTGCTCTAGCGGTAGGTTTATGGAGTTTCAAGAAAGGAAAAAGACAGTTATCACAAAAAATGATGCGCACTAGAATATTAGCTCAAGGATTTACCGTTTGTGCCCTTGTGATTGGTTTGGGATTTTCTGCAACAAAAGCTGTGTAACTGTAAATATGTGTCATTTAGTACATTTTATTTTGTAAATATAGAGGTTAAAATAAATAAACAAATTTCAAGTGTATTGTGTACTCATTATTAACTAACTGTGAGAACCCTGTTGGTTTAGTAATTAATATTTCATTTTACAGTAAAATAGTTGCAGAACTTTATTATTTTGAATGTTATAGTTAAAAACGTTGATTCATGCATAAAGAAAAAAGTGAACACTTGTAAGGATAACAAAAGTAATACAGTATTGTTTTATCAATTTACATTTTTAATGCTAAGTATTGTAATTATTCGGAAATAATGAAACAAACACTAACCACTGATAAATCATAACAAATGAAAATTACTTTTAAATAGTAAAAATTGTAACTGAATAATATTAATTTGTCTTTAATGTGTAAAACTGATGTAGTGCAGAATATATTTAAAATATGATAAAATTAAATATGTTAAACAATAAAAACAGATTACTTTTTGAGAAAATAAACAAAGATTTAGATGAAAAATGTAAATGGATGTGTAACAATTTGATTTTTTAAAAATTTGATTAAAACTGCAGAAAGTTTAAAAATTTGTGCTTGAAGTAAAAGTAAAATAAACTGAAATAATAAGTATTTCCAGGGTACGAATAACTTAGTCAACTGTATTAACACACATAGGGAATGATACCGCACTTTGAAAATAAAATTAATGAAGCGCTTCATACATTTGCAAAACAATTTGTCATGCAATTAATTTTTATTCATTCAACTTCAAATTTTACTTCAGTTTTAAAATTATTTTAAACTTAAATGAGTTCATTTAACTACAACATTTTGTTAAAAGTTACAAATAAATATTGTATGTTTGGGTAAACTAATAACGGTAATAATAAATTTATTTAAAAAATTAAAAATCGTTTGTTGATATGTGCTGCCATCTCAATAATCGTAATGGTTTAGAGGTAGCCTATAGAGAGCGCTGTACGTAACGTTTTTAAAAACCGTTTTCCCTACCATGCTTTGCCTAACTCCCATTATCTGCTACGGTTGCTGCATTAACATTCGCTATTGGTTAGTGCAGTTGCGTTAGGGCATAGCAAGCCGTCGCTGTGTACAGAGTGGCTTGATTGTGTATTAACCTATGCATGTTTTGCAGTTGCTTCTCGATACTGCACTCATGGATTTTTTTTGTGCTGTTATTTTGTAATTATGTGTTTGTGTGTTGGCGTATAAAATTTATTTAGTTAAATTATTAAAGTTTAAAAAAGTAACGAACAATAACATTCGAATTTGATTACCTAACCTTTCGTTGGTAACGGAAGGCAGCTGTTGTCGGTGAACTTCAAGGTTTACAATCCGAACTTTTAGGATTTGTGTTTCGTCTGAAAAACAGCGTGAACTATTAGGTAGCTTAGGCTGGACAATTGAATTAATAATAGACGTCAAGTTGAGTGAGACATTGAAACTGTTATCTACCAATAAGTGCAAAAGTGTTAAATCAACATGTTGGCGGAAATAAAGAGTTCTCGTGAAGGACTTTTAAGCATATCTCGAGACCTGTTGCAAAAATTGGTCCATAAGGAACCCATATCCGAGGCTTATGATGTGGAGGAAACACCATTTGCAAGGTAATATCGTTATCAGTTCGCTTATCATCCCAACTAGTGATAACCTTAAAATAGAATTGTAATGTTTTATTTTTAATTACCTGTTATCTCTTGTTACATTGTGTTGATATCAACTATAAAAAGTTAATAGTCGTCTAACATTGCTTTCGTATGAATTTGTCTCCATTGTAAAATGTTGACAAAAGTGCAGAATATTGGCTTTGTACTTTGGTTATCTTTCGTAATAAGAAGCAGGATGTGCGACTGTACATGTTAAGCTGCTAGTAGATAAGGAAGTGTAAAATTGTACCTATCAGTTTAACAAATTAGTCAATGTTTACTTCCACACAATGTTTACCTAAATCTGTATGTGTACATTATTGTGCCCAGCTAGTATTTACCTTGCTTTATTCTGAATCTGTAATCGCCTTAACATCTAATTATCGTAACACTTCTCAGTGTAATTGGTACAACGTTTTTTGATGTTTTTATCGATTTTTACGCAAAGTATACTAGTATACATACATTTTTAGTTTCTGTATACAGTTTCGTTTAGTACATTTGGGAGAGTTAACAATTACTTCTCAGCAGTTTTACCTTTTGACTGGAATATAAGCAGCTTTTTGCAAGTGGCATAAGTCATTTTTATCTTATTTTGAAATATTAAATGATTTGGATTTTATTGTGCTTAAAAATATTTATGCCAACTACAGAGACATTTCACTTATATTTCTGTGGTCGGCGGGAAAAAGCACCTAATCAAAAAGTAATTTTTTTTATTATTAACCTTATACCATTCATATTGTTATATTCTTATACTGGTAATTTGCAATTTCGGCACTTGTGTTTCCTGTTTATAATATTATTTCCATTTCACGTATTTTTATTAATAAGAATTTACCATTGCAATGAAATTTTGTGTAATCAAAAGATAATAAAAGCTATGTTTAAAAATGAGTATTTATGTTACTCCATTAATTTTTTTTAAATTCTACGTAAAAAATATATTTTTTAAGTATAAACGAGTTAAACTGAATATATCCATTTGTTTACATTTGTGAAAAACTACTTAAGTTATTCTTATTTCATGCCAGTTTAAGTCAAGTATTTACTGTTTATTAAAAAATTTCATCATGTTGACATATTGTGATAATTTAATACTTAATTTTAAGTAAAATATACCATACAAGTAAAATTTAAACTCACATGATAATCAGTAAAATAAAAAAATGTTGCTCCTGAAAAATTGCACTTTTTCACTTAAGTGCTTTTTCCCGCTGACCACAGATTTGCTATCTCGGTTACTTAAATTTTTGTCAGTAAAAATACATAATTTGGGACATACGTTAATGAATCGCCATTTTTCGTTACTGTAAAGTGACTTAAGCCACTTTTAAAATTAATAGTTTGTTTGATAAGACAATAATTTAAAAAATTGATTTAGTAAATTATATAATATAAGTAATTTATAAAATGTATTTCATTATAAGTGTATTCAAGTATTTTTCATTATCATTAGTATTCATAAAATACATAAGTAGGTAATAAGTAAATTCATCAGACATTTTGAAATATAAGTAAAGTATAATTGATTTATAAAACTTATTTTTTTTTATAAAAGTTTATTCATGTATTGAATCATTGTCATTAATAGGAGTGATTAAGTGTTCGTACATTTCACTTTGTTTTCAATTTTTAAAATAACCGGTAAATTGGAGCTATATTATGCCATTTTCACAATAATTTGTATTTGTACTTCTATTTAACAATAAAATTTCTATTGACGAAAATAGTAACGATTCTGAAAGAAATTGTAAGTAAAATGTTTAAAGATAAAAACACCATGCATTTCTGTAATCGTAAACAGCTTTAACTCTTTTTCTCAAAAAGTGACTTATGATGCTTTGGAAATAAACGGCTCATGACTATAATTGTTTTTGGGTCAAAATCGTTATTGAATTACAAAATTAAGTATGAGATCCTTACTGGTACACGTTGCCAGGTATAAAGAAATATAAAAATGAAATACCTGGCTTTTGCAAATTAAATTATTACGTTAAACTTAAAAGGCATATAATTTTGCAAGTTGGTGGTAATGATTTCTAAAAATGTGAAGAATATAACGTTTTTAAGGTATAATGTTCGACACCATCGTATTTTTACAAGAAGTTGTGTATCTGTACCGTTCCGTGTGTTACAAGAAATTGCAAGTATTAGCAATATAGGTATTTACAAATACATATATGGCTTAACTTTTTAGTTTATGTCTTTAGTTTGGTGTAAAAGTAAGGGCGAGTTATGTGATTTTAGTTAACTCACTTAGATTCTCAGAATGTGAATCAAATAAACAAAAAGTCAGTTTGATGAAGTCTGATAGAGGGGATAATTGAGAAATAACGCAACATTAACTGAAACAAATACCACAATAAAAACATTATTTTTTTGCAAATATTGTTTTGGCTAAGTTACCATTTAGCTGCAGTATCAATCGAATTATTTCAACCTACTTTCTCTTTAGTTGGCAATTCGCGACCTTCCGACTTGTACAACAATTAAAAACGCCTGTAGCAGAAAATACTTGCAAACTGCTTATATTAGTAAGACACTACTTTAAATGACAATACTGAATAAAAATTTAGCGAGTTGTCTTGTGAGTAATAATGCTGTGGCGGAATGTGTTCTTGTGGGTGTCGTGTTGCAAAGATAACATTATAATTTTCTCAGAACGTTTGATGCAGTTGTTTTCGTTATGAATGAAATGATTTGATTAACCAGCACAATTTCTGCGAAACATTCCTGTCTAAGTTTCCTTCTTCCTTTATTTTGCAATCTTCATCAGGTCATGGCGTTCGCACGATTATATATGCCAGCAGTTACGAACTTGTTCCATTTATTTATTTTTTATTTATGTAATTGTTTAATGTAGACAAAAATGCGAGTGCATGTTCGGTGCATTTTAAATATGTATTCCGATAAAATTACGTCATTATGTATACTAAGCTTTTAATTTTCTCACGTTATTAGCATGAAATCAGCAATATTATGAGTTTTAAAATAAATTTAATGTTGATTTTTGTCGGCTGCAGTCGATTTAAAAAAAAAGTAAATTTTTGCTTTACCATGTTTCTTTATTTAATTTCAATTAAGAGAATTACAATTAATCAACAATCTGTAGTAATTTATGTTGGAAAACTATAAGTAAACGTAATGCAGTTTTGACTTACGAACGAAAATTTGAGCTTTTTTCCATACATGTTTATTTTTTAGTAATTAATTGTATTGATGATTGTGGGCGTTTTAAGTAATTTAATATTTTTCAATTAATTGTAATATTCATTCATGTACATTCTAACTGTATGATTCAGGGTAGTTGGAGTGTCACATTTTCGCGCTCATAAACCTATACAAACACTTTGTTGCCACATAAAAGTAATATGCTAT
The DNA here is from genome assembly GCA_947652605.1 of Elmis aenea. Taxonomy (NCBI): domain Eukaryota; kingdom Metazoa; phylum Arthropoda; class Insecta; order Coleoptera; family Elmidae; genus Elmis; species Elmis aenea. The sequence continues at coordinate 36,673,228 of OX393579.1, read as the reverse complement.
TTTAAACACATTCTTTAGAAAAAATGTTTTACTTTTCTGAAACATTATACAGGGCGTTTAACTTTTTTCCTTTGAAATTTTTGTGCGTGTAACGATAGCCACGATATTTGAGTTTAAAAATTTTGGTCGATTTCGTTTTTTTTTGGTGTATCACGGAAGCCATGACATTAAAAAAAAACAAGATCTTGTGTAAAATACACTCCTAAATAGCAAACTTTTGTCCCATTCAACCAACGTTGTATTTTCATTATTTGTGGATATAGCAATAGTGTTTCAGTGAAAAGTGAAACCAAAATATACAAAATTTGTGAATAATCAACAAAATTTGTAATTTACTGTAGATAAGCTGTCATGTTAACAGTTAACGTAGTTCCTGAAGTTATAAAAACTTAACATAGTTAATAAAAATGTTTTAAAGATTTGTGTGCATAATTATAAAATGTGAAATGCAGCATTTATAAACACCGATTTTTTTACTCGGTCGGTTTCGCGTGTGCTCGCTCATTTGTTTTTCCAAAATCGATTTCTTGATATTTCGAACCTAGCCCTCATTTAGTGGCATAGCAAATCGTGTTCCCTTCGTATATTAAGAATGTTAGGCTCCTTATGTAAGAAAGCAGCAGTTTTAATTGTTATTCGTAAAAATTACTGAGCTAATGTCGTAAGAAAGAAAAATGTAAGTATGCACGACTGCATTTTCTACGTAAATAAGTTTAAAAGTTCTTGAAAAACGCAATGTTTATTCATTTTCCTGATCTCGTTCGCAGTAGTCAGCTGGAAAACACGATTTTCAAGGTTAATTTAATAGACTTTGTGTCTTTAAAAGCAACTTACAAGTTGTTAGTTAAGGTTAATGTAATATATCCTTCAAGCAAGTCCTGGATCTTCGCAGATCCTAAGTATTTAGGATGTATAATAACCGTATCACACAAAAATATTAATCCAGTGCAGTAATACAGATGAAGGTCTAATCCAGGGGTGGGCAAACGGTCGATCGCGATCGACCGGTTGATCGCGAACAGTTCGACAGTCGATCGCAGACATTTTAAATAATTTACTAGGTTAATTTCAAATATGTTTTTGTTGATGAAATGGAATGTCACGCATCTACATCAAAAAATTAGTCCAAAATATTTATCAATAAAGTACATTGCACAAAATAGTAAATACAATGTATTTAATATATTATTATCGATAAAGACCTTAATTAAATTTTTATTTGTTTTTAATTTAACCCATTTTTCGAAATACCAGTATTAAGTTTGCCCACCCCTGATCTAACCCAACCGAAAGCGGTTTGTTTAGAATTATTAAATTTTTAGCTAGAAAACGTTGAAACAATAGCCAGTGAGCAACTGTTCAAATCAAAGCACACTTATTACTTTGTAACTGATTTACTTACTACCAAATACGAAGGGTTCCAGAAGTTAGCAACCTCTTCTTTTGTTATTAACGCTGCTTTTTAGCATACCGATAGTACTTTATTAGTACTCGATAAGTACCCTAAACATAACTTTTTATTTTTGATAAAAGTTTGTGCATGACCTAAAACTAATTATAAAATGAAAAAAAAGTTCAATAAAAATTCATGGCACTAGATTTTGGGGACATTTTTCGATTTTTTGAATGTTGAAATCAGGGGTTTGGAGCAGTCCAATTTTTTAATTGCTTCGCTCCAGCTCCGCTCTGGCATCTAAATGCCTGCTCCAGCTCCGCTCCGTGCTCCAAATATTGTCAACATTAAAAAAAAAAGTTTTTTGACTAAAAAAATTGTTTATAAAAATAAAGTTTTAATTGTATCGGATATGTAGAAGTTGGTCAAAAATAACAATATTTGGCCCTAACAAACGAGTGAAAATAAATAAATGTTTGAAAAAACAGATTATTGATCTTCAAACGTTGAGAAAAAGGAAAAAAAAAGTAGTTTTTTTTTAAATTTTACATAATAAACTGGAGCAGTGGAGCAATCAAAATTATTTGCTCCGGGCTCCGCTCCTGCTCCGGGCAAAAACCCATTGCTCCACTGCTTCGTGCTCCAGCTCCGAGCTCCGCTCCAAACCCCTGGTTGAAATTACTACAAAAATAATTATTGGAAATTAAACGTCAAACATAGTACGTCATATTTTTAAATTCTTAACAACTTTTTCCTGTACCTACCTAAACTTTTCTTGTGACTCTAAAGATAACGGCATTTTACTTTTATAAGTATTTCTAAAATCGTTTAAATCTAGTATCCTATGAATTGTTATTGAACTTTTTTTATTTTAATATTAGTTTTAGAACATGCACCAACTTTTATGAAAAATTTGTTTTTTGAGAAATCAATAAAAAACTTTTCCATTTGTTGCACACTTTTTGAATGACGCTGTATATTAAATAGGCGCTTAAAATGTTTTATATTGGGTTACTTTTGGGGGTCTGAAACGGATTAATTCACTTTACATTATTTCTTATGGGGATATTTAACTCGAAAGTCGAACAACTTGAAAGTCGAACTGTCTCGTCTCCCGGAACGGATTGTATACGAAGTTTAAGGTTCCACTGTACTTCTTTAGTTGGAGGCTACTTTACTTGTCCCAGCAAATTATAATAGTTTTAAATTAAAAAATTGTGTGTTTAGAAATAAGCAAATTTTGTATTTACGGATACTAACATTGAAGCGCAGAAATACAATAAAACTTTAAAAATGTAGAGTGAATTGGATGAAGTTGGGCTTAACATTTGTTTAGGTGTAGGTATGAATGCAGGGCAATGCATTTTTGTTTGTACATACCTACCGGTTGGGCGGTTGGTACTGACGAAGTACTATCGATTTAATTAAAAGCAGTGTTAGAACAAAAAAATTGGATGCCACCATATGTGGGGCCCCATGACAAACATGTAAAAACATTTTTTCAACAAAGGAAAAAAAAATTTCAACTTAAAACATACTCCTACTTTTTATCGTTTGTTAGATAATAGCGAGAATAAAAGTTGAACGTCACAGTATTATAAAACAAGTTATAAAGTAGCTTTGGGAGTCGTAGGCGAAAGAAAGTTCATTAAAGTTGCTTTTTTTTTTTTTTTTTTTGGTGTGGATAGAAATGTGTTCATTGTAGATTTTCGCCTGTTACTGTTTATATTTTAAAGTAATGCAATAATAATAAGTCGTTTGCGATTGTTTTAATTAAACTATACTACGAAAGTCAAACACAATATTATTTAAGTAGATACCTACAACTGGTGAATCAATAATATTTTTGTGCTACACACGCGTTACTTAAAAAAATATGTGTATGCTTAGTTTGGAAGTAATGTTAACTTTTTTTTAAACATAGATTAGTCCATTTTTATCGCATATCCGTTGTCTGATCTCATTGTTAGGTTATTGCAATAAATCTTTATATCGTTATAAAGTTTTCAAGTTTATCTTCCGACCGATTATTGCGTTCCGGTTGATTTTATTGTTTATTCCGGTACGATTTCGTGACACAATCGAACAAATAGGTGACATACTGGATTATTATTAGATATGAATGTTGTGGCGGGTCATTACTCAACGAAAAAATCCGCTAGTTGCGAAAACAATTGAATCATTTGGCGTTATTTGCTTACCGAGTAACGTTCACATACATTCACACACAATGAAGTAATATATTTCCGTGTCCTCGATATAAGAAGCAGCTGAGAAGATTCTTTTGCCACTTGAGGCTGTTTCAGGTCGTGCGTACACACAATTTACAAGAGATGATCTGCAGTGGTAGTCACACGTGGCCGACTTCGTGATGACCCCAGTAATCATAGGAATATGATTCATTGACTTGCATTCCATTATAAATTATCTGCTTTATAAAATGCGCTTGATTGCAGTGCCGTCGTTCACTTTGATGTTGTCCTTGGATGATAATGTTATTAATTTTACAGTAGCAATTAGCAAATCGTCAGTTGTAAATGTTTAATGTACGCAGTTTCGTAAGAACATTATCATGTGGGCCGATAAGTTATGCATATATGAACTACATTACGAGGGTACATTATCTACTTGCATAAAGTCACGTCTTGTGTTGCTCCAAATATTTAAATGGACGGGCGCTCGACATCATCGCGACATTTAATAAACAAAAATTAATAATAATTTAAACCCGCAGTGTTTATATACTTAAATAAAATCACTAATAATTTAGTTTATTTTTTTAAATGTGACTCCTAAACATTTTAATTATTTCCGTTTTAGTCGATTTAAGAAAAAAGCAGGGACCCGAACCGCATAGAATAACGGTTCAGTTCCGGTTACCGGTTCGATAAATTTTAACTTTTCCGTTTACGTTCCGAACCACCGTTTTTTTTTTAAATAATGTTTCGGTAACCGGTTAGGCGGCAATGGTTCAGTTCCGGTTCCGGTTCAATGCAAAATATGATGACAATGATGTTTATAAATTAAGCAGTCTGCAATTTTTCCGTTTTTGATAAAATGTAATCAAAATCAGGACAATAAAAAATTTAAAAATTTAAAAAAAATAATTGGACCGAACCGTTGTGTGAAGCGGTTTGAACCGGTTTACACCAGTCAGTTGGATTTTGAGGTTTTGTGATTTTTCAAGTCAAAGGTTCAGTTCCGGTTCACGGTTCATGAAAAAAGCACCGGTTCGTTCTGGTTTTTGTTCCATTTCCGGTTCGGTTCGGGACCCTGGAAAAAAGTTACTGGGGAAAAAATTGCCCACCTTTTAAAAAACTACAAAATAGCGACATTCATTTGTTTAAATATGGTTCGGATCCTAAGATGAAAGACAAAGCATTTTTTTAATGAATTAGGAAGCAACGCGATACTGTGAAACTTGTATTTGAATAAAAACAGAATTTGTGATTTATTTATATTTACACACGACACGAATCACTTAAACCAGCCAAACCTTAGATTCTAAGGCTTAGAAGTATGTTCATTCAATTTTTTAAATTGCCAATTTGGTTACTGTAATTTTTTTTTTGTCCGAACTTAGGAACAAACAAATGTACAATTATTGGCATGAAGCAATTAATTTTAATAATGAAATGCCAGTGGTTATGTTCAAATCGTTAGAAGTAAGACAAATTTAGCTTTTGTTAGTATAAAAAAATTGTTAGCTCATAAATATTTCACATAAATCATGTGAAAAAATTGTCTAGACCTCATTTTTTGCCCATCATTAATTATATCCAACATAATTGTAACCGTGGTACAATTTGTACGACCGAATCGAAGCATAAATCTTGAAGGTACATGCGGGTTATAAAGATAAATATTGGTTTTTGCTTAACGTAACAGTATCGTGCTGACCGACAGCAATGAATGAATGTTTCTTTACCATTCTTTGTCCGCAATTCCGCATCCATATCAGTATCACGGTTTTGTGTGAAGTAGGCCACCGCCGTCTATGCAACTGCCATACAAGGTACATCGGTGTAAAGGTAAAACTACTTCATGCAGTTTTAATGAATATGTGGCTCGAAAAATGTTTTACAAGTTCTGTTACTTAGACGTAGAAGACGTATACTAGAATTTAAGTTGGTTTTGTGTTGAGTTATTATTTGGCAGTTTTTTGTTGTTGTTATTAATTCGGAACTGGATGAGATAAATTAGTTGATTGTCGGTGTTATTAAAAGGTTACTTAATAATATACGGTTTTATTATCTGCTTGGATGTATTATTCATTTGGGTCCTAATTAAATGTAAAATATATCAGAACGTCTGTTTGAATCCGGCGTTTGTAATGTGGGAACAACGCAACATTTAAACAAAAAAAAAATTGTTAGGATCGCCGCGGGATTCACATACTTCTATCGGTTATATCGATAAACAGGTATTAACTATTAAATCTCCTATTACAGTAGTTTTGGGGCTTGTATAATAATTATATTCGTATAAAACTTATTTCGAATATAATAAAATTTTATTATTTAAATATATGTAAATGGAAATTTAAGATACTTGTTAAAAATGTCCTTGTCGACTGGCATTCTCCGGTGCAGTTAATGTATTGCTTGCATAATTTCACATTTTTGAAATTCAACCAAGTTTTTTTTGTATTAAACCTTTTTTGTTAAACACATAAAATAACACATTTAGAACAGGTCGATTTTAAAAGTTAATATTATTGTTCAACACTTATGCAGGACACCCACCGAAGTAGAGTGGGGTAACAACTTTTTTTTGGCCCCGGAAACTTAAAACTTGCCGTTGAAACTGAATTTTTATTTTTCAAAAATTGCACGAAATAGGTTAAACTGTTAAAGGTACTTGAAGTGAACATAAACTTGTAAATAATTATTTTTAAATCGTAATGCTTTTATGTTTTATTAACAGGATCCAAGTTTTCTCTTTAAAGTGAAAAAAATGTGTGCATATGCTCAAAAAATCCGGTTTTTTACATATGAGGCGTTCTTTGCATAAACAACACTTGTCAATTTTTTTTCAAATCTGAAAATACACTTTCAGTGGATAATTGGCGCCATTTCCGACATCCCTTATGGAAAATAATTCTGTAATAACCTCAGTAATTCATAATATAAGCGCGGAAACTAATGATCTTTCCAGCTCCTGATATTGATGCAGACGACGGCAGCGAAAGTAGCGATAATGAAAAATTTCTAAAACTGACAAGTGCTGTTAATGCAAAGAACGCCTCATATGTTTTAAATGTTATTTATCTAAAATCAAAACTAAAGAACCAGAGTTCAGTTTAACCTATTTCGTGCAATTTTTGTAAATAAATATTGAGTTTCAACGGTAGGTTTTAAGTTTCCGGGGCCAAAAAAGTTGGTACTCTTCTTCATTCACGATCTTCTTTCGGAAAATCTTAGTTCTATCAACCGACTTTAGTACCACCAAGTGAGGTTCCCTTGTTAGTGTCAGTGGCGTAGCGAGGGTAAATGGCGCCCGGGGCATAGTATTTTTGTTCTTCCCCCCCACCGTCCTTATTTTTATTGTAGTTTGTGAGTTTCATGTAAAATAATGTACTATTTATTCCAATACACTGTAATGATGACAACAAATTTTAAAATTATAGTGGCACTAGTTTTCAGGCTTTAAATAAGTGAAATAAGCGCAAAAATATTTTGTCTTCGTAGCGCCACCCAAGACTGGCGCCCGGTGCATCGATACCCCTTGCCCCCCTAAGCTACGCCACTGCTTACTGTCAAACCGTATTTTGTTTTAGTTTTTCTTTGATATGACTCACAATCTCAACTGTGGTGTATTGAACTTGACTTTATTTATTTTATATGAAGCACAAATTGTATTCAGAAATCGTATGGTTAACTTCACAGAACTTTGGCAGTTATTTATTGCATATAAATTGTATTCGGTTAAGTGTCGTCTTTATTATTTCTAGAATAAGAATAAGTCGAATTGATAGACAATTCAGTTGCGCCATTTTGTTTTTAGAAATGATCGTTGATATAAACAAAAACAAAACAATACTATGAACTACAGTATTATCTCGTATTGCAACAGAATAAAAAAAATTGTTAGGAGTCAAATCTAGTACACTCTCAATCGATTCAAAGTTGCAGTGGGCCCCTGAATGTAGTTCTGGTGGTTAACCAAGCTGTTGATATTTGTAGGCCCTGAAATATGTAAATATTTACGATGCATGTGATGACTTAATATATCTTTCAAATGATTAATGCAGTTGCATCATGTATTGGTTATTTTTAAAGTTCGCCTTTAATTTTTTATTCTAGTAATGCGGTTTGGTGTGCATTATTAGTGAAATTGCGACGTTACACCCTGTTTAGCGCCGCCCCACCACTTTTAGGGTCAGTTGCATGCACTCGACGTTGCTCTTACCTGTGAAGCTGATCGATCTTGGCTAATAACAACTCTTTATCTCTTTTATGTTCGCGACTGTCTGCTTTGGAGATGTTAGTACAGTTATCTGCGTTTGACCACAGCTCGGTCAGACGGTCAAGCCCTGCGGCAGGATTTGTAGCTTCAATTCAAGGCATGGGAACACAGCACTTGCCCCATATCCTTCCTACACCATCCACCTCTGCTTGTGCTTAGAATACTTGACTCAAGATTTGGCATTAAGGCGTTCCTCGAAAGAGACAAGCCCTAAATACGAAGACTTCTCAACGCAAACCTATAATTTCGTAAATTCGGCTACGATTTTTTCTATTTACATAACACGAAATTGGCGATTTTATAAATAATGATATAGCTGTTTTATTTTCAAAAAAAAAAAAATTGTTTGAATGCCACAGTTTATTTTAATATGTTTGGAAAAAGTTGAATTGACTATATTATACAGTTGTTAAAACTAGCGGACGTGAAAGTATAGATTTAGATAATAAGTAACTTTTTTTAATTAGTGGAGTAAATGAAATTTAATGTGACCTGTCAAATTATTTGAGCTCGTGTACGGAAACGCTCTATTGAATAGAGTTAATTCTTTGTTGTAAAATATGTGTTTATCGCACCACGCATGAAGCTAAATACATGTTTGGTTACTAATAGTTTTCTTGTTGATTTTTCAGGTGATAGGTCAATAATAATGAGTATAAAGTTCTAATTTTTTTGGCGTAACTCGTTTATTTTCTTATTGTTTCTACTTATGATTGTAATTTAACAAAACACGTTTTACTGGTGGTCTTCGAACAGACTACGGAACGATTGTGTTTTGTTTTGACTACAGCCACCTTTATTTCATTGTTTGCAGTTACGAGTATACGCTACCTCAAGAGTTAATTCGAAAAGTCGTAGGACGTCCGTAACTATAATTGTGCTCCTACAAATGGGGCAATTTTAAAGTGTAGGAAAAAATTGTTACAAACATTTGCACCCAGTTTTTCATTCCGTTGTAACAGGTGCTCGCAATTGCCTGTTATTAAGCAATTTTAGATAATTTTTATGTGTGATAGGTTGTGCTCTCCGCCGAACATTTTCATTATGTTAATTAGTAATGGATTATTTAGCTGTCTGGCAATGTTTTCATACCAGTTGGACGTTAAAATATCTGCAGGTTGTGATTTTGTTTTAACTTTTCTTTTCTTGCCTTTGCTGATGGTATCTTTAGGTCTGTAAAATGGTTTGTTTGATTTTTTTAGCACCACTAGAACGTTAATATTATGTTCTGCGGAAGAATTTTTACACGTTAATTTTTGATAAAAATGAAATGAGGATCAGTAAAATTTATTCAGGTGTGGGAGCTCGAGCCGGGGTTACTGCGATTAATCTAGTTAGAAGTCAATTGATTAAAAATAAACAGTAAAAAAATTATCACAGTAATTCAAGCTGTTGCTCGATGCAATTTATTGTGTACACATTCTATATTTTTTTGTCGTTTAATTACATGTTTTAATATAGTCGTGATCGTTTAATTGTATACAAGTTTTATGTTTCTAATGTTAGATTGTGTCGATGCCTTTGACCGTTGCACTAAAATGCCTATGCGGACCGGCTGGTGGGACGTTCATTCAAGTTTAGGTTTTATAGGGCTCCAAGAATAGCAATTATACTGCTACAACATAACGATACGCCTGCAGCCTGCTGATTTGAATGTAATATGATTGCCGTCAGACATTTGGCGACCTAAACTTTACAACGGAGCGTAAATAATTACGACTTGGCCGTAGCCGTTGCGAAAATAAGTATAGTAAATTTATTACTGTTGTGCCATTGGGTATGCAATTGACGAAACTGATGCAGTTAATCGAGATTGTTAAAAGCGCGTCTAGATTTTTGACGATAAATCAGATCGTAAGCATTATTCGAAAGGCATTCACATTTTTAGAAGTTTTCTTACTTTGTTGTAAATTTTAGTATCTACAAATAAATTATTACAAAAAATACTTCGGGTCGTATCGGGACATTTAAAATGCAGTAAAATTATACATAGTAAAATATGGACGATACACTGTCCCGATTATCCGGACAGGTAGAGAAAATTGTACCCTAGAAACACCGGATAATCCAAAATGAAAGAACAACTCGAAAACGCATTACATATATGTATTCAGAAATTGATGTATGTGGTTACATTTGTGTTAAATGCTGATGTAATATACGTACGATTAATCTGGAACCATGTGCGCCACCGGATAATCGAAAGTAAACTATTTATTAAAAGTGTGGTCTATGGTTTTAACCCTTTGTCACCTGCAATGTATCTGTGAGATACCTTGCATTGAATTTTTTAAGCATCTCATCAGCCGATTCGTGTCAAAACTTAAGCGTCTAGCTAATCCCTCTGTACCCTTAAGGCCCTTAACTGACATCAGAATAGTTTCAATTGTTACAGCTTGCACAACTCTTCCCATATGTATGAAAATATACAGGGCGTTTCTTAAATATTGCGAAAAAAATCGGGAGGCGATTCCTTATCGAAAATTAGAGGAGGTCTTTTATATAAATTTTTTTCCTTAGACGTCCTTTTTCGGAGTTACATCCCCCTAAAGGGGAGCGGTAGAATTAGTTTTTTATTTTATTTCTCAAATTTGGATAAATGTAGGAGAATGATATTTGGTAGATGTTTTATACTTATTAAAAGGTTTGCCATAGTAATATTTTGAATCATCTCCCACGTTCACAGGGGGCTGAAAAGTGCGACCCCTGTTGGTTTATATTGGAATATTTTATGGTTTATGATATTTATTTAATTTTTTACTCAAAAATGGTAGGTTTTACGAAAAAAATTAAGAATAAAAAAATCTAATTAAATCAAGCTTTCAAAAAATATATTTTAAATTGCAAAATTTTAACCCACCATAAAGTTCTGATAAAAAAAAATGAATGTGGGAGATGATTAAAAATATTGCTATGGGAAACCTTTTAATAAGTATAAAATATCTACAAAATATCATTTATCCAAATTTGAGAAATAAAATAAAAACCTAATTTTACCGCTCCCCTTTAGGGGGATGTAACTCCGAAAGGAGATATCTAAGGAAAACATTTTATATGAAAGACCCCTATTAAATTTCGATAAGGAATGCTCTCGAATTTTTTCGCAATATTTAAGAAACACCCTGTATAGCAGATATTATATCCTTGCCGACTTTGCAATAATAGTTATTTATGTATCAAGGCCAAAAAGTACGTTTTGGCCGAGGTGCATATTACATTTTTTGTGCGATCGAATGAAAAACAATTTAAATTTTTAGTATTTTTCAAAAATATAGGTTAGAAACTACGTGACATTCTGTCACTGACAGATGACGGCGTATGCTGTTAGCTTTAATGCAAATTTACGCTGTAGCGGCCGAAAAAGTTACTTTTCAGGCCGTTGCTAAGGGTAACGGCCTGAAATAGTATATTGTACAACTAGTGCTGAAATATTCTTTCAGCACGTGTTGTACACTATGCTTTTCCGACGACCAGTTAGACACAATCAATTATTCTGCAAAAAAATTGTGAAAATAACATTTTTTTGACGTTGGTGACACTTGACACTTGTGAGGTTAGATTTGCTTGACAGCGCGTTTAGCGTGTGTAAAGTAGCGGAAATTGTGTGCAAAGTGCACTTTGCACACAATTTCCAGTGTCATGCGCAATTTGTTATTTTCAGTCGTAGTAAGTCGTGCGAAATTACTCGCTTTACATAGTGGTCGTCGGAAAAGTTACTTTTTAGGCCGTTGCTAAGGGTAACGCCGGTAATGCAGTACTTTATGGCTGCTAACGCGTCCGTCAAACAGCTGTTTCTAGTACGATCGCACAAAAATATTTTTTACGTGCATTTATGGTCTGCAAAATCTGTTTTGATGGTAAAAAGGATGGTTATGAAGCTGAGTGTGAAAGTAAATAACTACCAATTTTTAAATATTTTTTGGACACATTTTTATTGCATTTCATAAAATGATTCTTATTTGGCTGATTTTGCTATAGTGTTTGGTGTTTTGTTGGAGTTTTTAAAATATTATTTAAATATATCTCCTTAAAAAGATCCAAAAAGAGTTTACTTACATTGTTAAGTATCTATCTTTTTTTGTAAATCTATAAATCATCATTATAATATCTACCAGATTCATTGCGCCCCAACTCATTCATTTTATTGTTGCACCTGACGGAGAGTTAAACTTACAGGTACATTTTAAAAGTACATTACATTTGACTACATAGGATTGTGATTTTAAAATTTTAAGACATTTCTACCGTTACCAAAATTTATGTTTACATAGATAATAGTCGATTCGCATATTTATTACTGCACTTTGATTATGCACGTGTAATTTACTTTGAAAGTAGGTATTATAAGAAACTCTGGCCGGTTTTTTAAATTAAATTTGCTCATTTTTCCTAGTTAATTTTCGTTTTGTATTTTATGCAAATGAAACTTGCAGGTTTTTAAAATTGCAGTCGTTCCGATATAACCAGTTTTAATCAACGTTAAAAAATCAGATATTTTAGAAAGTGCTTGTTGTGTCAAGAAACTATTTTAACACTGAAAATTGCTTGTTCATTGAAAACGTTAACTACTATACTTGTGGTCACTTAGGGAGATTTTAATGTGTCGTCCTTTGTCAACGTCCAAAATGTTTTTATTACGAACAATTCAATCGTGGCATTAGAGAAAGGTGTTGTATAACAGTTGTTGGTATTTGAGAACAGAATCTAGTCATCGTCTTATCTAAATTATACAAGTTTGTAGGTCACTTAAGTAGAGATTTCATCACACATAAAAATCGACATGGTTAATGATCAAACTTATTTAAATACGACTTGGGTTTTGCAAAAAGATCGTGCTATGTAGATGGGACGATTCCTAAATGAGAAACAGAGTGAAATCGGTAAATCAAAGTGCAAGTATAAGTCGCGTTCGGAGCTCTCTTACTTATGGCTTTACCTGTTTTAATGAACTACTTTCATTATGTATTTGTGCCCATTACTTGCATATTTGTTAAATTCTTCGGTATGAGACATTTTTATGGGTTACTGAAGGCAATTTGGTCGAATGTGATTGGTTATATTAATAATGAATCATTGTGATGTAAATGTGGTGCGCATACCACAGCCGCGAATTAAAATTTTACTAAGCAATAATCGATCATAGACTATTTTTAGAACGCGATTCTTGCACAGACTCAAAAATTTATCGGACACTTATCTAAAGATTATGACGTGATACATGATTTTGCATATAATTCTGTGCATGCAAAGTATGCACATTATGAACAAAAATATTTCATTCATTAAATTGGTTTTAAAACTTATAAAACACGAATTTAATAGTTTACCACAAGCAAGCCAACAAATGTCATTTTAGCAATTAATATTGCACGCGAGGGTATTAAATCTGTGGTAACTCTGGCCTATCTTAAAAGCTAATTTCGCAAAGAATTATTTTCTGACATTTCTGTCATAGATAAATTTAGTGAAATAGTGGTTGATAAACGTATCGAATAGATTTAAACTCTAGTCAATCGAAAACCAATCAGTAATTCAGAATTTTGCTAGTAATGAATCGAATACATTTTAAAGATAACTTATGCATAAACTGAATTTACTTAAATTTTAGAATGTATAAGTTAAAGTAATGGAATGGAAATATATACCTACCTACTGGAAAATCCAAAAATATAGCGTTACTATTTAAGTCGACCATTAGAAATACCAACGAATGGCGCCTCTATAAAATATAACTGACAAAGTGGCTAAATGTGTGAAATTTTTTCAGGAAACGGTACAGGTTATAAAAAGTAACTTAATTATTTTAGAACCGGCTTAAAGTTAGTTAGAGAAATAAACGTTTTGTTATTGTACTGTCTAATAAAAATCTAAATGTTCATTCCACTAATAATCAAATAGTACGGTTTCTTAAAAATCTTAATTTTTCTTGTTATTGGTAGGCTACTTTGTCCGCTTTGAATATAAAAATGAGTTTCTTATTTAATTACATAACTTTTATCTTATTACTTTGTCAGCAAATAATATTAAAATTAATGTTATATAAAATTGGTAAGTTTTTATTTACAATTCTTATTAATATTAATGGTTATTCGATACTTAAAGTTTTGGCGAGTGCTAATTTTATTTTTATATAATATTTAAATTGGTTTCCGGTTAAAAGGGGAATGTGTGAATAATAAAACGTGCCTCGTGCAGCTAAATTTAGAACCATAATCCATAATTAAAGAGGCAAGCGCATGGTGCATTGTCACTTGGTAATAACATGTTGGTTTGAAATCCTTTGATGATGAGATTTAATCAGTGTTCAGTTGAATACAACAACAAATACGGTCGCTTCTATATCGAGTAATTTGTTTTCTAAATTTTACATTCCTCACACGTGTACATACAGTATGTTTCAAAAATATGGTATCAGCGTATATTTCGATAAATGTAAACTAAACATAATTTAATCTTTGGTATACGAGTGTTGTTGTATATCACTATAACATTAAAGTATCTTCTTGTTACTCGTGTTACTCGTGTGTTTTATAATTTAAACAATCAATAAACCTTTTGTGAGGCTTTTTAAGGTTAACATTCAAACAGTTGTATCTTCCTAACGATTGAGAATTGGACACATGTTTATATGAACTTTTTAACTCAAAATGGTCCATACTACCAGCTCCTAAAATATTAACTATCTTCCTGAAACACCCTGTATACAACAAAACCTCGGAACTTCAAACACAATCTGTTCCGGGAGACGGTTCGACTTTCAAGTTGTTCGACTTTCGAGTTGTCCGACTTTCGAGTTAAATTTCCCCGTAAGAAATAATGTTAATTGAATTAATCCATTCCAGGCCCTTAAAATGTATTCACTATAGAACATTTTAAGTGCCTATTCAAACGATCATGTTGGTAAATAATGATAAAACAAGTATATTTAATTTCAATAATTGAATATTGTTATTTGTTATAGTAGATAAATAAAGAATATTGTATAATAACCAATCAGTAATGATAGCAGGAGGGAATGAGCAGTATTAAAGATAATATAAAAATAACCCAAATAAATGAATCAAATGTTTAAAAAACAGATTCTTTGTTCGACTTTCGAGTTTTTGGTCGAGTTTCAAGTTGTTCGAACATCAAACCGTTCAAAGTTCGAGGGTTCACTGTAAGTCATTTAGCATTAAGTTAGTTTACACTTTAAAAAAATTCACAAAACAGTTATCTTTTAGTTTATAACTTTTTCGGTCATTGTAATTTGCGTTGTGGATCTCTGTACACGCGTGAGCTATGGAAATGTGGTAAAAATACTTATTTAGATCAATTTTTTTGGTCAACTTTTCTTGACAGGTACAAGTATAAATCTTGGATGTACCAAAATTAAAATAGTGCCTTTTGTAGACACAGTGTTTATGAGAGCAGTTGGTATTTATATTTATTGTTTCCTTATTAACGGTTTTTTTGCTACGCAGTTTTGCCGATAAAAGGTTGTTAAAACGTATCCGTTATACGATAATATCTTCACCATTGTTTAAAGATATTAATATAAGCCAATTATACTAAGTGTGTGCACACGATTTTTTATATCTTTGTTGTTCATCGACGCTTTATTAATAAAGGATGCGTCGTTTCCTTAATTTTCGTTGTAATCGAGTATATCATAATGTTAAACATATATGGTTTCGTAATTATCAAGGAGTAATGACCACCAAATTGTAATTCAAATTCTGGAGATGTATTAGGTCCAAGGAGACCACACATGTAAAGGCGCACAATACGTCGTTGTGCCGACCATTGTGTATAGGACGTACATAATTTTAAACGTGGTACATGTAAAGTTAGTTCAATACACTTTTTATTGGCTCCAGGAGAACTCGCTGTTGTGACGGCGTTTGGTGGCAACGAAATATGCAAAAAACGTTTTCAGTCCAGTAAATATGCTCCTTGGAGGTCATTGTCGCCAGACATGTAAAACTAAAAATAATTACGACTGGTTACTTTTCATATTAACCAGAACACGTTATACACATTCTACCACATATGCCATACAGGATGTCAAGTACAGTTATTTTGTGGTGTTGCATCGCGGAAGTGTAAAGTAAACGAAATGTACCAAAAATGAAAAAAAAAATCTATAACTGCCTGCAATTAATTCCATTTACATTAAACTGCATGCAAAATTGTAAACATTTCCAAAAATTTCGTTGTCAAAAGTTAAGTTTATTCATTTTATCAAATATTTTTAGTGTCATTATTTGGTAGCAATAATAGTTTTTAAAACAATTTTAAATATGCTTAAAAAGAAACGTACATTTATCAACGTTGTTTGTATAATAATCTTCATTTTTCATCAATATTAAAATACTTATTCCAGAAGTGTCAGCGTCATATAACAAAACGGAAAAAACATTTGCAAAATTACCTGTTAATTTAACAAGAAAATCGTTTAATTTTCAAGCCAACATGCGCAGGGTTTTAAAACGCGAATTTTCATTTGTAAATTAAAACATTGCAAGTTTTAATTAATTTTTTACTAATAATTTAAATAACTTTTTATGTTAATGACGTGTTATTGAAAATGTTATTCCTCTTTACGTTAACACTTAATTATTTATACGATTTTAGTATGCGTGTTAAAAGTATCCAGCTTAAACAAAAATAATGCCCCTAAGAGACACCTAGTATAAATCCTATTGTAAGCAATATATTGTCTGTTCAATTGTTTCATAAAAATGTGTGTTTTTTGCTGTCTTACGAAGTTATTTTTTAATTTTAAACACGCCTGGAGCGGATGTTTCTCGCAATTTTTTGTGTTCGCTCGACACGTACACAATTCAAAGCGTCTACAAAGTTTTCTTAAAATCCATTCAGATGTTTAACTTTTACGTGACGTGAATATTGATCCGCAAAAACAGTTTTTTTTTTGACTTAAGGCAATACGAATTTGCATGCATATGCTTATGATGTAAAATTAATAGCGTATGGACTGTGCACAAACTCTAAAGAAGTATCATTTGATGTTTTTGTGAAAATATTTGCGTGAACGATTCTTTTACGTAGCATAATTGCGTTATACAACTTTAATTTTCTTATAAAAGTAAATTATGTTTGCTTTCAAAGACGAGTGCAGTTGCACATTCTTGCCAACACAGGATATTGTTAATGCACGCCAGATCATAATCTGACGGGTCTCGGTTCGTTTGCTGTCATGATAACAATTAATTACAACAATAGTTGCGTACAGATGCGCTTAAATAATACGAGGCGGAAAGTGCTAACTCGCCCAAGGTTCTTGTCTCATTTGAGTTGTCTGCCGTGTGTTGGCAAAAGCTCGATTTGATTAACCATTAAATTATTATTTTGTATAATTTTGAATTCAATAGCTACATCTGACTTGGTATTTTTCAATGTGCTGGATTTATGTTTATCCTTGGTTGTTGATCTTTATACTGATCCTAAATGTTTACAAATAATGTGCATTTCGTGATGGTATGACACCGATTAAAATTTGTTTGTTTTTCAACCACATTCATCGACACTTAAAGCATAACTTTTAAACACAGCCAATTAGGTTTGCTGAAAGTTTTATTACGTAATAGATTGTAAATGTTATTGCATGATCCACGTAAATATTCTTTATTTAGTGAGTTTTGTAAACTATTTCCCTGTGAATGTAATATTTTTATATCATGGCTTACTTTCTTTTCTGCATTCATTGTTTACTTGCGTAGCTGATTTTATTAAATGAAGCCGATGCTTTTTTAAGTTTTGATTTGATATTGAAACCTGATATCGAAAATACATCGATTAATGCTAGTAGCAATTTTTGTGCATTATAGGTATGCAACTTTTATGATGAGAACACAAGAAAACAAGTAAATGTGAATCCACCATTGCAATACCATTTTTTTTTAAACAAAATGTTTGTTGAATGTTAATGCATCCTTTATTATTTTAGTGTTTCGCTTCTTTATTTACTTATATTGTTTTGTAACTGATTTTCAGTTTTTAAAATGTTGCAATAATAAGGTTAAAATTGTATGGTATGAATTAATATACAATTTATAAATTGTAAAAGTGATCTGATTGCCAAAATATAAATTAATAATAAAGTACATGTCACACCTATCGGCTACTTTGCAACCTAAAACCTTAGTTTCATATACAGGGTGTCCCAGATAACATTTTCAGCATGGGAATATCGCTTATTATAAGAGATACAGGTTTGTTTAAATTAGATGAATTATTCCTAGGTATGAGAGGAGCCACAATCAATTTTTAAAAGTACAAAATTCCTCGTACTTCAGATGTTATAGCAAAAAATATGAATATCGTTGGAACAACTTTATTTGTACCTTCTTAAGGTACTTTTTTATGTAGTACCTATGTAACCATTATTTTAGATTTTTTTTAATACCTGCCAAAAATAAATAAGTCGCAAAATCAAGAAAAATCGTATTTTACCCATCACTTATCAAGCTAATTATGAAAATAAAAACAAAAAACTACTAATTAAATGTCAAATGACAGTTACCATTTGTCTGCGGTACTATTTATTAGAATTTTATATTATTGTTGTGTAATTCGATATTCTTTGTAGTAATTGTTATAATGATGGCTACATTGTAAAATGGCGAAAAATTTGACATGATGAGATGCTATATTCTTTACCATAAAAACTGTGTAGAAGCTGAGCGAATATACTTGGAGCTATATCCCGAGAGAAGGCAACGAAGGGTGCTTAATTACAGAAATGTGGAAATAAATTTAAAAGAATATGGTTTTTTTCGAGAAACCAACCAAAAATTCAAAGCAAATCAATAAAGAAGAAGAAGAAGAATTTTCAGTCTTTACAGTTTCTATGGCAAAGAATGTAGCATTTCAACTTATAACATTTTCAATTAGTTGTAGGTAAATGTGCCCATAATTATGGGATAACAAATCTGCTACAAAGAGTATCAAATTACACAAATACTATAAAATTCTAATAAATGTCAACGCTCAAATAGTTACTATCATTTGACATTTAGTTAGTTGTTTTTTGTTTTTATTTTCATAGATAGCTTGATAAGTGATGGATAAAATACTATTTTTCTTTGACTTATTTATAAAAATAGATATAGCAAGTAATATCTCATTTAAAAGAAGAAAAAAAAAAGGAGATTTAACTATTCCATAGCCAACTTCGCGGCCCATAAGAGAAAATGAAGTTATCTCAAAAATGGTAGGTGTTAAAAATAATTTAAAATAACGGTTACATTAAAAGAAGCACCTTAAGAAGGTACAAATAAAGTTGTTCTAATGATTAGGACAAAAAAGTTATGAGAGAAAAAAATCGACATTTTCATATTTTTAACTATAATATCTGAAATAAAAGGAAATTTGTACTTTTAAAAATTGATTGTAGCTCCTCTCATACTAAGGAATAATTCACTTAATTTAAACAAACCTGTATCTCTTATAATAAGCGAGATCCCTTTGCTGAAAATGTAATCTGGGACACCCTGTATAATGTACTGCTAAAATGTGCAAATTTTAAGCCCTATTTAAGTTACTTTAATTTGTAATAATAAGTTGTTTTAGTGAATTCAAAGTTTACAATTTATTTCTAATTGGAATAGTTCTGTTTGTCTGTAAACTTTCGATTTTATTTTTAATGTATCAAGTAATCTAATCGCAGTGTGTAGCACTTTATTGTTACAGAACAATATATTAGTTGACAGTTCATTATCCACCTGTCAATAATCTTAATTTGATTAGTTGTGTTGTTGTTGTTAACAAAATAAATGACCGTGTCAGCCTTCATTGTCATCCGAGTTACGTACATTTTAATGAAAAATAACTATAAACTTACAAAAGCAGTAATATGACGATAAATATACAAGATGGTTGTAGATAATGTTGAATATTTCACAAAATGAGTTTTTGTGTAAGAAAAGTGTATTTTTTTGTACAGCAATTAGTTGATGAACCCAAGAATTAAAAATGGTGAAAATTCTTAGCGATTATAATCAACACAATTAGCGTTAATGTTTTCTATTCTTAAGAGACCTAGTTCCGACAATAATTTAGTTTTTAAAAATATATCTGTAGGAATTTTACACTAATTGGATGTTTTCAGTTGATCATTTATCATGCGATGTTATGGTCGATTAGAAACGTTTATCGTTATGGGCTTTTTGTGGTTTACAAAAATGGCATCGTTACCTCATTTTCGATCTTCATCGTTCCCATTGTTGCTTTCCATTATTAATATTCCTATTCGTTTTTTTTAACTTAAAGAAATTTTGCTCTAGGTTGTTTGTAAACACAGAACTTTGCATGTTAAACTTTCTAAAATGTTATAGTTCGCAAGGTCGCCTCGTAATTTTTTTCGTGGCACGTCAAATTACAACAGATAATTACGTCTCTTTAGAACAAATATCAAGAAAGTCGAGCGAACCGGTTGTTATTGTTGCATGTGTGCATTACGAATAGAACGTTTCCTTAATGACCTTGTGGTTCGGTTCATAATCCACTTCCTCCAACAAAAGGGATAGCGAAAGTTGATAAACGCGTGTTTTGTGATTTTTATTAAAACTGCGTTTTCTCTGTTGTTTGAATACCAAGTTAATAGGAAGTCCATATACGGGGTGTCCCAATCTGCACATAATATCATGGCTGTCTTTATTATTATTAGTAGTTATATGGGTCATGGCTAGTTTAGATTTTGCAAGCAAAATAAAGTACAAAATAGGGCCTTGTTTTAATTCGGTTTTAGTTAAAGATGTACTTAATTAAGATTTGTACTTTATTGTGGTATCTTTATGATGAAAGTATTTAAGTATAGTTACTTCCAAGTTTTTTTCGGGGATCATTGTTTTTTTTTGGAATTTTCCAAATTTATTGAGTGGTATAATAATTTTCCTCGGCCAAATAGATGATGACTGCATTTCCTTTTGATTTTAGAATCCTTTGCGGCTGCCCAAAAATGGTGCCCTAAAAATGATCACTTTGCGGTTGCGTTGGCAATGGAACCGTGCGGGAAAAAATTGAAACTCCTTTTGTTTCTGATGTGCGCATCCTTGTCGAGTGAAACGGCGCAAATTTTTTGAACAAAAGTCAAATTGTTCTGGAGAAAAACGCGAAAAACGTGACCCCTGTAATTACGGGTTTTAATCAGAGTTCGTTTAAAAATATCGCTGGTCACAAAAAATTTAGTAACTATTTTGTTTTTTATTCGAATATTCTCTTTTTGTTCATAAACTGTGGCCAAAAGATGACCGTATCAGTCGATGTATGAATGGTGCAATTTTTCTTTAGTATCCTTAAAGTCACCCAAAAATGATGCTTAAAAATGGTCATTTTAGGTATCGCGTTGGCTATGGAACCGCGTGGGAAAAAATCATAGCTCCTTTGGTTTTCGATGCGCGCATGCTTTGCGAGTAAATCGGTGCAAAGTTTTAAAAAATTGCTTTTTTATCCTACACTATCTGAAAATCTTATTTTCGTGCGTCTAAATGGACGCGAAAGTATGCACTTGCACGGCTAGCCTGGTAAAAACACATTGCACGGCTAGCCTGGTAAAAACTCATGTAACGGCTAGCCGCGAAAAAAGTACGTCGACGTTTACCAACAGAGGGCGCTCCGTTATCTGTCAAAATTAAATTACAACTAATTTAAAATTTTAAACCGTGACTTACTTTACGAATGATAAATAATGGAAATGGACAAAAGAAATGAAGAATCAGATGACAACTTTAGTTGCACGCTTGCGGAAATTAGTGAAAAAGCGAAAGAACTAACTCTGAATTTATTACCAGCAAAATCTAAAAAACGGTATGATATACTTATACAGTATAACTTATTTATGGAGTGGTGTACTACCAAAAACGTTAAACGACACAGCGAACGTGTAATTCTAACTTATTTATCTAAATTATCAAAGAAATATAAGTCTTCAACGCTGTGGCCGATTCATTTATGGTAAAAGCTTCCTTACTGTAAGACATAATGCCGATATTGCATTGTATAAGACATTAATTGCCTTTCTTATAAAACAATCTGTCCGGCATGTTGCTAATAAATTAAGTATATCAGTCGTCAAGAAGTAGATGCATTTCTCACAGGATTGTTATTTTTAATTTTTGTTGTGTAGGATAAAAAATATTGTATACACCATGCCGGGAAAGTGGTTTTCCGAGCCTCGAGAAATGGACAGGTCCAACTTTTCTCTCGGCCCGGAAAACATCCACTTTCCCGCCTAGGTATACAAACTACTATAACGGTCCTGGAGAAAAACGCGAAAAAGGAGACCAATGTAAAAGCGGTTTATTCGAAAATTCGAGAATTTGGTAGGTAGCTCTCGCAACGCAACTAGCGTTCTTTATAAAAAGTCGATCGCGACAACAAACTAGTTTGCCGCCCCTGCTGTATAGAAGCAAGTATGAGGATGTAGTTTCGCGTCATTATTTGATTGATCTGTTTGATTAACATTGCATGTTTCTCATTACTCGGCCTTCTCTTGATAACACATACGTAGCGCATATTGTTCTATGCGGTAATTTTATACAATAGTTTTTGTTTGTCAAATACGGTAGTTACGTCGTGTTTGCATTAAAACATTAAAACACAAGTTTTCAAGGCAGCAAACACTCGGAATAAGTTTGTACTTGTAATGCAGGTTACGAACGCCATTTCATTGAATATGTTCAAAATAAATAAAACAAACTAGAGATAATTTAACAGTATAGTATATTGAATTAATGTAATAATAAAATGCAGGAATAATTGCACGTCAGTCGGAAGTTAACTTTAATAAATAAGCGAAAGCAAATTAAATCAGTTGCATGCAGAGACTTGTATGTAATCTCGTGAACCGTGTAAACAAAGATCACAGAAAGAATGTATTATACTATCGTAATAATTTTAGACTCAGTGTAAAATTTCATTCTTGCACTGCTTAATACTCACTCATTTTAGTTCACGTTTTATCTTATGAAGTAAAATTAATTGAATGGAAAAATTAAAAATCAACCTTGTAAAACAGTGCTATAATAAAGTCTAAACGATCTTTGTTCAAAATCTTAACGATATGGATAAAAATAAATATTTTCTCCTTATCGGTGACGATAGCGTAGCAAACGCTTCGGCCTTTTGTTAAAGTGTAAACTGTAAAGGTCCATAAAAGTGATGTTTGGGTTCGTTTTCTTTCAGTTTTGTCCTCGATTGGTGCATGTAACTGCAACGTTGCATGCACATTGAGGTTTCCTAACTGCGCTTAATATTAAATTTACATCGAACTAAGTAAAAATCTTTGTATGCAGAATTGATCAGGCAAATGTTAAGTATTACCTGTTTGTCGGTGATACGTGGTAAATATAATCGTGAACTCAAATAGTAAAGACAATTTATAATGCTCGCCAAGCTATTCGTCATATTTAAATCAGTTTTTTTTTTATACGATTACTAAAATGTTTGAACATTTGCTTTGTTAACAACGGTCATGATGTAATGTAGTCTTTGTAGCTCTATTAATAAAACCTACTTCTATTTATTATGCATTAGATCTTACACGTTCGTATTTGTTTGTTATGGTTACGTGAAACTACTGTATCGTATTTGCATGTTAAATGAATTAAGGAAGTTGTGTTAAGTTTATTTTTCGACATTTTTGTCAGTTTTGTATATTTGACCTTGAGTAGTTTTACCGAAAATTTGCTTCACCTGTCAGATTTGCGTTTTCAACCAATCACTAATCTTAAATATTCTGGAGACTACCAATAGGAGCATTATTACACGGTAATAATTTTACATTCCCCTGTCAGATGTTGATCCTCCTGTCAAATTTGCGTTTTTGACCAATAACAAACTCAGATTTCCTAGAAACGACCAACACCTTTTCGCAATTAACAGATTTTCATGCGTTTATTGGTCGTTTCTAAGAAATCTGAGTTTGTGATTGGTCGAAAATATAAATTTGGAGAGGGAATTAAATATTTTGGTCTTGATAAGTTTTTGACGAATTTCGGCGACCAGTAGCATTACTTTAATATAGATTAAACCACACCCCTGACCCTGACGCATCACTCTGACAGTAGGTACTTGTAAAATTTGACATAACATACATTATGAAAGGTGAAGGAAATTTTCTGACAAAATATAACTCTTGCATTGCAAATACTCTATAATTTTTGACAAATCCTCACTCATGCAAGTTGAATAAAAAAAATCACTCGTGCACCTTGTGCACTCGTGTTTTTTTCAGCTCAACTTGCATTCGGGCATATTTACCAAAAATTATCGATAATTTTCAATTCACTTGTTATATTACTACTGATATTTTGTTGTGTGTACGTAATATTTTAGATTAATAAATCGTTCGACACTAGAAGTACGATTTGTTGTAAAAGAACGAGTTAACTTTGTATTCTGAGTATTCCCAAAATTAACGATACGATCATAAAAAAACAACAATAGTTACAGTACTTTGTTTTTTTTTTAATATGAGCAGTTTATATGACAGGAACTCATAAAAATTAAACTTTTAATTATCAAGCACCAAATGCGATTTACAATAGTGTAATTAATTAACAATAATTAAAATATAAATATGGCTCACTGTAAATTGATAAATTTTATTGTTAGTATTGTGTAGCAATTGGTGTACGTGTTATTTTTTATAATAGGTGTAACTTTTTAAAGACTTAAGGTTATCAACCCTCGTAGATATGTCTAGACGACCTGTTTGTATGTAAAGGGGACGTGGGTACATTTAGCACTAGCAACAGAAACTACCATAATAAAAGGTCACTACATATATTGGATATTTTATGCTTGTGGCACCGTAGTGTTACGTGTATAAAGTCAAAAGCAATTGTTTTATTTGGCAGATGTCAGCCCGGCTTGGTCGGCGATGTTACTTTTTTTTGTTCTTGCTTTTGTTTAATGGATTGGTTTGTTATATACTGGACTATAGTGGTTCGAATTCTTTTACATATAGTGATAAGCTTGTTATAATTTTATGTTTATGAAAATCGAATCACTGTTTAAAATACTATTTATCTTAGTTTTAACTACATTTAATACGATGAGGTCATCTATATTCTTAAAAATTGTGACAGATAAAACATAATTTATATATGTTCAACTATATAGTATTCTCGAAATATTATTGCTGATAATTATCTTCTACAGGGAAATTTAAGGTTTGAAGGATTGCGAAATACCAAATTATAAGTAATTTTACGATGTGTCTATGAACTTTTCATAAAAAAATCTCCCGATAAAATCAAAATATGGAATAACAAGGAATAAAGTGTAACGCAACTATACGAATACGAATTGTATATAAAATTTAAAAACTTGCTCAACATGTTTGCCACCAAATTTCATTCCTTCTTATTAAAACGAAAATATTTTACTGTCTTCCTTAGGAAATTTGTAAGTCGTTTAGATAACATTTTGGAGCATGTCGTGTTTATGAATTTTTCCCCCACAAAATTAATCTAGAACCACCTCGAAAAGTTTGTTGGTATAAGTTAAAACACCCCCATGTAAAATATTTTTTTTTTATTGGCCCAATATTAAAAACAAAAGTGAAGAATTCTAATTTATTAAATTGAAATATGTCAGTTTTTGGTATATCAGGTTTGGCGAATTTATCGTAAACTGAAAATGTTGTTAATCTAACAAGCCTAAGTGATAAAAAACAAATGATATAAATATGTGTAAAGTTTAATTATCATGTGCATTGATTGTATGTCTTTGTTTTATTTTGTGCAGCTAAAGTTAAACGAGTAAACTTCACAGTGTATCACCGAAGCTGCATTCCAATGTTTTGTAATA
Organism: Elmis aenea; assembly: GCA_947652605.1. Lineage (NCBI taxonomy): Eukaryota > Metazoa > Arthropoda > Insecta > Coleoptera > Elmidae > Elmis > Elmis aenea. Next base: position 36,647,550 of record OX393579.1, on the reverse strand, counting down.
TTTTTTTTAATAATCTTTGTTGAAGCTTAAAATATTTAAGTCTCAGCTAATATAGACTTGTTGATGTTAGTGGAAACCTTCACATAACTTGCCACACACTTTGTGTTATCTTAATTTGTCATTTATTCTTGCGCAAAATTAAGCGAATTAAGTGTAGTAAATTAAATTGATTATAAATTAAATTAAATCGTAATAAAAGAGAACTGTTTTGTAGTGATTTCAATTAAATAGGTGGGTCTGGGTGTTGTTACTTTACAACTGCATTAAAAAAAAAGTGACTAATCTTGATTATCCAGTTGTTAAAACGTTTACATTATCTTTTAAATGATTCAGCCATATGTGAACTTTTGGGTGGGACTTTTTTTTAGGATAGTGATAAAACGAATTCTTCTGATAAACGAGAGTTAATTCTTAACCTTTTTGGCTTTCACATAAACACGCTTGTTTTTTTTTTTTTTTAGTGTTTTGTCAATAGTAGCCCGAAATTTCTCCATGTAAACACGATCATCATTTCGATAATGTATAATTAATGCTAATTGTTGTTGAAAGTGATTATACATAGTGAAGAAGGTGTAAATGAAACCAGGCCAGGCTGATATCCAGTAAAACTGAAATCCCGTCTGAGGTTTCTCATTTAAGTCGTTTCCGGTGTTGGCAGCGGAAACGGCAATTTCCCATGTCTTAAAACCGGTGCGGTGCGTTGGATTGACTGTTTGATTTAGTAATGTAACCGCAGCCCTGCACGTTTCGAAACAAAAACTTCCAATAACCAAATTTTAATTGCTTTAGTTAAAGAGCAGTAAAATATTAGTTTTCTGATTCTACGCACTTCTCGTCCGTTTGAACAAATATTGTGTTATTATTATACTTCAATGTTTCTGTTGTAAGTTGTTATGGGCAGATGTGTGTTATTGAAGATCGGTAAAACGTACAATTTGAACAGTATTTGTTTATCCTAAACAAACAAATATAACAGGTTCGTTAAATATTCCATTACTCGATTTTGTGGACTTGATAAACTTCGGAATGGAGTCTTAAGTTCTCGTGTATATTGCGGAGGCGACTTGAACAGGTCTGTCAGCTTGTCAAGGACCACTGAATATGCAAGCGATTTTATTATTTTGGTAGTTCTGTTTTAATAATGCTATATTTTAAAATTATTTATTGCTACTTGTGACAGCGCCCATTTCAGACAATAGGTTTCGGTGTCTTGCTTGCACTAGTTTACATTTGTTCTTGAACGTGGCCTTTAAAAACACTTGAATAACGTGTCGATAGTAAATTATGGGGTCGTTATTTTTTTAACAGTATTTTATCAAGTCGAGTTGTATGGAAACGTTTATATAACATACGTAACTCCAAAATGAATATAAATTAGTACACATATCGATTGCCTATTTCAGTAGATTTAAATGCTGTAATAAAAAAGTGTTGTGTTTGTAGGAACGACGAGGCCGTTGCTAAATTCCTTATAACTGACGTTAGAAGAACCGTTCAACTAACGCTTTAACTTCAATAATAAGGAGCGATTTCTACGAACACGCGATGTTTTCGTTTTTATTTAAAAAGACGCCAAGAAAACAGTTCTAAATTTAGGACTCAAAAAAACAAGTGGACAAACAGCGGAAATTTTTGTTTGTTTTAACCCATTAACGCCCAAATTAATTTTTTTTGTCACACCTATATGAATTTCAGATAATTTGCTATTTGTGGTCTTCTAAAGACGTTGGTACCTTCCAAAATTTAATACTCCCACTAGTTCATGTGCTAGGGGCTGTCATATGGATAGGACGCTGGGAAGGAGAGATATATTTATACGATAAATTGAAAACTAATTTATATTGCAGTAAAAAATAGAAATAGCTATAATAAGTAATGATAAAGTCTTAACTGAAAAGAAACAATAATGAATGGAATAATTCTTTAAAAAAATATTTAAAATTTAATTGTTTTTATGGTATTGTGAAAAAACAAGTTGTGCATAATTTTTCATTGCACTTGCCCCAAAACGTAAGCGTTCCATTTTTTCCCTCTAACAGAAATTGAATGTTTTTCTAGCAACCAATCGTGCTGATCCACACCTCCCATGTACTTATTATAATAATGGATTACTCTCGGTTGAGGAAATGCGACACGTTCTTTTTTTTCCCTACTCCATCGAGGAGCTGAAGCTAATGGTTCCACGGTATCAAAATTTGTTGCCAGAGACACGCATTTGTTGTCGTTCCATTTAACAACTAAAATCTTATTTTTTTGATCGAACTGAAAATCATATGTTCCTCTTGCAGCCTTTTCAAGTTCTTTTGTCGATTTTATTGGGCACTTTGCGAACTAAAGCTACTTCTAAATCGTCGTCATCAGATCAATAGTCTATCTCGCTTGGCAGTGTGTGATAGCCGGTGAATATGAGGAATCCGAAAAACATTTTTATTTCATCTGCAGTTATATATATATATTTTTTTGCGTTGATGCGTAACGGATTGTTTCGTCTACTATCATTTGATAAACGTGACTGTCAAAAAGCTGTTCAAAAATACTGACCGATATCAAATCAGCTAAAGCTTCTTTCAGTTCACACAATTTTTCATCAGGCACGTTACCCAGTAAATTTGTTTCATTACTTGAAATAACTTTCTTCCAATCCGTACAATCTTGTTTTTTTATCTAACTTTCTTTTCTTTCCGGTTGATGGGTCATTTGAAGTTGAAGGAGCATTCGTTGCGAAGAAAGTTAATGGTGACGTATTCTTCTTCAAAGTCGTCTTTATCGTTATTTATCTCTGCAGATCCTGGAATGTCACTTACTACAGGAAATGTAAGATCTTCGTCGTCAATGCCCTCTTCATCTATCATATCGTCGACGTCAGGGGGTAACGCCAGAATGTTTGCTTCAATTTCCTCTTCTATACAATATTCCCAAGCCTCTTCCAAAGTTTTAAAAACATGTCTATTCATAATTTGTGTGATAAGTTAAAAACCTGTAATGAAAATTCACACATTGTATACATGGCTCAGGTGCTTGCCAATCCCAGCGTCATATTTATAGGACACTGAGATTTGCTAACTCTGGGAAAAAGCTTCGGTGAAAATCGACCAAAAATGATAGTTTACATGGTTAGTTACGTTTATTGGCATATCATAACTGCAAAAAAAAAATTATTACCAGGGTTATTGTTGTCAAGGGCACTATAGATGTATTACCGCGCACTATTCTCGCAAATAGGTGGTGTTTACATTTATTCTACACCATGGTGCAAAATAATTCTCGTAAACTAATCCAAGAGAAGGAAGCTTACACGTGTTCCTTTCAATGTGGCGAGCGCGGTAAATGTTTGTATATGCCGGAAGAAGGCGCAAAAAAAAATTAAAATAATGTCCTACAAATAGGACACTGGGCGTTAACGGGTTAAATCTTAGCGCGATCTTTACTGATAGACATAATTATTTTTGTAACTTTGTTACTTTTTTTTTATAGAGCAAACATACTTGTTTGGGTGTCGGCCGTGTGTATCAACAAAAGATCTAGGTAGCCGCGGCCAAAGTAGCGTTTATACCTGATGATGCGAGTTCCTATGGTCTTAATCATATATGATTTTTTTTCGGCAGAGCAAAATTCAAATTCAGTGAGTCAGAAGTCAAGCATTCATTCCGTTGCGTTGCGTTGCATCCTAATAAGAGAGCCGATGCATGTACCACTAGCAATATCGCAATCGTGTTCGTTCGCTCACTTTGTAATTAATACTATCGGAATTTTATCGCTGTTATGGATATATCAGTTTCTATTTTTAAACCGTTCGGAATTTAATTGTTAAGTATTAGAAACAAACGATATTGTAATGAGTTTCAAGGTACCAAAACGATTTAAACGATAAAATTCATTCAATTGTTTCGCCAAGCGTGTTTTAAATTAAATGTTTATTATTATGTCTGAAAGTAACAGATACGCTACTGTTAAATATTTCATAGTTTTTATTAGGCTTAGTATCGATCGACAAGACGGATCTGTAACAATGAAACCAAGATTAATGGAATTCCCTAGAATTCTTTTAAGGACTCGTCATTTTTAGTTAATAACTTCGTCTCTAAAAGTCTCTAAAATCTTCCAATAATGTTATTATACAACAAGTGGATTCAAAATATGTTTCGCCATTCGAATGATACTGTTTCCACTAAAAAATAAATAAAAAAATGGCTGCATTAAAACAAGTAGGTATGAGCAAAAATAATCCTTCATTCGTTTTTTTTTTTTTAGTTTTTTTGGCAAATTTCTGTGTACATTCAATTTTTCCATTTATATGTTACTACTAAAAATGCTTTTACATTAATTTATAAGAATCACTAGAAATTGATTGTATTTGTTGTAAAAAGCTAACTTATCTAAATCATTCAAACAGCTTAGGTATATTTAATTATATTGAGGAAAAAAAAAACAGATAAATATTTTTGTAATCTTTTCGCGAAATAGGTTGATCGTAGATTTTTTATCAAATACAAATGACTGTTATCTTAAACGTTAAGTGTATTTTGTTTTACCTAAAAGTACACTTTTACGATGCGGCTTTCGTGGAAAGGTGAAGTTCACCCACCACCGAACAAGATGATAAGATAGTATCTAGTTGATTAATAGTATTTTTGGCGACAAAAATGTTGATGGACTGTCTCGGTGTTGTTGAGAGATGGTTCTTTTGATTTTGCTAGAATGAGCAGAAATTCGATAGTCTTACTTAGCTTTTGTAACAGCCATACTGATGGGGAAAAATTCTTTTCTTTTGCCAATTATTTCTTTTCTTCCGTCTCATCCATTGTGGGAGACAAGGAGAAATTGTCAAGTTGAATTTTTTTTTTAAAGCAATGATAATGGTTAGTTAAAACGTTAACCTTTTGGTTAGCTTCGAGAACTTGATGTTACACCCCAAGATTAACTTTAAACGTGCCACGTATAAAACTGGGCCTACATGCACTTTTAAAGCGAAATTGTAATAGAGTTTTGGGTGTTTGCGAAAGAAACTGAAGGGTAGATATTTATTTTTTATATTTTTCAAATTATATGTACCTATAGATAATATGAAAGTTGTTGATGTAAAACATTTAGTTTCTGTATGTAGGAAGTGTACAATGGACTAAATACGAATTTATCCTAACGTTTGTTCCGCGCACAATTTGCTTTGCATCTTATTTAATTTTATTAACTTGATGAAGAGTAATTCAATTTTATTGTTTTAATTTAATTATAAAATGTGTTGTGTTTATGGGCTGGAATCTGTGCTAGTAGCGCACAGATAATGGAACCTACACACGCTTTGTATCCCGACACCGCGCCATGACAAATCTCTCCAGTGATCGCGTGTAACCTTAATTAATGTTAAAACCCGAGATGAAAATAAATTATAGTTGTAACTAGCTTTGCAAATTGTGTAACTCCAAATAGAGCGCTTGTTACCAAATAAATTTAACCGAACGACTGCAGTCTGTACTTTTAACATGTCAGTACAAGGACACGCAAGAATTATTGTTTTATAGCTTAATTGCCTGGGAACTGTGTAAAACTACTGGCACCGCAAGTTCCAGCTCGGCGCACATAAAATCTCGCAAGTTCATACGCTTCTTTATTATTCGCATCCTCTTTATGGTTCGTTTAAGTGAATCTTTTATGGGATGGCGAAATTATGCCGTGATTTGACATGGTAGATACTGGAGTTGTTGAAATAGTGACTGGAAGAAGTAGCAATACTGTTACTGGCAAAAAAGTAACGTAGCAGGATGATTAAACTACAGAAACATTGTGAAATGACGATTTTATTTTATTGAGCCATATTTTCTTCAGATAGAGTTACTGGCAGTAATTCAACAACAAAGTATTGGGCGTTTCAGACGCAGTTTGTTTATGTGGGCTGTACTTTAAAACTTTAAACTAAAATTTTTTTTGGTGTCTAAAGAAGCCCACGTGTTTCTTTTTATTATAATTTTTTTCAGTAAAATATAATTATAAATCCAGGTGGGGCTTGTCTGACAGGGTTTGGGCGCTGATACTCGCTAATGAAAATCGTTAAAAGTATAAATCAAATCATTTCTTTCAAAGTCAAGTCAGGTTTATTATCTGTACTACTTTATCACTTCTGAAATACACATTAAAGCCTTAACACCAAGCACTTTCGTTGTTAATAAACGTCGATTCATCTTTTTATACCTTTCTGTATGACCAAAAATCAGTATAGATACAGGGTGACAATGATCTGTCTTGTGACATAACTAACCTTTTTATTGTAAAAGTTGAAGTTGATAAAATTAGCCAGGTTTGACAGGGTTATAAGAGAAATAATTGACATCTTAAAAACATACAGTCTAAAACAACGAAAGAATTTTTTAACCCAAAATCTTTTATAGTTGTAGATAGAATAAAGCTGTAAATAGATAATTTTTGTATAATTTTACGTTAGATTTGATTGAGATAATAACTTTTTTTTTTAGTTTAGCGCTTATCGGGATACCGACCAACCTTACATTTTCATAAATGGCAACCATAGTTGACCGGCTTTATGAAAAATAATTTTTTCTGATTTCAATGATATAAAGGTCTTTTTTTATGTAATATCACAGTTTTTGATAAAAACGAAAGTGTGCAATATTATAGAAATTTGTCACTCTGTATATTATCAGTAGTAATATAACAAGTGCATTGAAAATTATCGATAATTTTTTGTAAATATGCCCGAATGCAAGTTGAGCTGAAAAAAAAAATACGAGCGCACGAAGTGCACGAGCGATTTTTTCTGATTCAACTTGCATGAGTGAAGATTTGTCAAAAATTATAGATTATTTGCAATGCACGAGTTATATTTTATCAGAAAATTTCCTTCACCTAACCTATCTGTCAAATTAAATGTATGTTATGTCAAATTTCACAAGTACTGTCAGAGTGGTGCGGTTTAATCTATATTAAAGTAACGCTACTGGTCGCCGAAATTCGTCAAAAAATTATCAAGACCAAAATATTTGATTCCCTCTCCAAATTTATATTTTCGATCAATCACAAACTCCGATTTCATATAAACGACCAGTAAACGCATGAACATCTGTTAATTGCGAAAAGGATATTATCAGTGTATGATTATGTTTATTGGTCGTTTCTATGAAATCTGAGTTTGTTATTGGTCGAAAACGCAAATTTGACAGGAGGATCAACATCTGACAGGAGAATGTAAAATTATTACCGTGTTACAATGCTCTTATTGGTCGTCTCTAGAAGATTTATGATTAGTGATTGGTTGGAAACGCAAATTTGATAGGTGCAGGAAATTTTCCAGCTCAAACTAATTGACTGAAAGTTACCAGACAACGATCTCATTTAATTATTTTTTAAGTTTTAAAATCTAGCGGCCTTACATGATATACCTTTATCATTAATTTTAAACATTTCTTCTACTAGTCACTGATTACATTATAGTTCCAGGTGTATTAAAATGTCGTAACCGTTTTTGTTAAAGATTATTAAGTGTTTGTTAACCTTTAATTAATTTAAACTTTAAATAATAACAAATGAATTAAAAGCGTCTTAAAAGAAATTTGAAAATTGGTTTTAAAATCAAGCTAAAACAAAAAAAAATCAAGATTTGTGGTGATTGTTTAACTACGTAAATGAAAAAAGCTTAGATCGCGCAAATAGCATACTCAAAAATCAAAGATACGTAGAATAAAGCCATATCTTAAAGTTTTTCAAGAACAATTACTCATTAATTGTTTTTGTTTGCTTGATATATTATGACTATTTTCTTCTGCCCTTTTTCAAATTAAGGCGCTGATTCATGTTTCTGTAAGTTGATATAAATAATGTAATGTATAATAAATATCCTTAATGCACTAATCCAGTGTATGCCATGTAGGGACGTCTGATTGACAGCTGGTACGGGTACTAATTAGTTTAAAAGAATTCAATTTAGAAGTCGGTAGATATTTATTTAATTTAAATTCGATTTGTTTCCGCGTTGTTCGCCATAGATTTTATTGTATACAAATTATGCTATTAGGCATATATTCTAACCTTGTTTACACGCGGTAATAAAGTCAGTCACAGGAAGAAAAATTAATTTGCCGATGTTTAAAAATGTAATAGCTGTTGTAAAATTTGGTCTCACGTCTGTCCTTGGTGGCCTTGCGTAGAAATTAAGATTCATGCGAAGATATAAAATCCCACGTTAATGCCTAACTCAACAGTTTTGTCTAATTTTTTCGTTGTGTGCCTTGTAAATTTTATTTTTAATTGATTATAATTGAGCGGCCCGCGTTGGTGTAAATAAATATTAACGGCTTCGTTGACATTTTCTTGCAGATTTAGAGTCTGCGGTCGTGCTAGGTTTTGCCTATGCTGCATATCGCCATGAGACATTCGATATTGTAGATACATTTCGATTTTAACAAGTGCGAATCGGGCACGTTTCAGCCGAACGTCTGGTCAAACAAAATCAGTTTGATGTACAGTACATCCAGGTAGTCCTTGAATTTCCAAGTCTGTACGCGCGCAAAACTTTTACGTTGTGAAATTAATTTACTTTAACCAAATTTTAATTATTCAAATATGTATCTGTCGAGTACTTTGAAGTGGTTATTTATTATTATTTATTTAAATGAGCTTCATTTCCTACATTTATCAACAGATCCAATCCGTTTTTATCTACTGTTATAACGTCCTTGTTAACTGGATTTTATGGACGTTCTTTTTGTGTTCGGTTTCTTTTAATTGTTTTTAGATAGTTTGTGTTTATTTTACATATTTATATTTTTGTATGTGGGATGTTAAACTGTTTTAAATAGAAAACCATACATGGTATTGTAAATTTTTGTAACTTTTTATTTTAAGAAAATGTGACACATAAATTAAGATAGAGAAAGTATATGTGCAGTATGTGAAAGTGTTTTTTGTCACTGGTTTGTTAAAAAAATGTAAATCATTAATGGAGCTGCTTAAAGGTGTTAATGTAGTGAAAAATTGCAGTTTCGTATAATATAAAATGGGCACAATCGCGAGAATCAACTTTGTGTTAATTAATGTATAGTCGACATTTCATCTGATCGTGTTTGAACTTTTTAAAATTTACAACTTTTAGCGCTATTTTATAAAAATGTATTTCAATAAGTTCGTATAAATTCTATTTCCTACATATGTTAACAAGTATAAGTCGCATAATTCCGTAATAAAATCGTCATGGCTTGTAAGGCGATATTTATGTGTATTTGATTGACTATTTTTTGACCAGTTAAGCTGAATCAATAATTTTATGTAAGTATATGGTTTTATTTATGTCTTATAAATTGAAAACGGTCAAACGACGATTGTTTATTTTAATGAGGGTACACTCTTTGTTATAAACAACGCAATTCTGAGCGATAATTTGCTTAATAGTGTGTGTACTTAATTGAAATTCGATATACGAGAGATTTCATATTAATGAGAAAATTGCTGTTTATGGCTACAATATCTTTTTATGCGTTTTCATGTCAAACCAATAAACTAACATGAAAGTCAGTTAATTGAGGTTCTTGTACGTCCATAGCAAATGTCTATTGTTATTTGCGCGCTAGATGATGATATTAATGTGAAATAACCAGGGGTTTGGAGCAGTCCAATTTTTTAATTGCTCCGCTCAGGCATCAAAATGCCTGCTCCAGCTCCGCTCCATGCTCCAAATATGTATTGTTAAAAGTAAAAAAAAAACTTTTTTGATTACAAAAATTGTTTTTAAAAACAAAGTTTTAATTTTATCGGATATGTAGAAGTTGGTCCAAAATAACAATATTTGACCCTAACAAACAAATGAAGTTAAATAAATGTTTGGAAAAACAAATTATTGATCTTCAAACGTCGAAAGAAAAAAAAAACAAAGTACATAATAAACTGGAGCAGTGGAGCAATCAAAATTCTTTGCTCCGGGCTCCGCTCCTGCTCCGGGCAAAAACCCATTGCTCCACTGCTCCGTGCTCCAGCTCCGAGCTCCGCTTCAAACCCCTGGAAATAACGATGGTTTAAGATGAGGAAATGTACTGGATGTTGTTGGTAGGTGTTGCAGGTTTTTTCAATTTTAAAAGACAGTCTTTTAAAAGCGTGTCTAACAAGGTGCTTTATGTTGAAAGGCATTTAGGTAGCAGCATATAATTTTTTAATTACTTATCGTAGTTACTATTGATTTTTATGATACAATGTTAATTGTCAAAATGATATTTAGTAGTAAACTATTGTGGCATCAATTAATTTTATTTTACTTTCGTGTTATTTCATTTACTTTTTAAATAAATAACATGGTAAAAACACTGACGCAGCATTTATCAAAACATGCAATACTTCTAAAGAACCAATTTATGAGGATTTTAACTTAAGTTAAACAAAATAAATTTAAAATATTACGGTCAAAATTTGGAGTGTGTGGATTTCGTCGATCAACAAACGATTTGTTGATTAATTTGTAAATCATAAATAAGACACACTACTCATACAATATGTGTTTATAGGAATTAATAACAAAGATACACATACAATGACTCGGAGGGCCAGATGGACCCAAAATCTTGGTATGGTCGCGCTTGGGTTGTTAAGAACCAACCACCGAAAAATGTACAGCAAGTCGAAAAATTTAGGAGTTTGTTGTTAAAGTGTTAGTGTTTTTTATTTTTGTGTCTTTCTGTGTAATAACTGCTCTAGACCTGTGTATAACAACACCACGGTTTACGCTCAAATTTGTGGGTGGCAAGGCACATTATTTTTATTTGTAAAATTTTGTACATAATTCTGTACAAGATTGTGCATCGTATCGTACACTCTTCGGCATTAACTTTTATTTGATGGAAAAGTTTGATATCTTCAAGATCAACACACACGTATGCATGCATGCATCCGCCCACACAACTTCTTTTATTGTCGTAGATAAAGTTTACGAGCTATTTTTATTCATTTGTTATAATGTTAACCTTAGATGCTGGAGATATTGATAGTGCACGTTGTCACTGGGGCGTGCTGTATGCGTACATACATGTGTCGTAAATTATAATACAGGTAAATAATAGGTGTTGTTCATGAGTGCATAGTTTAGTCTACGAAAGGCGGAACGTTCTTAGCAAGGACGAATTGCAGTAATGTAATACCATGAACAAGCATTTTATCAGCGCCGAGTTTCTCATAGAAATAAAGCTGCCGAGTCTAGTGTCTGTGTCGAATGCATTTTTTTTAATACTTACGTTTACAGACTTAATTTATGTCAGGGTTCACTTTTTTTTTCAAAAACCGTTCTGCGAAATGAGTTATGACTATTATAATATGCGATATTATGACATAAATCAGTAGCAGATAAACGTGCACGCTATATTGATGCACGTGTGAACAATTTGATTTATATTTACACTGTGCTGTTGTGACGTTGTCATTAGACTATACGCGTAAGTTAAGTTTGGAGTGTTCGTATTAATTATGGTAAATATATAGGGGTTTGGAGCGGATCATGGAGCTGGAGCACGGAGCAGTGGAGCAATGGGTTTTTGCTCGGAGCGGAGTCCTGAGCAAATAATTTTCATTGCTTTACTGCTCCAGTTTATTATGTACAATTAAAAAAAAACACTTTTTTGTTTGTTTTATCAACATTTGAAGATCAATAATTTTTAACTTAACTTGTTTGTCAGGGTCAAATATTGTAATTTTTGACCCATTTACACATCCGATAAAATCAAAGCTTTATTTTTAATAACAAAGCCTTTAATTAAAATACTCATTTTAAACATTTGATTAATATTTGGAGCATGGAGCGGAGCTGGAGCTGGAGCTGAGCTGGAGCTGGAGCTGGAGCGGTTCAATTAAAAAATTGGACTGCTCCAAACCCCTGGCGAAATTACAAATCATTTTTAACTAGGATTGCGAATCGCTAAATACAATCGGTTAAGTTCCGGTTCAGGTTGCGTTCCGGTTCGACGCTATTTGACCGGTTCAGACGCTCTATTCGATTAAGTTTAATTAAATTATTTTTTTAACGCAATGTGCTTCTAATGCAAAACATGTAATTTCAAAATATGACATTTTTCATGCCTTATAATTTCTTAGTTTTAAAAATGTATACTTATTAAAATTTAAATATTAAAACAATTGTGTACTATTTTTATAAAGAACAGAATACCGTCAGAGGGTGTACAATTGGATCACGCAACATAGTAATTTCAGTGGTAACATTTTAAAATTTGTATAATATCTCCCTTAAGTATTTTAGAAAAAAGTGCATTTGGGTTTTTGTAGCGAAAAAAATTCAGTGTCTACAAATGTAATCAATATTAATATTTGTTTTTAAATTTTTGTTTCGATGCAGCTTCTGCAAAACAATAGCAGTTGTCGGTGAGAATCTACCGTTGAACGCCATACACACTTAAAGCCGGTTTATTGCTTAAACGCCGGTTTGGTTTCGGTTCATTTGGCAGTTCTGCTTTTAACAGTTGTTTATTCAGAGTGACTTCTTTAATATATCGTGGAATTCAGGAGCGGATTAGCGACAAAAGACCGGCCCGGGAAAGCTTTACTTAATCGGTCCAACCACATCATACCTACCTATGTATATTGATATAAAAAGAAAGATATTGTTACAATCTTCGTTCCCGGGTTTGGAACCGCGTCTTCTTGATTTGTGTGACGTTTCGACCATTCTATGTTGGTCTTTATCAAACGACCAACATAGAATGGTCGAAACGTCACACAAATCAAGAAGACGCGGTTCCAAACCCGGGAACGAAGATTGTAACATGGACGATAGCCGCAAAAGCCTGAAGAATAAAAAAGAAAGATATTGTTTTTGCCATTTTGTTTAAATCGTTTATCAATACTTTCAACAAATCAGTCAAAGTGTTACATTGTAAGTAGGTATCTATTCAAATTTTTTTATCCTTGGGCAATATCGGACTGTTTGTTTAGTTTTCTTCTTTCATTATTTGCTTATTTCGGGAAAATTAGACTGCATGTCAAAATGTCCATGTTCGTTACAATATGTAGCGCAAGTAATAACGAATTTGTAGAATTTGTAACCTGTTATACAACTCTTTGCATATCTAGTTGTTGTAATGATGAATAAACAAATTTAGAACGTTTGAAAAGATCATGTCTAGCTGTTCGTAAATATTTTGATAAAAATAAAAATTGGTAAAAAAAAAATTAAAGCAGCTCATCGAACGACCGGCCCACGGGGAATTTTCCCAGAGTCCCAGTGATCCAATCCGCCTCTGGTGGAAGTAGTTTAAGTAAATTTAATTAAAAATCACTTTTTTTAAAGCATCTGTTTAGACTAGTTTCAAGACTCTCGTCTCTTCATCAGTTGCTATCTTATTTATTGCTGCTGACGAAGCGACTGTTCTAGTTTTCCTAAAAAAGATTCTTTATAAAAAATAATGTGAAATCTTTGATCAAACTTAAGTTCTTATTTATTAATAAATCAATCGTGTAAAAAATTCAAGCACTTTTCAAATAATAATTTTGTGGAATTGATCAGTAATTTGGTTCTATTAATAAATAGCCTTCCAAATTTAACGTGGAAGCGCGCCGTATTTAATGCAGGTTAGTTTCCGCATGCTGTGTTTTACTAAATCTGTGCAAAGGACTGAAAGTTTGTTCTTTAGAACTTTTATTTCTGTTTAAAGTTAAAGCAGGTTTTAGTTACGGAAACGAATTTATGATAAAAAGAAAACCATTATACAAAAATTAGCACAAGCAGTTGGTTTTTAGTCTTTATTAGTTACAGTTTTTTCCCGAGTATTTACGAACAATAATTTCTTTAAAATTTTGTTTATATACTAATCAACTAAGATATTTTCTTTTCTTTTTATGGCTTGAAATACGATGTACCATAAAAATTAGCATTGATGTGTTCCGTCAATTTATTTCTACACGCAAATTAGTTTCGGAAACTATGTAGTAGGCTATTGTTTGGCGATTAGGCGAAATGAACAAACTGGATTTTCCACGACGAATTTTCTCTTTTATATTAATGTATTCATTAGTTTTGTAGACTGCATATTAATATTCTGTACTTTCTTTTAAATGACATGTGTTTTGATTATTTTAACATATCAGCTTGATTCTATCGAGTACTTTTCATAATTCCATGTTGCGGTGACACATATTAATGAAAGGAAAATCAGTTCGATGTTCTAAACAGTTAAACCTGTGTTGGAGGCTCGAGTTTTGGGATTCTGTTGTAATAATAATTTGCTATGCGTAACTTATTTATAAAAATACACGCGTTGTCTCATGCATGTGCTTATAAAATTTACCGTTAAAATTTAATGATGTATTGATTGTTTATTGGTGTTTGTAAAATACCAGTTTCGTATTATTTTTTTCTACTTAATAATACTATCAAAGTTCTATACGAACTTTATAGTTACAGGACATTAATACTATTATAAATATAAGCTCATGAATGTTTATTTTGTATAGTAAACACTTAATTACAGTATAAAGCTCGTTTATCAATTCTATGTACAATTTCTGCTGTAATTTTGTTCATCGTCGACTTGTAACTAGTATAGAATTAGTGGCTTTTATATGGGCGTTGGTATTAAAACTTCTTATGCTCATTTTAAATTGAGATTTGCAATTACTCTCATATAAGCAACACAATAATTAATGAGAAATACTGGTATATTACGAAGTCGTATTTTTTCTTTATTTTACATGTATTTGAAATTGGAATTTAAGTTTTTTTAGGGCACTCGGTATACGTAGAATTAATTTTTAATAAATAAGCAATTAAAAGTAATTTCAAGTCGAGTTATAAAGTGGCTAAAATACTATAAAGGGTTATTTTAGGCTAATATTAAATAAAAATAGTAGGTACCTACAAGATTCAGATTTAAGTAAGAAATGAAGTAGGCACAATCTTGTCTTGCAAATGTTTTTTTAAATCAATGCTATGTGATTGTTTTTTTTTATGGGCGGTTTATGAAATAAAAAATTATGAATTAAAAAATCGCAATCATGAAATCCAGTGAGCCATAGACAAAAGAAGTTAATCTTTGTGTTAAATGTGGAAAATTTTCGCGTCCGTTCCAAACGTGAAGGTATTAATGCGAGATGCAATGCTCGTTTAAAATTTAATTAATATTAATCGATAAGGCAAGCTTTGATCCGTATCTCGAGTCAGTATAGTTGGTATCGTGATGCACGATGCGAGTTTGTCTTATGCCAACCTACGTGAGTTTCGTAATAATCGATCTAGTTGCGATGAGCCAACAGAAGTAAAATCTCGACTTCCCACTTTCTACGTACTTCAATAGCATAATAATTGTACCATATGAGGCCTAGCTAGCATTTGCATGAGTATTCCATGGCCACCCCGTGTTTATCGTGCATGCGTGTGCAAGCGAAAGTGCCACGTAACAATTGCCTCTTTGTTACTCACTTAGCGTTAGATCATAAAAAGAGAGCGGTTTGGAAACTGAATAAGTTTCCTGAATGATTATTACTCGGTTATTATCTATTAGCTACACTGATGTGACCTATCGAGGCTGAAATGAATACATGTAATTAGGAAGTAATAAATTTTGAAATTGTTGCCAACTTTTTTATCTGATTTATTTTGTTTGCTGTGGGATATTGTTGTGGTTTTATCCGGACATCTAGAGTTAAAAGTAGATCAGTGGTTTGTGTATTCGAACCTTATTTGGCATAAATAAGACTTGGCTATTGTTGGGTGACATTCACTCTTACTTTTTAGACACGTGTTGGGCCTACAAAGCTATCGATGTTTGATCATCCTTTTTGTATATTTTTAGTTCCTCAATAAAATAAAATATACCTTGGGTGGTGTAGGATTTTTTGAATTGACCTAATCAATGAAATTGTACTATCGTAAAAGCTCACCTATAATACGCGAGTACTAAAAAATACTCTACATCTTTTACGATATCTAATATAACCCACATTGGGCTAAATCAAGCATACATCTTTTACGATATCTAATATAACCCACATTGGGCTAAATCAAGCATGCGTATTGTACACGAAGCGTATAATAATTGATATGAGATTTTATGGTAATTCTTTTGTAACTGTGATTTTTGTGGTAATCATACTACGATTATGTTTTCAGGCAACGTGTTTGTCATTTGGACAATTTAATTGGAAATCGTTCTGACTCGGTTACATAGTAAAATTGAAAATTATAACATTTTGTGTTTTAGTCAATGAAATTTTTTGGTTTTGCAAAAGTTTAGCAAAAAACATAAGAGAAAACGACTTAGAGTAGACTTTGTTTTAGTATTTTTGATTAAAAACAACTAAATTTTATGGAATAAGTTCTAAATATATCAAAAACATATGATGGTGATACACATTAGGTCGACTCGAATATTTAATGTCTATAATTTGATCTTAATAAATGTGTCTTTCTTCATTTCTGAATCTTACTTAATTTTCCAACTCCGCGTTGCTTCGCGAGTTTTTTAATTTCCATGTACTGGATGGTCCAAATTCGATGGGATTGCATGGGTATCTCGCTTAATATTCAAGATAAGAGAAACGGTTATATTACCGAAATTTTTCAGTTTTTTTGAGACAAACCCAGAACCGCTTTCAAAAATATTGTATAATTTCCGGTTTTTGAGTGATTAAGAAAAAATAGCGTTTTTTTTTGTCATACTAATAATGTGTCATATCTCCGTTATTGTTGTAAATATCGAAAAAATACTTATACTAGATAACTGCTGATTCTGACTATGTATATTGTTGTACATCTTTTGTTTAGTTCAACAACAAATTGTTTTACTGACTGATTGTTTGCGAAAAACTGTTTTTAGCGTGGAGACTTTCGTTGCTCGCGTTGCGTTGTAATACTCTTATGCGGTATTCTAACTGTTTCAGTTCTTTGTAGTTGTTGCACCCATTTCTTTTGATGCTTTTCGATCTTTTAAAGATTTTATGAGGTTTGCATTTAATGTCATGGAATACATTACATGAAGTTAAGTGCGTACGTAGGCTATGGTAACATCTGGCTAGTACATCGTGTACTTAATTTGTGTGTATTGTTAAATTTTGTCATAATGTGGGCTTAACTAGATGTTCTTATATCATGGGTGTATACTTGTATAGTAGTCGCTGTCTTTAGCTATGCTCATGTGTGCTTTTTAGGTGTGTTTCTATCCTAATGAAGAAAACGTATGTTCGCTACGCTGTCTTTGTTCGTTAAACCGTTACTTTTTTTATACCTAAATCCATAACGTAACTGCTTGGACAAAGTGAACTGTTGGAGATATTTTCGGAAATCTATAGGCGAAATTGATTACAAGTTCATTTTCGTGATCGTATAATTAGGAACGACTTAATAGGCCACGCTTCCTTGAAGTTCATGCGGCCAGGAAATGTTCCTTACCGTATTGGCGCACAATTCCTCATCAATTTTATTTTAGTTGTAAAAGAGCCGTTAGGTTCACGCAGGGACTTTTTTAAATATATAATTAATCTATAGCACATCGGTATGATTGTCAATGCATTGAACGAACATTAATCTGGGAAGGAACTCCTGGTGTTTTACGACTTCAAAAGTTCAAAAACATAAAAAGATACCGTTGCAAAAGTCTGCTGAAATATTTCTGCTTGTGCATTGTCCAAATTCTTCTTAGTGAATTATACATTTGTAGAATCGAGTGGCATAGGTTAAATATCGTTAAACACGCAATTTTTCAACACTACATGCCAGCTGTTACCCACATAAATTAGTAGGATCATCAATTAAAAAAAAAAAAAAAAGAAAACAGTTGAATATCTAAAACTGTATTTATCAATCTTTTGTTTATCACGGTGTACTCTGATAATTTCTGTTAAAATGTCTTGTATCACCAGCGTATCCAGAACTGAAAATTAGTTTAAAAATAATGGCAGCATCAAATGATTTGTTAATCATGACTTTTATGTTGACTGTTGCAGAATTGTTGTGTCTAAGATTTTCTGAAATGGCATGATGCTTTTATAACTCGGAGACATTTTTTTTGTCGAATAGTTTCGTCTAATTGGGAGTTATTACAAATGTTAAAAAGTGGCGCCAGCCGCTTGCTAATTTTGAACGTTGCAACTTGTGAGCGAATGTAATTGTAAAATAGAAGACTTTAATAGTCGCTTAAATTGTTAAGTATTTATAAGAATTATTTTAGGTTGCTAAATATTCGTAGTTTATGGTTTATTTGACATTGACCACGCTTTTTCGGTTATAAAATTAACATTTAATTGCGTGTAATAAATAAAACATATTAAATAATACCTGTAATAAATAATAAATAATTATAGTGGACAGTAAACTTTGGAGACAGACTAAATTGGTTTATCGTATTTGCGTTTTTCAAAGGTAAATTTGCAATTTTTTTAAGTTTTGGAATGCGATTTTAATGAAGGATTGATAATTATTTGCAAATTGTGTCTTTCCTATTCTGTTCACTGCACAATAACGCGTATAATTTTAATGATACAAAATTTTGTTATTATAAATGATTTAGCAATGTAGTTATGAATCATGTAGCATTTGTTTACAATGAATTTGTTAAGTTGCTTTGTAACAAAACACGATTAAGATTTACTGTTTTATGAATGAATTCGTTAAGTCGAGAAATACCCGTATTTAATTAGGTATAATTTGAAGTAATTATTTAGTTTCGTCTCCTGGTTTTGAACTGTATGAAAATCACAATACGTATAGAAATGCTTTTCTGATATGAGAATAACGTAATGTGCGATAATTTGCATATCGTGGGGCAATCACGCACCGTGGAACAATAATATTGTACCAATGTTCAGACTGTTCGTTTCCGATCGGTAACTTATAGTTAATGTTTTGTAATAAACGAAGCTTAAAAGTGCCTTTCTATTTACTTCTCATAGAACAAGACCTTAGTAAACGAAAGCAGAACGTAAATCATCTGATATTGCAACACTGGCCTCTATTGTTCTTTATTTTTGCTTTTTGCATAGAATTGCAGGCAGCAGAGCGGGGAGTTGGTTTGGTATTAGAATTGCATGCCCGACATGTTCATTGCACAAGATAATTGATTTATATACGCAGGTGTTATCGAAAGTTCATTCCTATTAACCGTGTCTAAAATGTCTACTTATTTAGTTATTACTTGTTTGCTATCGTTGTTAGAACTCCCAACGTAATATTTATGCGAATTGCGGAGTGTCTGGTTGCTCCCTGACGTCGTTTGTTGACCAGTATTTATGCGGCATCTTGTCAAAAACATTGCAATAGAGCTTTAAACCCGGTGAAATGGAGCTAATAAATCTGCATAAGCAATCATCGTTTTGCAAAAAGGCGGGTATATAACGCAAAATTAATAATTTACTGATTGTAATATATGTATATGGGTCATTCAGACGGTTTGATCGTTAACTATAAAAAATAAAAAATTCAAGATTTCTACTATCCGGTAAAAGAGTTAAAATGGTCTTCTGTGTAATTGACAAATTAGTACCAAAATAGGAGTTTGCTGTTGATAGAAAGCATCTTTCATTATACGATTTTACGCGTTTTTTGATCGTTGTTGGTGGTTTGATAGTTAAGTGTGTTCGATTTTCGAACACATACGCCCAGGCCTGCTGGAAGTTTTGCGGGGCGTCGGAAAAATGTTTTTAGTGGGACCCCAGGATATTTTTAAAAAAGAAGTTTTTTAATAAAAAAATTAAATAAATTTATAATCGTAATTCTATTATCGAATATTTTTTGAAATTTGAAAGCGCGGAGCTTTGGCTTGGGGCTCGAAAAACCGACGTCTGAGCCGGTCCTGCTTATATATCGGAAACAGCTGAATAACTCTCAATAAATAAAGCAACATCATTGCTACCACAGAAACGATGTTTGATAACTCGGGTCAACTTTAACCGAGCTTTTTGCAACTGAGATACATTCCAGATCCAATACGAGGGTGTTCAAAGTTTGTTTGGGCACATTTTGAATGAGAAATTTAGAATTCTTTATCATGTGTAATGTTAATAACACGGAAAAGTACAATTTCGTGTTCGATAGAAATCGCTCAGGTGTGGGTGCTCGCCATCAGTGATCGGTGATTATCCTAATAATGGAAAAAATATTAAAAACTATAAATGGGTGGTCAAATGATCCTTTCTGTTTTTTCTAACAATATTTTTTTTTTTGTAAGTTATGAGTACCAATAAGGCAAAGATTCTATTTTTTTGTCCTTTTTGTGCCAAAGCTATCTATATTTAATTTATTATATTAATTTTGCTTAAATGCTTTTCCATTGCGGAGCTTTGTAGCGGTGTAAGTTTCGTGTGGTTAGAATTTAAAAAGCCGTACACAGAAATATTTCCCACATACATGGGGAAGATTCGGGGTTTACAGTCCCCTCGTCCAGTCCATCGGATAGCCAAAAGCTGCTTAAGGTTCTGGCGGACAGTGTTGTATAGTTTATATTGGTAGACAAAGGCGTTGAGGATGCTACCTGAGTTTGAGATTTTGGATAAGATAAACTGGCTACGTAGCCTTAGATGGAGAATCAATCCGTTCGTGCTAAATTATATTACACCTTGCAAGTTGTTTACTTGTAGAGAATAAAAGAGTTACCGATTAAGGTGGGCTTAAAATTTTAGTAGCAGTTGTAAAAATAACACCTGACCAAATTTACTTAAAATGTGTTGTTCGTAAATAAAATATTTCTGACCTGAATGGGTATATAAATAAAGAAAATAATAAACCTTTGTATACAGTTTTAACACATAAAGTACAGGTATACAAATATAGTAATGAGTGTAAATCTTTAAAAGACTAAAAGTGATTCGTTTTAAATTGAATACAGTAATACATGTAAAATTCATTAATACTTTCTCACATTTTTTCTAAAAATGAGGGATTCTTAAAGAAAATCTGTACCAGTTTTGAGTCTCATATTTTTAGTGAGAAACTTATTTTCGTATCAATTTTTTTTTAAATAAAGAAAGCTTGAAACTTGTATATATTTTCTTCAAGAATCGATTCTTTTTAAAAGTATTTTATAAATTGTTTGATTATTTATGTGATTCATTTATTAGGATAAATAAGATTAAATTAAAATCCCAAAAACTGACATTGCATTTCGACAAGAAATCCTTCGAAAAAAGATGAGTGTTTTTGAATTAACTAAGCTTATTTGTGTAACATATATTTACTTTTAGAATACTATACAAGTATCGGTAATTATCTGGCGACAATTTAAAGTCTGAAAGGTTATTTCGTCAGAAATGATGTTTCGTGAGTAGGTTTTGTTTGAAGATTTTTTTTCTTTTGTAATACGTTGTCTTATCAATTTATGTTAGATTTTTATTTTTGATAACGCGGGCATTGCATCATTTAACGTTAGCTAATAATTTTACGTCTACTTTTAATGAACTGCATTAAATAATTAATGTATTCGAAATTGATACAATGCTGTTAGACTTTTTGTCGAATTAACGATTGTTGAAAGTAAATGATTAATGTTTCATTTACGCACTAAGCATGCGATTGTGTAACAACTACCGTTAAGTTAATTATTTGACGACCTTGCTACGATACCTACTCTTAATTTAATATTCTGGATAGTTAATCAGTTAGATATTAGATTATGTTTTGTACAACATATCCGGAGCACTGCTAGGCTATTAGAATAATTTTAAGGAAAATAATAAAAACAAATATAATAAAAATATTTAAATTTATAGCTACTAGTTACATGTTTATACATGTTTTAAAAAATGGAAATGAACTAAGTTGGCATTGAAAGGACGCTGCTACTGTTCACGCCTCTAGATCAGTGGTTCTCAAGTGCAGCTACCGTGGCTGCTTGATTATACCAATGCAGTCACCTGAAAATATAAAAAATAATTATGTATTGTAATTTTTTTAGTGCATGTACATTGTTCCTGAACTGGGGCTATTGTCAATCGAAGAGTTAGAAATTATAAAGAGGGCGATGGTGAATAACTGTTTTAAAAACGGATGAAAGTAAAGAATGTTAAAAATGATTTGTGGTCTCATATGATTTAATATTGCAGCATATTTGCGCTTAATGTTAATGAGAAATGCTTACGCAAACCATTCCTTGCTCTTGCTACTATAAAATTAGGAATTTTACCATCACTATATAATTTTTTAAGTGCCGTGGGCTTCTCTTTAAAATTAATTTATTGTACTACTTTAATTTGAAACCGAAATTTTATATGAGTCGTCCTAAAACTAAACTCGATTTGCGTGATCGTGTAATAAATTATCTTTCAAAGCGATGTAATTGGATATGACTTGTGCATCCCACAATGGTAAGTAATACTTAAGGACAGTAAATTTAGAAACTAGGTCTTGATAAAATGTATATAACAAAACGTTATGATCACATGCAATAAGCTACGATTGTGTTATTCAAGTGTATGTTCTTATGGGACGATATTCTAGCACAAAAAGCGCTAAATTGATTTATTTTGCTTATAAAATATATTCTTGAGTACATACAATCAACCGTAAAAATATCATTCGTTCGGTTGTCCATGTAATTATTCTGCAATAACTTTGAAAGTGAGGTTTTTATTTGTTTTTATTTCGATGTATAATTAAAATGTGTATATTAGGTTTTAGATAGACGTTTCTTAATACGTAATTATATGTTTAATGCTCGGTGCAATCATAATTCAGCCAACATTACCACGGTATTAAAATTAAAGACTAGGTATGAATATATGTGCATATGAAAGTCATCACATATTTCTCATCGCCTTTTAACAGCAAAAGTTTTGAGATGTTAGTGCGCCTGAAAATTTTTCACCTCATCAGCGATTTTTATTAATGGTTGATTCGCAGTCACGATGTTACTAGCACATCCATTAGGGGCGGATTTTTCATCTAGGCGTAGAGTTTGTGAGAGTTTTAGAAGTTAATGAGAAGATTTCCTGCACCTATCAAATTTGCGTTTCCAACCAATCACTAATCTTAAAGCTTCCCGTCAGATGTTGATCCTCCTGTCAAATTTGCGTTTTCGACCAATAACAAATTCAGATTTCCTAGAAAAGACCAATAAACATAATCATACTCTGATAATATATTTTTCGCAATTAACAGATTTTCATGCGTTTATTGGTCGTTTCTAAAAAATCTGAGTTTGTGATTGGTTGAAAATATAAATTTGGAGAGGGAATTAAATATTTTGATCTTGATAATTTTTTGACGAATTTCGGCGACCAGTAGCGTTACTTTAATGTAAATTAAACCACACCCCTGACGCACCACTCTGACAGTACTTGTAAAATTTGACATAACATACATTTGACAGGTAGTTTAGGTGAAAGAATTTTTCTGACAAAATATAATTCGTGCATTGCAAATAATCTATAATTTTTGACAAATCTTCACTCATGCAAGTTGAATCAGAAAAAAACACTCTTGCACTCCGTGCACTCGTGTTTTTTTTTTTTAAGCTCGACTTGCATTGGGGCATATTTACCAAAAATTATCGATAATTTTCAATGCACTTGTTATATTACTACTGATAATTGACGTATAGATTACTGATTACGTGTATAGTGTGTTGCATGCTAAAAATTATGGTTTGTTAAATCGTTATTATCAGCTGAAATTAGGAAATTTTGCGTTAAATTAATAGGTCTATTTTAAAAGTATCCATGAGTGTGGCCAGGGTCTATGAAGATTATAAAACGACCAGAATTCATATGTGAACAACAATTCACAGAGTTTTATTCGACTTTTATGTCCATCATTTACCGTATGAAGTACACCCTTAACATTAAGTCTGATATATTTACTAAAAATTTGTACCGCTCTGTATGCATGCATATTTATCGTACGTCTCCCCATTACCGTAAATAAGTTTGCAATATGTTTTAGTAGTACACTTTTTAACGTGTGTAAGACCGTCCTTAGGTAACTTGATCCATTGTTGTTAATTAGTTATTTTTTAGTTTTGTTTGTAATCAAGGTACATTTCAGGAAGAGATCCATGATTAATGGTTGCCCTAATGTAATATATTTTACGTATGTTTACATTAATTATAATGATCCTTAATAGTGTTTGGTTATCTGCCCATGCCGGATACAATTAAGTTGTTTAAAGAATACTTGATGCAGTACTTAATATCTTTGTCAAGTCAACTATCCTCAGCCGTAGTGGCTGCATGTTTGCTTAATTAATAAATGGCAATTAATAATGCGTACTATCGTTTTTGTCGAGCGGTTTATCTGTAGTTAGCGTTATCAGTTGACGTCTCAGGTCTGATGTCGGTCTTTGGCAGCTTCGCTCTGTTAGTTTTATGAATTTAATTTACCTTTTATTAAAATGCATAACGTTAATGACACTTGGAGTGCGTGTGATCCAGTGGTTCGTACAGGAAATCATGAAGTGGTTTTTTAAAAAGTTTTATTTAAAAAACCGATACCGTTAAGTAAATTATTTAATAAATAATCAAGATTATATAAACTATGTAACTTCCAATTGCGGTAGTTTCTTGAAGTTAAAATTCCACTAAATATGCCACTGGTGTTACGTTCTGTAAAAACGTTGATTTATTTTTTTTACTTTACCTGTATATTATACATTTTTCTATATCAAGTTTAAACTTAACGCTCGAGCGGGTGCGCCCCTTATTTTTACAAGATCGGGCGCGTGGAGTATTTTGTCCATAGCATATTTAAAAACAACCAAATCCTGTGTTTGATAGCATTTTTTTAAATTTTATCAATATGAACTTTTATGTTCTACAAGTACGCAAAACTTGAAATATTCCTTCATAAAACAAATTTCAAAATATTTTAATAGCTCAACACCAAACCTAAATAACAGTTTGTAAAGTTTTCTTAATTTTTTTGAATTATATTTTTCAGCACCACATGCCTGGCAAATAAATATATGTGGCTCTTACATGATTATTGCAAATAAATTGATTTCAAGAATCACATTTAATTGTTGTGTCCACATTTTTTTCATACAAAATTAGAGTATTTTTAATTTTAAGTATTATTAGCACCGCACTACAGTTTTTTGTTACGACAATGTACTCAATTGGAAGTCAAAATGACACTGAAGTAATACACGATGTCTTTTACGATTAGATTTAGACAAAGTGTTACTACCTTGAATTTCATAAAATTGGCGTACTTTATAATCCTGCGCGCCCGCTCAAGGGTTTAATGATTCGTAGCTGTTTAGATATTGCAACATAGCAAGACATTTTTTGCATCTCCTTTTAAATTTTTACACGGTTACGTTAACATGTCAAGTGAACAAAGACCAGATTTAGATTATGATTTTTTTTAATGTATCCTTGCAGCTCTCGCAATCAAAACATGATATTTCACACAGTTTTTGTGTATTGTATACTACTTGTCTCAGTATGCTAGCTTTGTTGATTGTTGCAAAACTCAGAGGTCCTCCTAGGCTTGTAAGACGTTTTTAAATATTTGTACGTTTACGTTTCGCTAGTTTTGCTAAATGGTAGCTACACATCTTACCCAGGTTCCCTGGTCGTGTTAAAGATATTAACAATAAAACAATATTTGTCTTTTTTTGTGTTAATTAAGATCTAAAATTAAGTATAGTGTAAAGTTTACTATTGATTATACTACTTTGTCGTTGATAATTAAGTTGTAGTAAGGTGTAAGAATGTAAGAATTGCAGCGTTTTCGTTAAATACGTTCTCTGGACGGGTTACAAAATTCACATTCTAGCAGTAACTTATTCATTTATTCGACGACCATTAAATTTTAAGCGGTCGCTCTGGTTTTGAACGTAATGCCTGTTTGAGGCCAATAAATTTTGATATACTGTAGGAACTTTCGATAATTGAACCTACCAGACTAACCTAAATAATTCTTGTTTATTAACATTCTTACCTTTTAATCTGAAATACCTTGTTTTTAGAGGCTATAAAATTTAAATGTTGGATACCATAGGGCATTCATTTTGGACCAATTATTGTCGACGATCGATGGGATATAATCTTATAGATTCCCCAACTGTAATAAAAAGTTAATTGTTACTGGGATATCGTTCTCGGCAAAAGCATTTTTCAAAAGGAATAGTCAAAGTCTCTGTATGTAACACGATCATAATATACGGCTAAATAAATTGATTCGTTTGCTAGCCCCAAGATGTAGAATTTGTTAGATTTTACAGGAAATATCATAAAGTTGGAAAGTATCTCGGCTTAATAATAGTTTTGAAATTGAAGTTTATTGCTGTTGTGACTTGGGCGATGAGTCTTACAATGGAATAACAGGTAATCAAACCGCTACTTTAGTATAGTGTCTCATAAAGTTATCCATTGGAACGCTAAAAATGTTATCCATAAAATAGTTTTGTACTATAATAGGCCAATATTCCTTGCAAACATTTTAAAAGTTAAATTACAAATTATTAGCAAAATAATAGACTGGTGTTTGGCCAACTGCCACCCTGAACTGTGGATGGCTTGAAGGTGTAGTCCAGCGTTTTCCAACTTAATGAAAACATTGAATCCTTGACGTTAATAATTATAATTTTATTAAGAGTAAGTTACCTTCTTTTTTTATTTGCACGGTACGGAACTAAGTAGGGGAAACCGGGGATAAAGGTAATTTTTTTTTGATTTTATTTAATTTCTCATGAAGTATAACAAGTTTTTTACATCCAAATTGATTTCATGTTAGATTGGACATTTGTCTTCGTTCCAAGATATTTTTTTCATATGTTTCGTGAAGCATATGTGAGAAATTTGTTTTTTTTTTTGTAGTAAGACGGCTTTTACTTCCAACCTCAATGTTGGGGCTGAAAGTAACAATGATCGGGGTAAGTTGTAACGGCATAAGTAGTGGGTAAAAACATTAGTATTCATCAACAAAATTAATATTTGATTCCAAAATACACATTAGTAAAATGAAAAAAAAAGTGAAACAAAAAAATACAACAAATTGGAAAATTAATCTGACAAGTTTTGTATGTTCTCATCTACGAAAAAAAAACACCAATTATGTGCTAAGAGTGAACATTTGCAAGTGAAAACATTGATCGGGGTTGGTTGTACCAGGGCTGCGGAGTCGGAAAAAAAAGTCGACTCCGACTCCGACTCCTGATAATTTTAGTAGTTCGACTCCGACTCCGACAAAATTAAATACTAAGACATTTCATGGTGTGTGTAATATAAAAAAGAAAAATAAATATAAAGAATTTTTTTAAAATTTGAGTTTAAATTTTGCGGCAAAGGACCATCTCGCACTTTTTTGTTAAACTCGGAGTCGGTACATTTTTTCCGAGTCCGAGTCCGACTCCACTGACCAGAAATTTCTTCTAAACTGCGACTCCGACTCCACAGGCCTGTGTTACTTTTTACCCCAAGTGTACACAAAACAAATTGGAGGGTATCCACAGTTAACCACGATTCCAACGTCAAATTGTTTTGCATCCACCAATAGCCAACAAAATTTAGAACATAATAATCTTGGTACTTTTTTGTTCATCCTTTAGGGATCGCCCAAGTCACTCGACCGGTGACACAACGCATTAACTTTTAGGCGGAAAATAGTGACTCTGGCTGGCAAAAACTTAATCTCTAAGGCAGATGAAAACTGGCAATGTAGTTAGGAAGGTGGATGTAAATGAACATTGCACAAGCGCTAAGAGCGACATATAACAAAAATTAAAGAAACTATAGGCACTGTTACAACCTATACCCGTGTTACTTTCATCCCCGGTCTCCCTTATGTAAAATTTATTGGGCTTCTATATTTTTCTAAAAGGGTTTCGTGGCCAAATGAAATTGGGAAACGCAGGTACAGTCGCAACCGTGGCCATGTCTATGGAGAATGTAAGTTTTATTATTGTATGTGGAAAGTCTTGGAATCAGTATTCGTTTAAAGAATTTATAAGCCCATTGTTGGCGAACCAAAGAACAATCGGTTTAATGACATGTCCATTACGCAGAAGTCCAATTTTAAGAATTACACTACAATATAAATCATTGGACTTTTGTGTTGGTTAGAACGTGTGAAGGTTCTTTAACACTTAGTGGTATGAAAATGTACTATCGATGCAAGGTAATGCATTTAACATCAAAAAGTTACCTATTGCTATAATTATGTATTGTCGAAAAGCTTTTTCTTTTAGTGCGTGCGTAGGTATTTCAATTTACTAATTGCGTTAGTTGGTGTCGCGTCCTTAGATCTTATCAAATGATTGTGCAAGTTCCAGTTGTTAAGGTGACTGTGTGTGTAGTATGACTAAGTAATTTTTCCAATGTCCTATGTAATTCATCACATTTAGTGTAATGTATTCAGCCGTTATCTTAACAAAGCAGATATCTATCTACAACTTTTTATAAATTTGCTATTTAAAAAATATATTTAATGAGTATATTTAAAGTAGTCAACTTTTGAAATATTATAATGCGTTTAACACTTTTTAATCAATTGTTTACCAATAATATTCGTATCATTTTTCAATTGTTTCTTATGTTATCCCGGCATTACATATTGATATTAGTCGAAACAACAGCAGTAGCACCAATAATGTTATTAAAGATGCCTTAAACTAACAAAGAATGTTTTTGTTATATTTTTTAATGTCAAGCACGGGTTATTTTTTTTTTTAAACATTTAAGTTTTAAGTGAAAACCGAAAATATGCATAATTTCATTGTAACTTAAGTTTTAGAAGGTTGCGGTAACCTTCTGAAATTTAAGTTAAGTAACCTGGTTACCATTAAACACGGTATGTTTATTTGAAAGTTTTCCAGTGCTTGTAAGTGAAACGTTTATAACTCTGCGTCGCCACATAAAGTTATTTTATCAGAGCTTGTATCTTGCAATAAATATAGCGCTCAATAAAATTTCTTTTGTTTTCTGTTGTGATAAACAGCAGCAAAAAAATCGACTGGAAGTTTTGAAGTGTAGAGGAAAACAATAAAAGAAATACCTACCGATGTATCTATCATATAAAGAAGGCTCGTTATAAAATTATAACTACTGCGCGAGATATTGAACCTTCTTTAAATTTATTGGAATGTTTGATACCGAACACCGAACGGAGGTGTTTGCTCTTCCATAAATTTTGGCCGATGCGAAATTATTTAATGCAATAAAGTATTCCGCGGTTGTCTGTGAAGTGCTTCTCAGAAATTCAAACTAAAAATAAATTCCTGTTTGTTCGGTGGTTCACGTTTTTGATGTTGGAAGTTTCGCGACACAAAAGAATCGCTTTCGCACGGTAACCTGTCTCGTTTCGTACGCTGTAACGGTTTGAAATGCTCTCGGAGTTAGTCATCTTCATTCGCATGCTTGGATACGCAATCAGGCGCGGTGTTGTATACAGAAACAAATGATTCACGCAACAGGTGTGAATGCGTTTGTTTTGCTTGATTTCTTGCGTAAGATTTATTTACTTTTAATACTATAATAATGTTACTGGATCGACGTGACTTTTATTTATTAGTTTCTGCGCATCGAATACATGACTTTTTAATTATTCCGATTAAAAAAGTAGACAACATATCCATTCATTAGTCTTACGCGTTAATAAAATTTATTTACAAACTTCTATACGTTACAATGACTTATGCAAAAAATTAATAATACAGAAGGCAAATCAGAATTTTCTTAGGTGCAATGGACAGGACGTTCGAACAACCTGAAAATCGAACAAAATATTCAAGGAACATTCGGTCCGACACTCGAACATAATTTCGAAAGTCAAACAAAGAATTACGTGGTCGTCAAAAAAATAGACAAAAACAATGAACTTAGATATTGTTGGTAAATGTACCTACATATTTTTTATATATGTGCTATTATAAATAAAAACATATTCTATTATTGAAATTATATGTACTTGTTTAATCATTATTTACCAATAAGATCTTTTGAAATAGGCACCTAAAATGTTTTACATTGGGAGAATTTTCGTGGTCTGGAACGGATTAATTCAATGTACATTTTTTATTGTGGGGAAATTTTACTCGAAAGTCGAACCATGTGCTGAACGCATTGTGTTCGAAGTTCGAGGGTCCACTGTATTTTAAAATCTCAAACTTACTATATCTCTTTCTTAACGTGTTTTATACTGTAAAACGTGTTAATTTTATTATTCTGCAGTAACAGTGAAGTTTAAAAAAATGCATCAGTTGCAGTGATGTTGTACATTATTTTATGTGTCTATATTTTGTTATAAAACAAGAAATAAATTTTGTTATGTTAAATAGATGAGTTAAGGTATACTTTTAAACAAGTAAAACGAGACGCATAGACTATGAAATTTTGTTAAAATTAGGGAAATAACTGATGTTTATATACCGTAAGGCACGCAATTTTCACTTATATTGATGAATATTTATTATATGGTCTTGTAATAATGTTTATTTTATTTTGTTTTAGGTAAGACTCCAGTAACTTCCATTGTTATTTACTGCTAGATGTAAGTGGTAAGTGTTAACAATAGCATTTGATTTGTAGTTCCTTTACGGAGTTTAAAATTTAAAAAAAATTATATGATATTTTGCACAGTTCTATGTTTATTGAGTAAGTATTAATTTTTTAAGAATAACCATAATTTATTAATGTAAAGCACAGTAGAATCACGATTATCAGGATTAAATGGGAATTGATGGGTTTGGATAATTGTGAGGGGAAAAAGATCTCCGGTATAAATTATTTTTATTGAAATATATAGCTTCACATAATACAAGTAAATACATACTTACAGAAAATTATTATTTTGTAAGAAAGTATTCAAAGTATTTAAAAGTTATTAACATAAATTTCTTCATGAAAGCTTTCCTAAGATGATGCACAAGCTTCATAAAATGTTCAAATAAATTTTAGGTAATTGGTTTCGAATTGTCATCGATATATTTCAAATTTTAAAAATTTTTATGTACCGCAATCACGGTCTACTACAAAGGTTGGGAAACTCCCATATAAAACCGACTGAGGCCGGTAACTAGTTCCGTAAATTATCCCACAGAGGCGATAAGTCTAAGAACCATTCGCCATAAATGATCACTAGATGGCGATCGTCTAAGAACCGGTTCGTGCGCAAGATTTTGACATAATCAGCGAGATTTATAAGCTTTCGCTTAAAAAATTCGAATTTAATCAATCAGATGATGTATATAAAAATGTTTTAATTGAATTTTTAAGTCAGGTTTGTTTAAAATAGGTTCTACAATCGCCATCTAACGGATTTTTATGGCGAATGTCTATTACACTTATCGCCGTCTAGCGGAAATTTATGTCGAAAAGTTCCAGATTTTTTGACAGGCTTCCTAACCTGTGTAGTAGACCGTGACCGCAACAAGTCGTTTCCATTCGGTGTGCTAAAGAATCTTTTATACAGTTTTTTTTTAACGAAATAAGTCAACAAAAGCTATAAATATTGTATTCAGAAAATTTTGAAATTAATAACTGTTTAAAATATGCCAAAAAGTAAAATAAATATTTTTCAAAAATGATTAAAAGTACCTAATGAAAAAAAAAATTGTTTGCATTGTGCGTTCTGTCTGTCTGTGGTTTTGTTAACCTTTTCGCTTCGACAGCGCTTAGACTAGTTAATCTAGATGCAAAAGAATTTATTCTATACGTTTCTAAATCAATTTTGGGTTTATATCGCAATATTTTAATATTTGCATTTATTCTTTTTAATAAATTCCAGTGTACTGTAAAAAGTATTTGTGGGTAAGGTGTCGCAGTCTGTTTTGTCTTTTCTTATAATCATTAAAACGAGAACGGAAACATTCAAGGACGAACGTTTCCTGCCACAATAATTTAAATAAAATATAGAATGATAAAATTAAATGGCGCGTGTTTTGGTGCCGCAAGTATTTGAACAGAATTAAACTTCCGCATATTTAAACAAGTTTTCTTTATCACAAACGATAGGTGCATTGTGAAAGATAATGTCATTTACGATGCTTAATTTTGCTTTAAAATCCGTGTTAAAGTACTGTTTTTGAGCGGTGTTAAGATATACAAATGTACTGTTATTTTTAGTGCCCATGCACATGTTGCTTTATTACAATTCAAATGCTAGCTGTGTACACCTTGCACTTGATGTACGTATAAGTAGAATATTTTTGATAGGACACGGCCAACCATAACTTTCCTGTTAACTTTGAATTATTCAACAGTTGGAACCGTGCAATGGGGCATTGCTCCTATACAATTCTTTATTCCTTTTGTGGAATTCGTTAATGAAAAGTGATAACATGACCGCGTTCGATAAACACTACGCTTCTTGTTTATCGATTTGTTTAGCAACACACACTGGATGGAGCAGCGTAGTTAATTTTTGCAAAAGTGTTTTAAGATAAGATTCCGAGAGACTTAGTCGGCATGCGGTTCGCGTCGCAGTAGGCGCCAAGTACACAGTCTGTTGGAAAAACAAAACAGAAGAGAAGCAGCTTCTCGAAATAACTGATAGTGCCATTACGTATACAATTCTTTTAATTGAAGCTTTTGTTTTGTTTGCGTGTTCATTGTTTTGTTCTTAAATCACGTATAAGAATTACAGGAAAAATATAAATAGAAATATTTCAGAAGTTAGTGTACCAATTGTGCAAAAATGATTGCAATAAGTCGTTTCAAAGATAATGAGATCGATCGATACCAATTGAGAATGTTTTCAATTTTTCGTTATCCAGAATACTTTAAACTTTTAAAGTATTGATTATTAATGCTTTTACATCCAGATAGCTCAACTGAACATGCTCAATACATTGCATGATACACAAAAAGAAAGAGGCGAAAGATTAAGTCTTGATGAATAACTGCAGTTTTGTATACAGTGAGAATGTGTGAAATTTTTTATGTTTTAATTTTATTTTACCTCCTAAACAATTCCATGGCTTTGTTCGGTTTTGTCAGAAAGAAAAAAATGATTTTGAAGAGCACCTGGTGTTAAAAATATGTTTAAACATTAAATAAAATTATAATAGATATAAGATAATCAATTATTTGCCAAGTGTACAGAGTGGCTATAAGCTACATGCGTGGTATGGTTTACTTTGTTATTATAAGAGTTACATGGTCAGTTAAATTAGCAAAGTTGGGTAGAATTTCAAGACGAATTTAATGCCATTTTGACATTTGACCTACACCTTCAACTTTTTTAAAAATATTTTGAAAAAACTAAAAACAGATTATTTTTTCAATGGGAAATAATTCCACAGCTATCTTCGTTAAAATCAAAATGTGAAATGATTTCTGTAGGTATTTTTACGTAGAATAAGAAAAAAATATGTTGAAAGTCATGGCACATTTGATTTTTGAGATAAAAGCTAAACTCTACAAGAAGCAGATCTTAATTTTCCATTGCCCATGGAAAGAGGGCTACACCTTTAACGCATGGTATAATTTAGATTTAATAGTTAGTGAAAAATAATAAATCAATTGGAAATGTGAAAAATATCCTAAATAATTTAAGTTGTCTATTTTTTGTTTTTAATTAAGTACAGCTAGCTTAATTATGTGATCTTTTGTTTTCTTTTTCAATTGCCACTTAGATTAAACTTAATAAATAGGGGAGACCGGGGCTAGTTGTCACAAAATTTGGGTTTTATTTTTTTTAAGTCTTATTTTCATAATTTAAGGCCAGTTTTTTTTTCTGTTGCATACCCACATGTGTCGTGCTTTATATTCTGAATAGTTGTTTGAGCAACATCGAGTGATTTATATGCAAAAAAATATTTATCGCACCCAAGCAAAGTGTGACAACATGCCCCGCGTCAAATAAATGTAGTAAATGATTAATGAAAACAAAAATTGATGGACAATTCGTAAGAAAAACTCAAATATAACTTGTAACGATAAAAATAGAAACAATACAAGCAATCGAAATACATAGAAATAATTTAACTGCAGATCAAACGCATGAAACCCGCCTAGATATCATCTGAATCAAAGTTGTGGCATATTCGTGCAGCCGTGATTAAAACGTCCGCAGGTGGGGCAGAGCGATTTGTTTTTCATTTATATGTTCTGACCATCTGTACAGAAGAACATTTTGAGTAATTTTTATGCGTAGGGGCAAGTTTTGCTTGTGACAACTTGCCCCGTCAACAACATGCCCCGAGGCCACTTTTATGGTAAAAATCAAGCTATTTGTCTCGAAATAAGAAACCATACCCTAATAATTATATGAAATTTTAGCTGAAAGGTGTAGCTTTGATAATGTCATAATAGTATTAACTTTAAATCCAATCTCAATCGTCTAGAGAACCACAAAAAGGACCAGTAAAATTTACTTTATTGTACGTCAAACAAATAAAAATGAATGGCTTACGTACCATTTATGCGACAGGGGCCAAACTCATATGACTGAAGAAAGCTACATTCAGTGTTACGTAGATACGCTGAAGATATGATAATAATGTGTTTCAGAGTTGTTATAGCGATTGTGACAACTTGCCCCTGTGACAACTAGCCCCGGTCTCCCCTACTATAATATTGCTATAACTTGCTTACTTTTAAAGATCAACCTAATAACCCATAGATCAATAGAACGAGAGAAAAAAAAAACAGTTTTTAATGAACCCCTAGCCAACTATGGTTGCCATTAAAAAAAAAGTCAAGTTTAGCTTGTATCTCAAAAATCAAGTGGGCCATGACTTTCAACATATTTTTTTTTCTTATTACACGTAAAAATACCTACAGGAATCATTTCACGTTTTGGTTTTAACGAAGGTGGCTGTGGAATTATTTGCCAATGAAAAAAACGTATGTTTTTAGTTTTTCAAAATATTTAAAACAAGTTGAAGGTGTAGTTCAAATGTCAAAATGGCATTAAATTTGTCTTGAAATTCTGCCCAACTTTGCTAATTTGACCGACTATGTAACTGTTATAATAACAAAGTATAAGAAAGACACATGTTGATTATTGTCACTCTGTATAGTTCTAAAAGAGATTTATAAGGCCAGGATAGGCAACTTAATGGAAAAAGTATTTTTATTGGATTATTAATCGACGCGATATTTCAACTTAATAATCGTTTTTTAGCAGCTCGTGCAATTAAATAAATCGAGTACCTAAACGTGCAATAACGAATGTACGAGAACTTCCTTTCACACCTCTTTTATCGACATAATTCCGCGACTAAAAACGTACACAGTTATTTTGTCTGTCAGGTAGTAATAATTCAATAAAGTTGTTACTTAAATCCTTATTTTTTTGCAAGCGTGACATAGATACCCATAATTAACTTCCGTATTTTTGCTGCAAGCCGCATCATTAATTTATTTTTTGCAATAAAACAGCTCAAGTCGAGTTTAAGTTTGTTACGAGAAAACTGGACACTGACAACATTAAAGTTGATTGGGTACATGTATGTGTACGTGTTTATTTCCATTTGTACGTTATCATATGAGGTATTACGAAAGAATGCTGTATGTATACATAATTTAAAATAAGTTATTACAGGAACTACAGATCGTAAAAATGAACGGATAATTAAACAAGTTCACAAATAAACTGTGAGCTAGTAAATGAATTCGAACTAGTTAACAAGTTCGGTTTTTGTTTTGCCGCAATTAACAATGTATTTAGAGCTAAGGACACATATATATTTTTACATATTATCGCTTATGAATATTACACAAGTGTTTGACTTTATTTGCCTTCCGTATTTAGGGGTTAGATAAAATTGTTTATATGGAACGTCGATTTTTAAAAGCATGTATTAATTAGATGAGCCGTTCTTAACCGTTGTGAGTTTTTTGGACCTATGAATTTTAATACCCAATTACTGAAGGTGTCAATTAGGACTGATGTAAAACGTTTTATTTTAACAATTATTGCTTATACCGTAAAACGGGGTGAGAATGTTATCCGTTTCGGAGTTTTTGTTGTTGTTGTGGCACCAAGAGTAATTATTTTAGAGTGATGAAATTAATACAAAATGATAGCTGTATATCTTCTTTTTCAATTCCTGTGCTTAAATAACTTCACATCCGTCACAATTTCACCCCATTAGGTGGGAGGAGATTGTGACAGTAGGTTTAATTCATTTTTCTGGCTATGAAACTGCCCCTGTGACATTTCCGCCCCACCTACTATTGAGTTCAGCATGTTAAAATGGCTATCTCATTAAAAATTCGGTCTTAAAGCTCAGTTTTTTTAATCATAATTAGGAATTTCAATAACAAAATAAGCTCGGTTTTATGATAATTTTATTTCCATATAAAAAACATAAAGAAGAATAAGGAACAAATTAAAAAACAGCTTTAAAGTCACAATTTGTTGTCAATCACAGGATTTTTTTGCCCAATTTTTTTTTGGGGTGAAATTTTTCTTACTTACTCGTTTGGGTACCACAAAAGATTTTCAATTTTACACGAAACACTGACCTAATATTTTCCACCGTCTATAGCCAGTCACTTGTCCAAGATAAAATGTTTTCGCATATTTTATTTGAATATAGTCTCCTACAGAGTAAAGGTTGGTACCTGCTCTTCGGTGGTCGATTGATGGTACCCTTTTCTTTTGTTGATTTTTTCAATTTAATTGGTTTTAGGTCCATTTTTTATACAGGGTTCTCGTTTTTCGAGAACCACTATGGGGATCTCGTAAACGGTAAGGGTTACGACTTCGGTTAAATTGGGGCAAAGTTGTATATTCAGGTGCTTAATAATTTGAAGCAAACAGAACTTATCTAGCTTTTTCATTTGATGTCGAATTTCTTTTCTGTAAAAACTTTTTCATGGCCACTTTTTGCAAGGAATCAGAATCCCCAATTATATTTACCGTGCGACGTTTCGTTTTTTTTTACAAACATCATCAGGTCAATTTTTTTTATGTACGCTATATCTGATTTTAACGCCAATTTGTAGAGCATTTTTTTCTGAATTCGACAATGTATAACACTTGGCACATTTTTGGAACAATTGTTGTTAAAAATGGCAAAAACAAATATTTTATTTAAAACAAACCCTGATCGGCATGGTAAATAATTGTCTTTGTCCCTTTTTCCTTGGAAGCACGTAAGTAAACCGCATGAAATTACTATTAAACGGATTTAATTAAAAAATAGATAATAATAAATGTTAGGAATGCATTAACATTGTTCACTTATTAGCAAATATTTTTAGATTATTTTCTTTGGTTAAGTTATAAATTTCTCTAAAATGTGTATTTAATCCTTATTCGGCAAACAATTATTTGTAACAAAATTTTCGTAATCAAATAATATAAGCGTTCATAGTTTACAAAAAACATCCAGAAATCTGTTTACGCTTTTTGCTTATTAGAAGTCATTAACGCAGATAAAAGGCATAACTCGTTATTTTTTGTTACAAATAATTGTATGCCAAAAGGATTAAATACACATTTTAGAGAAACTTATAAATTAACCAAAGAAAATAATCTAAAAATATTTGCTAAGTGAACAATGTCAATGCATTCCTAACATTTATTATTATCTATTTTTTAATTAAATCCCTTTAATAGTAATTTCATGCGGTTTACTTACGTGCTTCCAGGGAAAAAGGGACAAAGACAATTATTTACCATGCCGATTAGGATTTGTTTTAAATGAAATATTTGTTTTTGCCATTTTTAACAACAATTGTTTCAAAAATGCGCCAAGTGTTATACATTGTCGAATTCAGAAAAAAATGCTCTACAAATTGGCGTTAAAATCAGATATAGCGTACATAAGAAAAAATTGACCTGATGATGGTTGTAAAAAAACGAAACGTCGCACGGAAAATATAATTGGGGATTCTGATTCCTTGCAAAAAGTGGCCATGAAAAAGTTTTTACAGAAAAGAAATTCGACATCAAATGAAAAAGTTACGGGCAAAAAACAAAAATCCACTTTTTTACTTTTTTTTCCCTATATCTCAAAAACTAAAAGAGCTAGATAAGTTCTGTTTGTTTCAAATTATTAAGCACCTGAATATACAACTTTGCCCCAATTTAACCGAAGTCGTAACTCTTACCGTTTACGAGATCCCCATAGTGGCCCTCGAAAAACGAGAACCCTGTAGACTCTACCACTAACTTTTTTGACGTACTTTCTTACCATCGCTCAAAACGACGAATTTTTGCTGAAAACCAA
This sequence comes from Elmis aenea, assembly GCA_947652605.1. Lineage (NCBI taxonomy): Eukaryota > Metazoa > Arthropoda > Insecta > Coleoptera > Elmidae > Elmis > Elmis aenea. Next base: position 36,609,505 of record OX393579.1, on the reverse strand, counting down.
CATAAAAACATAAAAAATTGTTACATTCTCAATCCATCAACTCAATTTTTTTGTTAAAATTGTATCGAGAACCCAAACTAAAAGTAATATCAACAATACTCGAGAGTAAGATCATGGTGAAAATTAAGAAAAACAAAAATTACACTTACTTCGGCTTTGGGATTCAATCTGCAGGTGCACCAATGCAACTCAAACAGATAGGCGTAAAACAGCTAACTACAACAAAATTCCTTCTCCACCGAAAATCACGTGATTTAAAAAAAAATGATGTAGAAGTGCTACTAACCCTGGGATTTCATAAACATAATTTTCTAGTGGCGATATGGTAACTTACAAATCTCCGATTAGAAGCGATTGTAGCGAAAATTTCACTTTGTCACATTTTCACCCCGTCAGTTACATTTTAACCCCGTTTTACGGTAGTTTTTACAGCCTTTTTTTTACATCGACTAAATTGTAAAAATTTTGAGCACTAGCAAATTTTTTGCATAGGCGTCGCTATCTTTTCCTTGAAGGACCGTGTACAATAATCAGGTTAAGGACCTTTGGACTTGATTAAATGTATATCTGTTTGTTTTACATAATTTGTGTTTTGGCATAAATATAACATTGGTATTTTAAAGAAAAAATGTAAAGGAACCCGAAATATTCAATAAATATAATTATTGATCAGTTCAAAAACTGGTTCACCTAATTATATGTCCATAATCAGTAGCGTAAAACCGACGTATTTTTGAGACACTTCACAACGATATTAAAAAAGACAGGTGCGATAATGTGAAAGCAAGGTGTCGGAATATTACCCAATAAACATAACGAATTGGCTTTTGACCTCGTTGAAACAGAAACTGCAAAAAATAGACTTCCATCAAATTTGATTTGTTAATGTAATTTTTTTAGTGATTTTGGTGTTTTAAGTTATCTGAGGTGGACGTGTAACCTACACCAGGTGTTACAATAAATATTAAAAAAGTAGGCTTAAATTTAAATTACCACAATTTTTCGGATTTATGGCATCGTTAACCCGATCTTTTTTCCTTTTTTTTTTAAGTCTGGTGTACAAAAGTCGATGTGGGTATGTTTTTATGTAACCTTGATTTCAAGATACAGCCATTAAACCTAAAATTAAGACGAAACTGATAACGAAGAAGTTCCGTGTTACGATTATCGTGTCGTATGCAAAGCGTGTGGGCATTAAATGTCTCGCTTTTTTATCTTTATTTTCAGTATTTCAACCTCGGAGCTATTGCCATAAACATATCAACGTTATAGACGGCGGTTCACAAATTGGAGCCGTGTTTTAATTGTATGTAGCGCTTGCTTAAGACAGTGGTAATGAAGTTAATGAATGAATGGTGTGTTTGTGCGTAATTGTGTGGTCGTTGCATGAGTGTTAATTGTAGCCGACGATGCTTTTGTTGTGTTTTGTTTTACACTCATAATTGCAGTTGTATGTATTTCTTTCATCAACTACTGTTGTTTAAATTGTCCTTTTGGTCATATAGAGGGTGGGGAGTCGGAGTCGGAGTCGGGAGTCGGGAGTCGAGGAGTCGAAGCTTTTTTGAGGAGTCGGAGTCGGTAAAAAACTATCGACTCCCGATTCTTTTTACTTTCGCCATACGTAGTATGAAGAAAGTATTGTGATCGCATTTTTTTTTTTTATAAAAAACTGATTTTTTACATTTTATTCATTATGTATTAAATAGAAAATTATAATATTAAACTTTGTTTACCATCGGGAGTCGGAGTCGGAGTCGGGAGTCATAGTCGGAGTCGGGAGTCGGAGTCGGAGTCGGGAGTCGATTTTTACAAATACCAACTCGGGAGTCGGGAGTCGGGAGTCGATTATTTTTCTGCCGACTCCCCATCCCTGGCTATAAGTACCTAACTATAGTATACTATAGTATAACTTAGGTTATCCGTTAAGTGTATGGGACCGATACCATAACGAATAACCGAATATAATAAAATTCGTATGTATTGTTATGCAATTATTACTATTTTTTATAAAATAATAAGTCACCTATTTTTAATATGTTGACAATCATGGCGGTTAACAGAGGCTGGCGGTTAATCGAATATTGGATAATCGAAGTTCGACTGCACTTGGTTCGATGCAGCAGGATTTGTTTTCTTGTTTTGCAAAAGTAATTGTATGAGGAAGTTATAAAACACTTTAACAGTTAGAAAAATAGGGAAAATGTATGATGAAAATAGTTGTTTACTTTTTTTAAAATAATTTAGTATTATACAGCGTCATTTAAAAAGTCTGCAACAAATTGAAAAGTTTGTTATTATTAATTTCTCATAAAATTTTATTCTAGATAAAAAAAAAGTTAGTGCATGTTCTAAGACTAATTTTAAGGTAAAAAAAAAACGTTCAAAAGAAATTCCTAGGACACTAGATATTTTTTTAAAGGGGCCACTTGTTTGTTGAATCATTTATTTCTCAATTTAAGGCCTCGGGAACAAAAGTTTTGGTGGACCTTAAATCAGTTTTTATCTACATCTACAAGTTCAGGAAAGTACTCCAGTCTTACTCTGGAGGTGTTTGATGACCTGACCTATAGGATAGGCTGTATTTTTTGCGTCAGCCAAATTTCATCTGAATACTAGTCTGTGTGGTTTTTATTTTTGCAGTGACCACTGCTAAATCACTTATTGAACTGAAAGATTGCTCTCGATATGAAAAATAATGTTGAAAAAATGATTTACGATGTATTTTTTTATTTTTTAATTGTGACTGATACATTGCGTCTATTGATGAACTGAGTCCCCATTAGCTCTTGTTTTAATGTGGCAAAAAATGTAAGTGATTTAGAACAAAATACTATCCAGTATTAATTAGTTACTTAAGTCCGACTTGATTAATTGCAGAAATGACACTTTTTCATGACGCTGATCGTTGTATAAATGAAGTGCATAATTATTATTATTACCGTAACTGCAAGTGCCTGAATGTAGGTTTTACGTAGAATATTGATTAAACAAAGAGCGTTGTCTCGTAGATAACAAAATGGAACGAAGGTATGTGCTGCGTACTAGTTAACACATAAGCCAGACGATATTGTACACCGGAAACCATTGTTTATTTTGCTGTTCAATAAAAATGTCGGGTAGATTTACTTATTATACATTTATAGTGGGTTTTATCTTAAAAGTTAAACTCGTTTCAACTTGTCTTGCCCAATTTGTAGGGGTAATTTAAATTTTCCTTTTACAAACAGGTGTAGATAGATAACATTAAAACTGTCCGTTATCTCTGCCTTATTAGGGCGGTACAAATATGTTATTGTATTAATAATATGGGCTTTGTCGATTAAGGTCGCTCTTTATGTTGGAAGTTTATGTTCGACGTTTACGTCGTGGTTTTAAGTTAGTGATTACATTAATTGGTAATTAAATTATCACGTTTTAATATATTTAATCGGATTAAAATGGAAATATTCGTTATTTATACTTAACTTAGTGTAAAATGGTACCGTGGAACCTCTGTTTCTGTAAGCTCCTGTATTCGTCAAATCTTATATTCGTAACTTTTTTCGGCAAACAAAATGCTCTGATATTTTTCCAAAAATGCAATATTCTTCACGATAAGGCCTGCGCGCACTTACACTAGATTTTAAAAACTGTATGTAGACACTGAGGGATTTATTCCTTAATAAGTTTTTAATTTTATTCTGAAAAAAATGCTTAAAAGAAATTACATCACAAAAGAGGAAAAAGCATTTCAATTTCAAGGACACAAACCAATGAAAAACAGATTAACACTCTGTGTGGTAACGCTAGTGGGGACTGCAAAAAAACTATTGCTCCTTAATCATTCAGAAAATCCAAGAGTACACTCAGAGAAAACTTCTCTTGATTTAATGCAAATTTGTATTCATTCAAAAGGAATGCAGTTTCCAATACGCCCAAAAGGAGGCCGTTTTAATTCTAAACTGCAAAACGTTTTGATTTTGCCGTTTAAATTCAATGCATCACAGTTTTAATTTAAACTGGAGATACAGTTTAAAAATGAAACTGCGCAATGTTAAATTAAAATTTGTTTGTATTGTTTTCAATACCATATTGTTTCAATTTAAAATGTCGTATAGTTTTGAAAGAAAATTAATAAATATTGAATTAAAATGTACCTTTTTTTATTTCAAAATTTATTTACTCTTAAATTTAAGAAAACAATATTTTGTTTCAAAACATATATTTTTGAACAATTTGAGGGAAACAGATAATGGCAATGGTTCTCTATACACTAATTGGTACAGAAAAAACAGCAAATTAAATCGTTTAATAAATTTTTATTCACACCACCCACTTCACCAAAAAATAAACATTATAAAAAACATACGACGATGGATAATTTTACTATCACATATCATTAATACATAACGGTACACCCGTACTAGATTCATTAATATATACTATTAGTCAAGACTTGTATCAAGCAAGGAGGTAACACTATCACACACTTATACACATACACTTATTAACACAGGAAACATCTTATAAGCTAACAACTGATATCGCCAAAATGATAGATCTACGCCAACAGCAAAATGTCTAATCAAGCGCTAAACAAACACATCAGTATCGTCCGATGATGCATGCGCACAACAAGTTTTGTGCATTTTAAACGCATCAGTTTTCAATTAAAACTGTCAACATTTAAATTTAAAACGTAAAGTATTGAATCAAAATATGAGGTGTATTAAATTTATCTTTTAAAACTTAAATGATTTGATTCAACCCAAAACAATTTAAAACGACAAACATCTACTTTTCAAAACCTCTCTTGTTTTAAATGAACTTAACACAAATTTTAATTCAAAAAAATAAGTCTTATCTGAAATATGTTATGTATTGAATAGCCACAAAAATGTCAAAAACGGGAAATGTATTGAAACAACAATTTTATTTTTCTCAGTGTAAGAAGAACAATAAAAAAAGCTATTTATGTATCAGCTTCAGGACTGGCAACGGACTATTCCAATTTTAGTTAATGCCCATGGAAAAAAATTATTCTATATTTGTTCGCTTTAGTGGTCGTTCATCTCTCAGACGAATTTATGACGAATGTAGAGGTTCTACTGTATACTCTTAAGACTATATATGTTCATAAAAATAATAATTACCCTGTTTTAAATACCTATGTAAGGTTGTAATTTTTAATTTAAATACAAAGAAATATTATCGCTCAAAATTGGGAAATTGCGATAAGAAAATTTAATAAGCAAAGCGGCACGAATATTAATTTTGGCAAGAGGCAGCGAGCAAACGAATATGCGCACAGAATATGCAGTAGGTAATTAAAATTTTCGATGAAAATGAATTTTTCAGTTTTAAGCATAAGATCACAAGAAAACAACGTTGAAACAAAATGATGGTGAAAATTTTTACCACTGCAGCTGTGCATAATTTATTCCTATTCAATAACTTGACCTAAAAATAATTAAGAGAAGTATTTATAGAGTACAAAGCAAAACAAAACAAAAATTTAGCTGAACAATGAGCAAAAAATGAAGAAAGTGACACAAACAAAATTTAACCCATTTTAATTTATTAAATGATACTAGCAAGCAGAAAGTGGGCAGTTATAGAGATTTAGAAAATTAATATTTCGAACAAGTCAAAGGGTACAGAAACATTGCTTATGAGATTGATCTAACACGTACAGAATTGTTCATAAAAAACATCTTGAAGGCAGAAATTAAGAATGTGGCTGTCATCTAAACTAGCGAATCCTAATAGTTCCGCTGAACCAGACCCCTTCACAAAATACGGCCCGGGAGCCGCTTGTGGCCCGTCAAAGGTTTTTGGACGACCCGCGACAAATGTAGGGGATGTAAAAGAAAGTAACGATTAATTGTACATTTATCTGGAAAACGAGGCGCTAAAAAACTATCTGCGGCCCGAAGAAGTTTAACCTATTTTAATTTTGGTTCCTACCTACAGCCAAGTTGCGCGCTAGACGTTTCCTTGCGCATAGAATTTTCTTTGCGCGTAGAATTAACTTTTTTTTTGTGCGTCCCATGTTTGTAAGTGGTCCCGTTTTAGAGAAATATCGATATAGCTAGGTGGGTCCACCTTCTTTAAAAAAGTAGAATTTTTTGAATGCAAACATAGATTATGGTGCAAGTTAGTTGATATAATTTTTTTTGTAGAATTCAGTAAAAGTAATTTTTTTTACATTATATAACTCGAATTTTTTAGCACAGAAATTTTGTTTTTAATTGTCTTTAGTTAGTTTAACACATTTCAATGCTTTTTTAATAATTTTCATGTTCTCTCCTTATTTATCAGGAAATTTGTTAAAACTGTTTGTGGTGCGTTAAGTTAATAGCACGTGAAACTGATCTTTATATAATACGTTGTAAATTGACATTGGTTTTTGTTAACACCGTGCTCACTTCTCAATATCAGTTAGACGTACCAGTTAATTTAACTCAGCTGTGCACACAAACTACTTGCATTGACTTTTATTTGAACATCATTCGTAAATGCGTAGGTAATGTTTAATCGCTTATTAAAGTTATATAAGTGAACACTTTAAATATAATCTTCGCCGTTCGCAAGGTCACCTCATAACACCTGAGTGATAAAATTTGCAACGATGTATTCTGCTCGTGTGCTAATTTAACCAAACGTCTGCTTCTTTGTGTGTAACTGTTAACAGGAGGTAATTACCCATTGCGAATCTAAGTATAACTAAGTGGACGAAGTGGTTGTCCTTCCTGGGACCGCGTCCTTAGAGGGAAATACGACTCGCCTATCTCGCCTGTTTCGCGATACCCAACAATTTCGAATTCAACTCTGGGTGTTGAAATGAAGACATCGAAGAAGTCGCCTTATTTATTGCGTTTTTACGCCGTTCGCGACACTTGGCGACAATGCTGCCGCGTGTCACATTACAAATTCTTTCTTCCGCAATTTTTTTTGTTTTTTTATTTCGCATCGCCATTGAAATAATTGCAAAGTATGTCAGGTGTCGGATGAAAGTTTTCTGCGTGCTTTCACCCGACGGTGTGTAGGTCTAATTGCTTAAAAATTATAGTTTTTAACATGAAACCTTCTAAGGAAATTATAAACAATGTCTCGGAGTGTTTGCAAATCAACTTATTGGTTGTTTGTCCGACCACATTAGAAATTTTACCGTGTAATTACAACAGTGGCTATTAAACTGTGCCGTGTTGTTTACAAATAGCATTCTAGCAATGAAAATTGTTTTAATACAGTTTGTTATTAGTTTTCATTTTATGACACTAGGCGACATTATTGCCCAGACTTATTCAGCAAGTTCTTGTGCATGTGTAACATTGTTTTTTTATTTGTTGACGCCTAAAAAGCGTACAGCAAGCACTTGAGTCACAATACACCAACCAAATCGTGGTTATAAATATTTACTTGCGTGTTTACTAGGTCTATGACATACTCAGGTGCTCTTTGTATTCAATTAGATTAGGTTTATTGCATCTTTTTATGTGATACAAGTGTAAGCAACCTGACTGCGAGACTCGGTTGCGTGTAAATTATGGCAGTTTTTAGATCGATGCACCTGCAACAACCTGTGTTGGATTAAGGCTTTTGTAGATTTTAATGTGGGCGATGTTAACATTAGAAATCTTGTTACAACAAACTTTAACCCATATATATTTATAAGGAGATACACACGTAAATCTTGTTCGTTGTGTTCGTATAATTTTTGCTATGACTTTGCGAACGGTTTAAAAATTTAAATGTAGTTGTTGATACTTCTTGAAAATGTGACTTTGTTTTACGCCCAAATGCTAGTAGCTCTGTAGTTTTACTCAGAATCTGTGTTTATGTGTATAATACTTATAAATCAATTTAAACACCATTTGAATATTTTAAATAATAAAGGGTGTTTCAACAAGAGATGTAAGATTTGTTTTTTTCATAAAATCACAAAGAGTTACGATAATTTTTTTTTTTTTTGGATTTCGTTACAGAATAGAGACATACAGATTTTGTCTAAAATAGCACATCATTCAAATGGGCACCTCGTTTTTTTTTTTACGGAACGCCACCCCCGTTCTTGAAGTTTTTGGTCATTTTTTCGCAAAAATCTCAGCAATGGCGGCTTCGATGTTGGTTTTGAGAGCGTGGATCGACTGTGGAATATGGGCATAGACTACTCCTTTATAATAAAACCAAATTAGGAAAAAATTCAATGGTCTTAAATTGCATGATCGTGGTAGCCAATTGATGCCGCCACTTCTCGAAATCAAACGACCTGGGAACTTGGAAGTCAATAAAGTGATTGTTTCGCCACTTGTATGGCATGTGGCTTTATCTTGTTGGAAATAGAGGTCCGCTATATCCTTATTTTCCAGCTCAGGCCACAAAGGGGTGTACGACAGTTGCACTGCTTAATATTTTAATCCGATTATGTAGGTACATGGCTGCACAGGTAAACGTTGAAGGGTAGAGGTAAGTTGCACTAATTACCAGATTAACAAACTAATACTGAACTATTTTTAAATATTTATTTTATAAATATACAATACAAAAATTAGTTTATATTACAAATTACTTAAAATTATACGAAGCACATGTAACAAATTCATATCGCGATATAAGTTTATTTGTTAAGTTACATAACTTAATTTTGTACATTTTATTATTTATTTTTTTTGGAAGATGGACGCTGTTCATTTTTATGTAAGTGTCTATTTGAAAATTGTTTAAAATATTTATAAAAGAGAAAATATTGGGATGATTGTAATAAAAGTTTCCGTTAAAATTGCTATGAAAGGATTCGCATGTGTTCGTCGTTCTTTCAGATGAAGAAGAGCAGGATGACCAAAGTTCAGGTGGAAATTGCGCAGTTTCGCAAATGTAATTTTCAACTAAATAATCGCTGAATAAGTCCAGTTTGATATCACACGGTTTAATGCTACACATGTCAAAAACAAAACAATCCGACACATCTTCAGGATCTAAAAACATAAGACCGAATATATGTTTCAGCCATTTTCCAGTTTCTGAGCCGTCATTATAGTTCGTTGCTAATCCTAAAGATTGAATTTTTCGCCACCAACTTTGCGCTAAATGAAATCTACAACCTATAATGTTAACTTCTGGCCACTTCTTAATAATTGCTGTATGAATCGCCTTTTCGAAGTCCGCAACTACTTTTACAGGTTTAAACTTATTGCATGTTAGTTTGTCAATTTCGTCAAACACTTCGTAATAGCTTTCAACTTTTTTATTCGGTAGCAGGCAGAACACTAGAGGAATATAATGTCCATTTTTAATAGCGTGTAATGTAAACATTTGTGTAAAAAATTTAGCACAATATGAAAATGTTCCGTCAACATACACTACGTTACATTCGCACAAAAACTTCAAATTTTTTTGACAAGAAAACAAAACTATGTTACTTTTACTATTATTGTACAATAAAAAAATTTCATTTTGACACGTTTTAACTTCAAGATGGTTCAAAGCACTATGCACTTCACTAAGTGACTTTGGTAAACGAGGCAATTTCGCGCGACGGGCGTTATACATACACTTTTTTATATTACATAAATCGGTAGTGTTTAAGGTTTCTGTTAAGCTTGGAGACGATTCCAATTCTCGATGCACTATTTTTGCTGGCCTTTCATATAGATCATCCACTGCTTTCCGTTTGACACTGTTAGACACTTTTTGACGTAAAATGTTTTCAGTTGCTGTATGGTTATGGTCAATTTCCTTTGATAGTATTATTGTTCCACTTACATCTAAATATAATTTAGAGTTACAGCTTCTTTTCGTACATCTCCACTTTACACCCTTTGAAGTCTCAATATCACAATAAAATTTATGATTTTCGAAGATTACTAACTTTTTCCCACGTACACTTAACATCGTCTCCATATCGTTATACTTTTCAATCGCAATGACAATGAAGAACTAAAAGATTTAAATGGTGTGTTGGTCCTCATTACCAATTTATCGTACCAGTTTCTTATATGAAATTCAATGTTTCTTAGGGATTAAATAGTAAAGCCAAATTACATTTGTAGTGCAACTAGGCACCTTACCTGCACTGACCCTTTTAAATCCGCCTAATGAGGGTGACGGATTAGTGCAACTAGGCGCTGCCCCCACAAAGAGTTTGTCGACATGTCCTTATAGCGCACTCCATTGACCAAAACAGCCCTTCCGGCATCGTTTTCGAAGAATTGAGGTGTTTGGGCCTTCTTCGACACTGCGGCAATATTTTCGATTGAACGGCACACCCGAGTGCGCTTTGGCGTCTTTAGATTTTGTAGTAAACCGGTCTCTTTGAAATTTTTGATTAGGTTTCGAATAGCGGTTTCACCTGGTACACAATTATCTGGGGAAAATGCACAAATTTTGCGGAGTGTATTCGTGATAAAACGTTAATTTTCGTCATGAAATTCAACGATTTGTATGCGATCCGCGTTCGTGTACCGCTCCATGATAAATTCTACTAGGATATAAATGACAGCTGTCAAGTAAAAAGTTTGGCTAATGAAAAATGTTCTGCAATTCAAATCCTACACTTCTAGTTAAAACACCCTTTATATACGCCACAAAATTCGTGATTGTTTGATATATGTATTTAATATACGTAAAATTAAATGAGAAGTTTAAAATAACTGCATATGTTGGAATGAAATTTGGCATGATCAGCAATAAACATTAAAAAATATAATAATCACAAGCTAGCACCTCAGATATTCAGATTTGATTGCAAAAAGCACTTGAAAGCGCATTTCATAGTTAACATTGAAACTGGTATAGGCAACTCGATGCAAAATATCTAGGTTAACTTAACCGGCGAAATGAAGAGCTTAATTGAACTGGACTTTACTATAATAGAATTATAAAACAGGGAATCATTGAAAAAGCGCTAGAGAGAATCTCATCATTCATCAATATAGAAAGAAAGACTCATCTTAGTTGTCGATGCAACAAAACTATTATACAGGGTGGGGCACGGAAACCAAGTATTTTTGAAATAAGCTTAAAATCATTATTTTATGCCTAACAAAAAAACTTATTGGTAGAATAATATTTGTGAGGACATAGCATTTCATAATCATGAACGGAAAATTACATCTGGCATGTGATGTCCGTTTTCGTTGACGCATTGTTGAAGGCGTTCATGAAAATTGTCCGCCACTTTTTCGAGCAAGTCTCCGTTTTTCGTGTAATTGTCGCGGGTTTTCAGCAGCCCAAAACCGACAATTTAGTCTGTTGACAGCCCCATTAAGGTGGAAATGGGCTTTATCGCTCATAAACACCATCATGTCTTCATTTTGTTCGAAGAGTGCAAGCATTTTCTGTGCAAAATTCAATCTTTGACGGTAATCCCTTACATTCAATTTCTGTACAGCCGCTAACTTGTACGGATGGAAACGTAATTCACCATACAAAATCCGTCTAACAGTACGATTGCTGATGTGAAGTGCAGCTGAATTTCTTTGAGCAGAGGGGCCTGGGCTTCGCAGTACCGCTTGTCTAACCCTTTCAACGTTCTCTGGAGTACGCACAGTACGTATACGTAGGGGCCTGGCCGGTTCCGTTTTCATTATTCAGCCTCCTGTTCGAAGATTGTATACCGAACGTAAAATTGCGCGGAAACAGGGTCATTTTTATGAATACTGAATTTGCGGCGAAACTCGCGCTGAACCGCTTCTGAACGCACTTCTTACAAAAGAATCATATCTAACATGCGGTGCTCTAGCGTCCCGGCTCCATGTTAGTAACTGATAACAAAATGCTTTGGGCCAAGGAATTGAATGACATCTGTCACACGATGCTCCCTTTCCTAATGGCCGAGTACTAATCAATCAAAAAACACTTGGTTCCCGTGCCCCTGTATATTGAAGTATAGTTTACGAGTTATAAAATAACGTAAAGCTGTATGAAACCTAACTAGGTTCAACGTTATCTATTAAAAATCGTTACGTCGTTTTACAAAAAATGGTTATCGCTAAAATAACGTCATTGGGTATTGTTACGTTACGTTTCTGTTCCCTGTTTTATTGCTAAGATAACGACGTGTATCGTTGGTAAAACATTTTGCTGAATACTTGATTGTCGTATTGTTATTGTATTTGAGGTTTTATCATCGTGTTACCGTTGAGTTAACTTACTTGTGTTTGATAAACGTTTTTGTGTCGTAGTTTTTGTATTTATTCACGGCGGCGTGGCTAACTTAGCGATCCTGCTGCGAGACTGACGCCCTGAACATGTGCCTGATGGTCGTGTACACATATTATTGTCGCACTGTTTGTAGTGAAAACATGTGTCTAGCTAGATTTTTGTACGTTTAATTGTCGAATGGCGGTGATTAGGGCAAGGATGAACGACGTGTTTGTGTAAAACTGAAGCGACGAAGTATTTATTATATCATTAAACATAATTCTTTCATTATTATTTAATTGCCTTTTTTTTTGTACTGAACCTCGGCTGCGTTACATGTGGGATTTTGAATAAGGGGCAAAGCAGTTAAGCCTTAAGCGCTTTATGTGCTTAGATTATTGTGCGTCTTTTAGCTGCTTCAGTAGATTTTTTTGTCTTCGTACCGTCAAGTATTATAACTGCTGGGCTTTTGAACCTTTTCGTATTTTTGGTTCCCTCTTAATATGCTATAATATACTCCTAATAAACAATACTTGAGCAAAGAGTGCACCCTCACATAATTTACTAATTTCAGCTAATAAAAGGAAAATTAATGAAAGTTTTTACCCCCGTAAGTGAAGTGATCGTTTTTAAACGGAACATGCGTTTTAGAGAAAACAGAAATTAACTAGAAATTGGTTATATGAATGACTCAACAGCATGTAGTATCTGCAGTAATTCAGTAACCGTAAATTAAGTAACTGCAAGGGAACTTGATCGGTCTTTCAATCGCTCGTTGGCATTTTATTACTTAGAGTTATTTCGTCATTAAAGTTCAGTGTAATAGCAGCAAGTTCCTGTTTATCATTATAAACAAAGAAACACCTTCAGATGCCATAATATAGTGTAAAATCTTTTGAAACTGTTGGCAGTAGTAATTCACGTAAATGTATCTGTAACGATTAAGTTTAAAGCCGTGTTTTATGGTCTCTAAGAAATAAGTATTTCGTTCCATGATGCAGTGATTACGTAAAGTGTGACTGCTAGATGACACAATGTTGTTTTTTTAATTTTACGCAGGTATATCTTTGTGGTTTTTACGATTCACCATATGATCAGTAGGTCAAGGAAATCAACCCCTGTGCATAAATGAGAGTTAGTAGCGTTAAATTTTTGTGTTTAAAAGCGAAACGAAGTTGTTTATAGTGATTAACTTTTAAATCCAAAAACACATCTTTATTGGCTCTTATTCGTGCACAAGGGTTGTCTCCATGGACTACCAAAACTTCAAACTATTGAAACAGGACCGATTAGATCAGAACATTTACTATTAGAGGCAAAGGTGGTAATATGGGCCCCCATTTTGTTTATTAGTTGAAACTTTCAGAGAAAACATTATTTCAGCCTGAATTTTACAGAAAATATACTTCGACATGTTTTTGATCTAATTATGCAGTAAAAATACTGATATTGACTTCAAGTCAAAGAAAGGATAATATATTTTTTACAGAATGGTGTATTTTTTGAGAAAACAGAAATGTGCTGGTAATATGAGCCCCTTAGTAAAAGCAAATAAAAATGCATTCCAGAAATAAAAAATGGTTTAGTGTAGATAGTAATCACTTTTATTTTAAACAACTTTAAATTATTTGCAAAAATCACAAACGTAATTATCTTTCTCACATCCGCTACATTCATTATGTGCCCACATTTCGCAAATGACACATTGCACCCATAGTTCTCCTTTATTGTCGTTTGAAAAAAGACCTTCGCAAAATAGGCACATTGCGTCGTCTTGGTCAGGTTGAAGAACACCGAACATCTGCAAAAAAAAATTACATGGTTGTATTATGGGACCCTAACATAATATGGACCCCTTGGGGGCTCATATTAACCGCAAACTTGTCTAAAAACAAAAAATTTATAATCTACAAATGTTATTCATACATTAAAAAATATTTGAATTAATACAATCTTTACAACTTGTTTAATATAAAGCTCTAGTTGAAACACATAAATGTCAAAAAACGGTGCAGAAATATGGCTACAAAGTATTACCTTGAAAACTTTCTTTAGGGCGAAAATACAATAAACAGTTAACCTCCACTATGACAGCAGGCACTGACATTTGTACAATGTTGTAGCGAAAGTATCAACACACGCCACTTGATTTCCGTCGCTATTGCCAAAATACACGAGGTAATTATCGAGATATTGAGGGGGCTCATATTACCAACAGGGCCCATATTACCACCTTTGCCTCTATTATAGCCATTTTAAAAACAAAAACTTATAACTTCTCTCTAGAATGTATAAAAATAAAATAAGTTTTTTGTCATGTTATTTATGCACACTTTTTCGTAATTTAATACTATGTACATCAACTTTTTCGGGTTATTTTTAAAAACAATCAAGATAATTGCGTTGGCATTAATTTCTCTTTATAGTGTCTATTTAACAAACTATTGCGCTATCGCGCCACAGTGCAATCACAATACTGATCTGCTGTTCTTAGAAATCGGGAATTTAGCCAAACAATGAAACGTAATGTTTTTGTTGGTGTTATAAAATATGCAATAAAACTTTCATAGTTACTATACTTTATTATGTTGATTTGAATATATAACGAATAAAAGTGAAAACGTTTGTTAAAATTGAACGTATGCATAACATAACACTTGAATAATAAATTAGGATGTTACACCGTGTTAATTTGTTCAATTAAAGCTTCCACTAGACTCGGTTATCTTGAGTTCTTTATCATTAAAATGTAAATTGCCCAGTTTATTAAGCAATATGTGCGGTAAAATTCAAATTAACGCTAGTATTTGATCGCCGAGTAGGCGTAGTGACTTCTATAATGTAGTTGGTGGTAAGGCACTTGCATTATATACATTTAACGATTTAAAAAATTCAGTAAAAGTAATATTGTAAATGGGGAATCTTAGGGATTTGACGTAAAAGCGTTTTTGTAATCGTTGATGATAATACCATTTGAAACCATTAAACAGTTAAGATATTGTGGTAATTAATAGTGTTTTCACTTTCAATCCTAATCTTAATGTGATAATTTTTTGATATGAAGAAAACACCACAAACAAGAACTTTTCGGTATGATTTATATTTGCATCATTTATGTGATAATAGTAACGGTTTGTTTTTACGGTGATTCAAGTTGAATGTTTTGTAGCTTGGAGTACAAAGTTCGGTGTAATTTTTTGATTTACATATCCAATTTTTTTTAGGGTGGTGAATCCATGAATTAATAAAAATTCTCATTTGAAATAAATGTAAATAATACTGCATTTTATGTTCTCAATATTTTTTGCGTATATTTTAAGAAGTTTGTTTTTGGTTGTGAATAATGGCAACGATAAAGAATACTTTTTTTTAAGAAGCATTTTGCAGATTCATACATGTATGTTTGGTTGTATTTTTAAAACATGTAATAATGATGTTGGCTAATAAATAGTGTGAAACCAATCACTTTGAATAGGTTTATGTTTGTTGAACTAGGATGTTTGCTTTCTAAACTTAATTAAATTCACTTTTCTTTAAATGCACTTTTAATCGTTATTTTGTTGTTGAGAACTTTAAAGCAGGGATGGAATAACGTTTTAAATCGTTACGTTATTGTATAACGTTATTTATTATTTGTTTTCGTTACATAACGTTATAAATAACGTTAAAAAAATGAATTGTTATTTTATATAACGTTATATAACGTTACACAAATTATGATATACAGGGTGTTTCTTAAATAATGCGAAAAAAATCGGAAGGTGATTCCTTATTGAAAATAAAGTGGGGTCTTAGACGTCTCCTTTCGGAGTTACACCCCCCTAAAGGGGAGCGATAAAATTAGGTTTTTATTTTATTTCTCAAATTTAGATAAATGTAGGAGAATGATATTTGGTAGATGTTTTATGCTTATTAAAAGGTTTCCAATAGTATTATTTTCAATCCTTCCACCTCCATAGGGGGCTGATAAGTGCGACCCCAGTTGGTTTTTTAATCATAACTTTTTGGTGAGTTGAAATTTTGCATTTTTTTTTTGTTAGTTTGATTTATTTAGAACCTTTTTTATTCTTTAGTTTTTCTCGTAAATCTTACAGTTTTAAGTAAAAAATTAAATAACTGAATATGATGTTTATGTTCATATTGGGTAGAATTGACGGGCGTTTTATAGTTGTCGCCGCGTAAACGTCAAAATGAATTACACCCGTCACTTCTATCCAATATCGTTTTATATTGGAATATTTGATTGTTCATGTTCATTCATATAATTTTTTACTCAAAAACTGTAGGTTTAACGAGAACAGTTAAAGAATAAAAAAACTTCTAAATAAATCAAGTTTTTAAAGAAAATTTAAAATTGCTAGATTTCAACTACCAAAAAGTCCTGATAAAAAAATCAACAGAGGTCGCACTTTTCAGCCCCCTGTGAAGGTGGGAGATGATTAAAAATATTACTATGGGAAACCTTTTTATAAGTATAAATCTCCCACATTTATACAAATTTGGGAAATAAAATAAAAACCCAATTTTACCGATCCTCTTTAGGGGGGTGTAACTCCGAAAGGAGACCCTAAAGAAAAAAAAAAATTTGAAAGACCCCTCTTAATTTTCGATTAAGTATCACCTCCCGAATTTTTTCGCATTATTTAAGAAACATGCTGTATAAAAATAATTTTTATTTGTAACTCTGAAATTAT
Source organism: Elmis aenea (assembly GCA_947652605.1). Classification (NCBI taxonomy): domain Eukaryota; kingdom Metazoa; phylum Arthropoda; class Insecta; order Coleoptera; family Elmidae; genus Elmis; species Elmis aenea. Next base: position 36,592,688 of record OX393579.1, on the reverse strand, counting down.
TTTTGGGATCTGTAAATGTAAATTTAAAAAATAGTACCTACAAAATTACGTTAAGGGTGTAATGCTAACGAAATAAAATTTAACTACGAGAGAGTCAACATAGTTCTGAATGAGATGAACTTATATAAATCGCGTTATTGACGTAGCATAAGTATACGTATCCATAGATGTTAGGAGGTAGATGTTCCTTTGTTGGATTGACAGCTTAATTGCCTGAATGAGTTATGGACACTGTTTTTAAAAAAGCGGACGACTCATAGATTTTATACATCAATGCATTATTACATTCCCCGCGTATTAGTCCCTAGTCAGCTAGTCGATAAGAAAACATTTAAATACCTAGTTTTACAGTGTAGCTTATCCTAATGCCACAAAAAACAACGATACCTTGCAAAGCGCCTGATAGTTAGGCAATGTGTATTTGATATTTTAGCAAAACATGCACTTGTTACATAAGAATTGCAATGTTATTTGTAAATATATTATTTACAGGAAAACTGATTTGTAAAGTAAAAGTTTCAATGTAAGTATCTATGTCCTCATATATTCATTATTTACAAATTTTTACAATATTACTGAACTATCAAAATGGGCAATTTTAAACAATTTTTTTGCGCCTTGTTTAAAAAAAAAATAAATTTTGAATAACATAGGTACATCAATTAGTTCATCGACAATTGAAGGCTTTTTTCCTCATATGATTACCTTTTTTAATAAACGAGTAATTTATACCCTACAACATGTCTCATAACTAACACGAGCATTACGCCCTTAAGGTTGAGATATTTTATTTTCATTGTAATTTCTAAAATACAAACAAAATATTATATCTTCTGAAAATAAAAAGATCGCCATATAAAAATTTAATTTATAGAGAATAACGATACCAAATAACTTTTAACGAAACGTTATCGGTTATTATAACGTTATATAACGTTATTAAAATATCGTTACGTTATTGTATAAAAAATTATAATTGAATCGTTATTATAACGTTATCGGGTATCGTTACGTTACGTTTTCCATCCCTGCTTTAAAGTATTGGTATTTTGATAAATTTGGAAATTCGAGTCCATGTTTCCTGTAGACTGTTAGCTGACAAAGAATACATGTACCTACAGTATTAATAAAACCATGACCCGATTGCATAAAAGCCTAGTTTTAGGCGTTAACCCAGGGTTAATTCCGGCTTTAGCTTTTATGCAATCACCTAAGTGGTTTTTAATTTTTAACTGGAAATTTTAATTCTTACCTATATTTTATTATTTGTTGTTTTGAAAACCTTATTTTCAAATTAATGTTGCCTGTAATGTCGAACTGTAAATTAAATGTAGAAATTTTTAAGATATTTGATTGTGATTATGTCAAGAACCGTATACACTAAAGATGTGCAGATGTGCAGATCATAACAAAATATTTATGTTCTGCTTCCGTTCGTTGACCTTGCTAATTGAAGACCTTGGTGCAAGAAGGGGATATGTGCAAAAATGTAAAAAAAAAAAAACTTGTACAGAAATGGGTTTTAAAATATGCGCTTTTCATATGGTGCAAATGTGGGATAAGTAGGGCTTATAGATATTATTTTTCTCAGCCCTACTTATCCCACATTTGCACCATATGAAAAGCGCTTATTTTAAAACCCATTTCTGTACAAGTCTTATTTTTTTACTTTTTTGCACATATCCCCTTCTTGCAACAAGGTCTTCAATTATAGTCCTTTAAAGGAGCAACGATTGCAAGAGTATCTCAAAAACAATTTTAATTATTTCATTAGCTTCTAGATAACGATGTGTGGCATTAGAATGTAAAAATTTCCGGCATCTTTTTTTAGATGTCGAAAATCTTTGCTATGGTCTTTTAATGCATATGATTAAAGCGAAATGGTCCCAATCGAGTATGTTTATTATTTATACAAAAAAAAAAATTATTGAATCAAAATTCTTATCAGTCGGTGAACTACCTTTTTGTATGTGTTCCTAAAAATATATTTACATAAAAATTTCCGCTGTCTGTCTTATTCGTTGGAGTGCGATTAGAATGGTTTTTCATTATTACAGATTAAAGCTTTTGTTTTCTTCTTTTAGTTACTTAATTGAAAAATGATGGTTGTCGGATTTATTTACTTGTTGATTTATATGCAATTCACAAAAAAACATTCTTTAGCAGTACCCTTATTTTTCGTTAACATCTGAAATCGTGACTGTTCAGATGAAATGTACTGCGTATTGCGATGATAATTTATCGGTAGCTTTGTTTAACCTCGCGTAAGTCACCACACTTAATTATTTTGGGTTGTTTTCTGAGAAGACCCGTGTCTTACTATTTATGAACTGCACGCTAATAGACTTCTGTTTATTTTAAATGTAATTGTAAATAAAATATTTGCATGGTTACTGTGAAAGATATTCACAATACCTTGAAAAAGTTTATTTTTAGTAATCACGATCCAACAATAATAAATTATTGCGGTCGTAGGCGATGCGATAAATATTAGTTATGTTTATATGTACTTTGTTTATGGTCAGGAGGTGCTAAGCCACTTGATATGTAATGCGAATTTAAATTTGTCGCACGATCGGCGAGGTCGGGCGGATTTCGCAAATCGGTTTTTTATTATCCTGCGGATGACTATATAAGTGGCGAGGTGTCGGCAGTAACGATAATTTTGGTTTCGAAAATGGAATTGACCGTTATTCAATTATTTGCTGTTTTCGATTTTGTACGTTCGAACGTGTCCTATTCGAATGTATATGAACGGTTGGAGAATTTTATAGACTTCAATAAATAAACGAGTTATAAAATACTCAATCAACCTATTCTGTTTGATTTATGCGTTATACTTTGCTTAAGTTTTACTAATTTGGTGAATGGTAGTTCTTTTTTTTGTATAATGAAACGTGACTCTAATATGTTTTGGTGATAGTCTCAGTTAGAATAAATTAACGTGTAGGTATACAGTGCTGGGCAAAAGTTTGGCTACAGGCAAATATCTAGAATGCTATTGAATTCATTAAAATGAAATTTGGTTTCTGGTTATTATCGTACGTTCCGGATACGATGCGAATATTGAAGTCGCACACGACTTCCGATATAACCGGAAACGACCCGAACTTTGAAATTTTAAATGAAACATCCCGTATATTTTTAAATATTTTGATAAAGGATTCAGTCAGGAGATATGAACATACTGGATGCGGCAAGTGTCATGCTACCGTTTTAGTTTTTAAAATCTTGCCGCAAACAAAAGATTTATTTATTTTTTGTTCAATTATGTTTAATTAAGGTTCAAAGTTTAATTTTATTATGTTTTGGAAAATTTTTGGATAAATGCATGCCACGATCAGCTATGCAATGTTCTTTTTACCCCGGTTTTCATAACATTGTTTAGTATGTCTGGCAGTATTGCTTGGATTTCATTGCGAATGCTGTCCTTAAGTTGTTGAACTGTTTCCAGGTTGTTCACACACTTTTTTCATCACATACCTACCCCCACAAAAAAAGCTGGCTGTCAGATCAGGAGATCTTGGTGGTCACTTGAAATCATCAAAACGTGAATTAAACGGCAAGGAAACATATCCTTTAAAATTTGTATTGTTTCTTGGGATGTGTGTACCTACCGTGGCACCATCTTGTTGGAACCACATATTTAGCAATCCTTGTTCGTCTAATTTTCAGCCTAAAACTTCTGAATCATATTGTTCTCAATAGTAAAAATAACTGATTCAACTCTTTGGTTTAAAAAAAATAAAATAATAACGCCCAATGATGTGTTCTAGGCGTGAACACCACACCAAACGCTCACTTTAACTAGTTGGAATGGCGATGTTTGATTGCGACGAAGATTTCCCCTTGCCCAGAAACGGCTTTATTGCTTGTTTACATGTCCACTGAGATGAAAATGAGTCTCATCGCTTATCAGTTTTTGATGAAATTGTCAATTTCACGTGACCAATTTAAAATGGCCACGTTTTCTTGGTGTATGTATGTCCATATTAAAATGTATGAGTTGCCTCTACACAAACCTCAAACCAAATCGACATAAATGTGGAAGTAACAACATAGCGTCAAATCAAAATGGTAGCGTGACACTGCCGCACCCAGTAGTATAGAAAAGAACAAAAAAAAATTCATTTTAATATCTTCAATAGCATTCTACATAATTGTCTGTATCCAGTCTTTTGCCCAGCACTGTATAGCCTGTATTTATTCGAAATTTAAAACATTTTGTAAGCTTATAGAGGCATAGGATTTAGACATTGATATTGCTTGACCATCACGTTAACTTAAATAGCATTTAATTTTTTACTATGACTACCGGTATGCGCAAAATATTTCGTGAACATGCAACAAGCACTCAAACGGCCAGTTTGCAGTCGCTACGTAACGCAACTATTCTTTAATTTCGTAAATATTTGCTTTAAAAACCAACAACGGTCACATATTACCTCAAATTGCTCTAATTTCATATTACCATTTCCACCAATTATAATGCTGCTTTGTTTTAATAAGTTGAAAACGGTTAATTTAATTTTTTTTTAAACGAAATGTATGCGTGTAAAAAATAAGTTTGTATGTAAATAATTGTTTTTAAACGTGTTGTAAACAATAAATTGCTGCGTGTTCAATCGATTACTCTTATTGTTTGATTAAACTTAACGTTACTTGATTTGCTTGTTGATTGTTTTTTAGTAATAATATCATATAATACGAGTATACACTTTTAAAAGATAAGATATGCATTAGATAAAAAGCTTTATCTACCTTACATGTGCCTATGTTATCTGATGACGTCGTACGTATACCAAGAAAAGTTAACAGAAAATAGATTGTTTTATGCGCACTAACGGATTTATATTTTTCAGTTTGCCAGTAACTAATTTTAAGTGTATACAGGACGAACCTGAGATCATGACTATTTCTTTTGTTTTTAGAAGTAACCCCAACGAAAACGACGAACAAAATTGCATAATTATAATGGAATAAAAATATATTTGAATTTGAAATGCGTTATTCAGTTTTTATTTGCAGATGCCATATAGTACAGGCGAAATCTCTCTTACTCGACATTTAAGAGGGGCTTATAAAAATTGAGTTATTGAGGAAAATCGACCTAAGGGAGGTTCTGTTAAATATGCAATTAGAGTGGAGGATGAAGACAGTGCCATCAAGTTTGATAAGATAATGATGGTGTTATTAGAATATTTACAGTTCGTGTGCACCGATTTCAACGGACTCTTTCTAAAGTCGAGCAACTGAGGTAACTCGAGTTGCAGATGTATTCAGTAACAGAGGTTTCACCTATATATTAAAAATTAAAATCAGTGACTGTTATTTGCACTCATGTACAAAATTTTAATACTTTTGTTATTATTCCTTTCCCGAAAGATGTGAAGTATCAGTAGGCCATTAAGACAGACAGCCTCTTGCATAGAAAAAATTACTAAGTTTTTCATAAAGCTAGTTAAAGCATTTGCAAAAAATATTTAAAAGCATGGCTTATTTCATGAAGAGAAAATTACCTACATGCGTTAATGATGCTATGTGTCTGATGGGGAAATACAAATGTAGATTACTGTTTTTTTTTTAAAAGACTGGAACGTTGATTAATAGATACATATTTTTTCTCTAATTCTTATAATAATAAAGTCACGCATATAACTCTGTAGGTAGATGATGGTCACCCTGTATATTTTTTCTTTAATATCCTGGGATTTAAGAAATGGGTTTTCGTGGATATGATAAGTTTTGTGTTTGTTTTTTTGTTTCATTGAGAATATAAAGCTTTAACAATTGTTTGTAATTATTGCATGTAACATAAATAACAAGTAATAATGGAATAAAACTCAAGTGCAAATGAATACATACGTACATAAGTGATAAATATGCTCTAGTATTACTGTATTAGCTGACAGTGAAAGAGGTCTTTTCTGGAGTTTCCTGTAAAGGCCACATGAGGGACGCGCGTGGGGCCTGTGACTCAGCTCTCAGCTGCTTTCATGTAGGACGATACGCAACGCACTCTACTTAGAGCCAAACGTGGATATTCGCGAAGAAAAACAGTATTGTGATTTATAGTAGCTTATTCAGTGTACTGACTGTTACGCTAAAGGTCTTTTTACACAATGTGGCTTCACCTTGTGCAGTTGTATACCCTTTTTAATCGCATTGTTTCTTTTTTAATTCTAAACAAATAGAAATATAAAACTGTTTTAACGTTTAACGTGTAATTTATATTCCTAGATATATTTTATTCACTGTAACTGCAATATAAGCTAATATTAATATTTGAAATTTTGAATTATACGCAGGGTGTCCGAGAAATTATAACCACTACAATTGTCTCGTTAACTTTAAAAATATCTTTAACAAACTTTATATGTTATTATACCGCCAAAAAAGCTTTACATGATGACAAAAAAATGTTTTCGAAATGTCGAAAAAAGCGTTACTCAACTTTTTTCATAAAATTTTCTAAAATAAATTTCATCTAGTATTGTTTTGGTTATGTTAACATTTTAATACGCTTGATAATGATAAGTATATTTCGTTTTACAGTTTTTTAAAAAAATAATCAACTTTGTTATTCGAGTCGTGTGTGAGAAATATTTTTCGTAAGACAGTTACAAAGAGGGTATTACATTTAAAAACGTAAATGTAAATAATTTTTTTAACAACCGTCACACATATCTTGAATTGTCTTTTTCGTTTATATACACAGTTGTCTGTTTGAGTTTCGTATTATATTTTATTAAAATGAGAAACAATGTCATTGATTTGAAGGTCTTTTGTGTACATGTATGAATATTTGTAGAGTTTGTTTTTTATTGAATGCAGGAAAGTGTCGGTTGTCAATTTTATTTTTGTCTTCCTAGGTAAGTTAAAATTAGTGCGTGTAAGTAACTCGTGAAGTAGTTAGTAATTAATATTTTGCTTTCTATCTTCACACTACGATGCATGTCAATGACTATGTAATGTTTTATTGTTTCCTCGTCCATAGGAAATGACAAGTGGTTATTAATTTGCATTCATATATTGTACTTGCCTAATGGCGATTTCCACTCTTAGTTTTGAAAGTTAAGGTAAGCGTTAGGTATGATTTGTTTTTATAATTGCATAACGAAAAATACAGGGCGTATTTCATTTAAAATATTTAAAGTTATTCGGTCGTAATTTTATAGTATTCAAATTAGCTGTCAACATTCGTAATTAGAATTAAAAGGCTTAATCTAAAGTAATTTCAAAATAGTATAGATATGCCAATCTCAAATTTTCGCAAAAATTGCTGGGCCAAATTTGATGTTATAAGCACAAACTGAGTTCTAAAAAGGCAACAATAGCTTGGCAAACAAAAGATAAAACAGAAACTTGGAATTAAATTGGAAGAATAAATAAGTACAAAAAAAAATATTGGCAGTTGGCATATCTAGAAAACTCACCAGGAAAGGTCACGATACGTTGTCGCTAGAATTTGATTAAGGCTGTGTTTATTGCATCAAGAACATCAAAACTAAATGTTTTGCAGTGTTATACGTGCCACTGGCCATTTTCTTTGAAAAAAATTGGAGAAAAACTGAAAAGTAGAATAATAAAAGTAATTTTTGCGATCGCGTTGGTCATGAAACCGTCAGAGACAAAATCTAAATTCTTCTATTTACCAATGCGCGCATCCTTTGCAAGTAAAATGGTGCAAAGTTTTTGAAAAAATCTTGAACGGTTCCGGAGAAAAACGTGAAAAACGAGGCCTTTGTAAAAACGGTTTTCTCCATGTTAAACGCCTATGCAAGTCGCATAGATATAGTTATGCAGATATACCACAACTTCTCAAATCATAGCGCTTCTGCAGGGGTTTCGTTTTTGACGTTTTTCTCCGGAACCGTTCAAGACTTTTTGAAAAACTTTGCACCATTTTACTTACAAAGTATGCACGCATTGGTAAATAGAACAATTTCGATTTTGTCTCTGACGGTTTGATGGCAAATGCGATCGCAAATATGACCTTTTTATACAAATTTTTCAGTTTTTCCCCTATTTTTCGGAAGAAAATGGCCGGTGGCACGTATAATTCTGCAAAACATTTAGTTTTGATGTCCTTGATGCAATAAACACAGCCTTAATCAAATTCTAGCGACAACGTATCGTGATCCTCCCTTGTGAGTTTTTCCCTTCCATAGCAATTGCTGGTGTGTTGTTATACTTTAGTACCTACCTATTTTTTGACTGCCAGATGGTTTGTTACAAAATCGGAAACTTATGATTTTTCCAATAAAAAAATTATACAGAAACGAAAATAATATTGGATTATGTAAATATAACAACTATGCACGTACGACTACTAATGGACTTTAAGAATTGTAAATAAAGTTAAGGTATGTTTTGTGTAGCTATAATGATTTTTATTTTTATGTTTAAAAAAAGTACTTCTACTTAAAAATTCAATCATCTAATGAGAAACTTATTTTTTTAAAGGCATCTATGAGTAATTTACAATTTATTCTTTACGAACAATAAGTTGTGGCTTTGATTTAACATGAAAGATAAGCTTGCCCAGTGGCAACTACCCGGTTAAAGTTACTTAAATTAAGTTATTATTGGCAACATTGATTATAATCTACTGAAAAACTTAACAAATTAAAATTTAACGTTTGATTCCAAGTTATGTGAATAAATATGCGTTGTTAAACCTTTAAGATTCGGTACCTAGATTCTGTATTATAAACCCACCATGGAAAAGTATGAATCATAGGCAACGATTACCTCAAATTTCATGAATATTAGTCAAAGTTTAAGATAGATGTTTAGTTGTAGTGTAAAACTGTCATTTAATATAGGTAGGCATATGTTTAATTGGTTTATGTCAAGTTGTGGGGTACCGGAATAATTAATGATCGACACCTAAGATACGTCCGTGTATATGAATACATTTATTCAGATTTACAACTAATTTCCGCTAGTTATGTCACCCCATACGCTCTATTCGATAATATTCGTGAATAGGAAGAGAGTGTAGGCGGGAAACCCGCCTTCGTTTGGCAAGAAGATTCTCGAAACACGTAATATTATGTGTAAAACGTTTTTGAATTATAGAAATAACATTTTTAAATAACGCCGGTAGGTTGCAATAACAGTTAGCTAAATAAAAAAGATTTGTGTTTAATAAGACTTTTAAGTCGTAGTTGATATAAAATTTTTATTTCTTCAATCTGTGGCTTGTTAGTTACTTTTAAACGGATTTCCGGTTTTCGTTTATTTTTCATGTTTGGTGAAGAACATTGAGGCGATTCTCGAATTTTGAAATGTCGTAATGAGATTCTGACTGACAAAGGGTGTGAATTGGAGACGGCTTCTAGAATGTTCGAGGCGTGCTCCATAAGGACATGTGTTGTCTGTATTGTCTGTCGATAAATTGATAAATCGGTTGTTAGTCAATAACCAAATAGTAGTAATTATTATTATTATTATTATTATTATTATTATTATTATTATTTCCGCGGAGGTGGTCCCCTTTCGGATCCCTGTACTGCGACCTATTGGTCTATTTTACCCTCTGGTGATGGCCCCTTAAAGAAGTCCTGTGTTTTTTAAAAACTCCAGGATTTTCTTTAAGGGTGTTTTTCTTAACTCTTCTTGGTTGGCTTTTTCCATCCCTAGAAGTCTACGCCGATAGGGTGTGAATCGTTCACACTTGCATATTACGTGAAGAGGAGTTTCTTCTTCTTCACCACATCCTTTACATATATCGGTCTCTGAGAGCCCTATTATGTAGAAGTGTTTGTTTAGCCTACAGTGTCCTGTGTTGAGTCCTGTGGCTGCTCTGATGTCTGCACTGCTCATCCTGACCATTTCTTCTGTCTTTTCTTTAGACCATTGACAGGATAGCCTTAGAATGGGCTTGTCCTGCAACTTTTTTCCAATGAGCATTTTGCCCCTGTATTATAAGAAGTCATTGAGACAGCTTAGCCATAGGATGTACCAACTGCGGGTTCTGTTCCGAAGAAAGGTATATTGTCTGTCGATAAATTGATAAATCGGTTGTTAGTCGATAACCAAATAATAGTAGTTAAGTAAATAACTAAGTAGAAATTTGTAATAGTTAAACACAAAACATTCTTTTTAGTTTATTAATGAGAACAACAGTTGTAGTTGCCTTTGTAAATAAACCTAATAAAACCTTTATTATACTTTTATGGTGTGACTGAATTGCACTCTCGATTTATATATGTATCATTAGGTGTTAGTAGAAAAGGCTGCTGATTTATTGTATGAATCGAATAGAAGTTGACCCAATAAAATTTTTGATGTATAAAACAGGTGCTCTTGTGGTTTTTGCGACCTGGTTTAAATGTAATCTAGTGAAAATCTCATATTAAAGCTAATGGAAATGATCGTTTTTATAAGACACTTTCGCCGATATCAGCACCGACTAGTAGCATTAATTAGCGGCTATTATTTATCTAACCCTAAAGGGGCTATTAAAGTTCGCTGTAAATACCGAAGACGCTTATTTAGATTTCGTTTTGCTTCTCGTTGCGCCTTGAAAGCATAAATTATAGTCGTTTAGACTAGTGATGTACCGAGTCCAAAAATTGCCGGGTACCGGGTACCGAGTAATGGGGCAATTCAAAATATTTACCCGGCCGGGTACCCGGCCGGGTACTGGGTAATCGGTAGATTTTGTGCAGGTGTTCATCATACGTCGGAGATCATCGAAAAGTACAATCGGGGAGTTCCCCGAGTTGTGTTCTTGCTGCTAGTTGCTGTTGTTTCGTTCATGTACAACTATCAAGTCAGGTTAAATTATTTAATAAAAAATGAGTGCGGTTTGGAACTATTTTAAGATATCTGCTGAAAATAATTCAAAAGCAGAATGCAGTTTATGTGGCGCAATGTTATCTCGAGGTGGAAAAAATTTAAAGACATTTGGAACATCGACTTTGCTAAAACATTTACGATTAAAACATTCTAAGCATAGTGAAAGTAACGTATCTACAGATAGTGTGATAGTGACAATGTTATTGTTAAGAAACAAAAAATAGACGATCATACTCCGGGACCTTCGCGTCCAATTAAACAGCAAACATTGGCGCAATGTTTAGACAAAATTAACTTATGGGACATTAACAATATAAAAGCAAAAAAAATTCATTACAAAATTGGCGAAATGATAGCTGTGGATAACCAGCCATTTTCAATAGTCAAGAATGTTGGATTTATTAGTCTTTTGAAATCCTTAGAGCAACGATATAAAATACCTTCACGAAAATATTTTTCAGAAAATGTTATTCCTACTATATACGATAAATGTTGTTTAAAAATTCGTGATTTAATTAATATTGAAAAGTCACAACTGAATTTGATTTCCTTGACATCTGATATATGGACCTGTTCTGAAACCAACGAAAGCTTTATAAGCCTCAGTGGACATTGGATTAATGAAAAATTTGAAAAAAAGTGCGTGGTTTTAAATGCTCGTCATTTTCCTGAAAGCCATACGGGTACTGCCATTAGTGATTCATTAGGCGAAATGCTACAGTCCTGGGAATTAGATGCTGAAAACAACATACACGTATTGCTTCGGGACAATGCGCGTAATATGATCAGTGGATCAAACATTGCCCATTTAAGAAATGAGTCCTGTTCAGTGATGTGAAATGACGGTCATTTATGATTGTGACGTCATGACCGTCATGACCGGTCATATGACCGTCATTTATGATTATTTTTATAACAATGGTATAAAATTAATATATATGTAATAGGAATAATAAATAAAAAGCAGAATTATTAGCATCAGTATCTCTATCTGGGTATTGTATTCCTTCAGAGAAGGCTCTAGAAGTCGAGGGAGTTGAAGGTGATTTTGGACTACTTATGCTGAGAGCTAATTTTTTTTTAATACAATTTTTATTTGCGTTTCAACTTTAATTTTACATGCTCTGGGCATTTCTTGCATGTTTTAATTAAATGTTCTGCCATTCTAGTGGCATGTAATCCGTATCTCTTTCTACAAAATTGGCAACCATAAGTAGCTACCTTTTGCTGCGAACTTGCAGGATAACGTACAAAAAAGTAAAATACCTTCCCTTTTCTCCGCATTGTGTTTACCAACTTTCAGAATACTTTATATAGTGGTATTTACATTTTTATTAACGATATTGCAATTAAGATTAACAAAAATCAAGTGACAACCACCATGTAAACTTAAAACTGTCATTTTTTGATGTTAGAAAAACTGTCATTTTGAATTTTGGAGGTTAGAATGGTCACGGTCATTTAAAATCATTGTGACGTGACGTCATGACCGTCATGACAAACTGTCATGACGCGGTCATATGACACACTCACATCACTGGTCCTGTTTCATCCATAGTATTCAGTTGGTAATTCATGACAGCATATATTCACAAAAATCTATTTCCGACATTATTACAAAGTGTCGCAATATAGTAACTCATTTCAATCACTCGCAAGTAGCTTGTACGAAGTTAAAAGAAATTCAAACCAAATTTTTGCTTCCACAACACAAATTAATACAAGACGTAGTCACGAGATAGAATTCGACCTATCATATGTTAAAGAGGATATTAGAACAAAAACAAGCCATCACACTATATTCAACAGATCATAACATACCAAACTTGAGTGCAGCCAATTTTAAGTTAATTGAAAACATAGTTTTTTTATTGGAGCAATTTTACAATGTCACGGTGGAAGCCAGTTCAGAGGAAGCTCTTATTACCATGGTGATACCGAATGTAGCCGCTTTAGAACGCTTTCTCAGCAAAAAACTATCCGAAGAAGGAACGGTAACCGTCAAAAAAGATATGCTAAAATCTTTAAAAGCCCGATTTGAAAATGTGAAAAAAAAATAAGTTGTATGTAATAGCCACAGTATTAGACCCCCGTTACAAACTTAAATTTTTAGAGTCGAATACCCAAGTTATTGCTAAAAATTGGATTATAGAAGATATGAAAAACATTTCACCAGTAAGTATTGATATTGATGAAAATAATGATAATAAACAACTCGCAGAACAAGAAAAAAGTAATGATAAAAATGAAGATGTGTGGAGTTGTATAGATGAAATTTTATGTGAAAATAATTCCAACGAAGAAGAGTCCTATAATGTGGAAAATTCAACAGATAAGGATCAGATTGAACTTTTAAATTTTCTTAAATATCCTAACGTTCCTCGCACAGAAAATCCGTTGGTTTGGTGGTCAAAAAATGCAGGTGTATATCCAAAATTATCAAAATTGGCTAGAAAATACTTATCACCACCCCCCAGTAGCATACCCAGTGAAAGAATGTTCAGCGAGGCAGGTATTATTTATGAAGAAAGAAGAAATAAACTTCTCCCGCGAAACGCAGAAAAATTATTATTTCTGCATTATAATCTGCAATTATTAAAATTTAATTATTAAATATAATTTTTGGATGTTTTTTAATAAAGAGTTATTTTTTATTTTTTGCTATATATTATGTATTTTAGTTAAATGTTTAAAATACACAGAATTTTATTTTTTATATTTTGTTATGCCTTAAAATTAAGTGTATTTGTTGTTTTTTTTTGAGTTGTAATAATAAAACAATATTTTTTTTATTTTTTTACGCATCAAAAACTTCATTACCCGGCACCGGATCCCAAAAATTTTTGCCGGTTCCGGGTAATTTCCGGGTACCGAAAATGTCGCCGGGTATGCCGGGTACCGGGTAATTTCCGGGTACTCGGTACATCTCTAGTTTAGACGATTGCGATTTATTTTGTATGTAAATCTTAATAAGTGTTTAGTAGTGATTGAACCGAATGTGCGTATTTATGTTACTATTGTTCCGCTTTTTATTCTCTTTGTGCATTAGGCCTGTCAGTTAGTTAAACGAGTTCCTCAAACCAATTAGATTGATTGGCGTGACCCACTTAATATGACGTCGTGTGGGATATGAAAGAAACGTCTACGATATCGACTAATAGTTATATCGGGTTTATTAATGTGCCTTTATTTGGAAATTTTGTTAAATACGTACATGTTTATCTATTTATGTTAAAGCATGACTTAACACGTTGTTTATATATTATGACTAACTAGATTATTGTAAAAATTGCGTGTGCTTATTTAATTTAAAAATTAACTATTTTATTAATTTACTTACCTTTAACGTTCAAATTTTAAGAGAAAGGTAATCCATTCGTCTTTTATAAAACACAATCTAGAAATTTTTTAAAAAGTCTATTGTCTAAAACAAACTATAATTTTCATTTAAAAATGCATCTTTGTCATTTACATCAGAACCAAAGCAAAGGCTAAACAAAATAATATCACCTTATATACAGGGTGTTTCTTAAATATTCGAAAAAATTCAGGAGGTGACAACACGAAAACGCCCGTCAATTCTACCCAATATGAACATAAACAAACCATGGCAACCACCAAAATGAATCGTTTTACATTGGAATATTAATTTAATGATGCATGTTTACTTATTTTATTGTTTACTCAAAAATTGTAGCTTTTTCAGGAAAAACTAAACAGTAAGAAAAAAATTCTAAATAAATCAAGCTCTTAAAAGCTTTTTAATTAATTGCAAAATTTCAAGCCACAAAAAAGTTCTGATTAAAAAACTAACAGGGGTCGCACTTTTCAGCCCCCTGTGAAGGTGGGAGATGATTGAAAATATTACTACGGGAAACATTTCAATAAGCATAAAACGTACCAAATATCATTCCCCTACATTTATCCAAATTTGAGAAATAAAATAAAAACCTAATTTTACCGCTCCCCTTTAGGGGGGTGTAACTCCGAAAGAAGACGTCTAAGAAAAAGTTTTTATATAAAAGTCCCTTCTTAATTTCCGATAAGGAATAACCTCCCGATTTGTTTCGCAATATTTAAGAAATACGCTGTATACTGCTTAAAAATATTTACAACTACATATCTCCTTTACATGTTTTTCTATAAATAATCGCAACGGGGATATTTAAGATTTAAAATATTGATAAATTTCGGTTTTTCAACCTATCAAAAACAATAGAAAACATTTTTTAATCAGCGACTTTTGTCTCCATTCTATCTACTTTTCTATCTATCTATCTTCTATCTACTACGGTTTAGAAGTTACTAATGTTGAGCCTTGAGTATATCATTAAGTATTTAAAGTTGCTTATATTTTTTGCATATTCGGAACCACCCTTTATTAAAATATTTTTTAGTTTTGAGTGGGAGAAAAATAACGCAATTTTAACTAATTTTTATTTTGAAAATTCGCTTCACCTGTCAAATTTGCGTTTTCAACCAATCACTTATCTTAAATCTTTTAGAGACTACCAATAGGAGCAATATTACACGGTAATAATTTTACATTCCTCTGCCAGGAGTTGATCCTCCTGTCAAATTTGCGTTTCCGACCAATAACAAACTCAGATTTCCTTTAAACGGCCAATAAACATAATCATACACTGATAATTTACTTTTGGCAATTAACAGATTTTCATGCGTTTATTGGTCGATTCTAAGAAATCTGAGTTTTTGATTGGTGCAAAATATAAATTTGGAGAGGGAATAAGGTATTTTGGTCTTGATAATTTTTGGACAGATGTCGGCGACCAATAACGTTACTTTAATATAGATTAAACCACACCCTGACACACCACTCTGACAGTACTTGTAAAATTTGACATAACAGATTATTTATGTACCTAAATACTATTTGGTTCATTAATTTTTATTAAAATATAATTCTTGAATTAAAAATTAGTTATAAATGATCTATTAATAATAACAATCGCAGTAAGTAGTAGGTATACTTTAATTTATCTAAATTAAACAACATTTTAATTTGACAGATAGGTTAGGTGAAGGAAATTTTCTGACAAAATATAACTCGTGCATTGCAAATCTATATATATAAAAATGAATGTATGTATGTTTGTATGGATGTTTGTCCTTTATGCATTCCTATACCATTCATCCGATCCTGACCAAATTTGGCACAGACAATCTATAGGACCATGGAAAGAACATAGGCTATATGAGAATTCCCAAAAAAATCGTCCGGAAAAGATATTGAGGAAAACGTGCCAAAATCTTACACACAACATTTAAATCGGGTCGTCTGGAGCGAGAATTTCGTCAAAATTTGACAATTTGTCAATTCGACGTAACGTTTAAACGCTCGAACCTTCTACGCGCAAGCCGGGATCTAGCGGTGAAGGAGCCCCGAAGGGGCTCCGGAATCGCTAGTAATCTATAATTATTGACAAATCTTCACTCATGCAAATTGAGGCTCAACTTGTATTCGGGCATATTTACCAAAAATTATCGATAATTTTCAATGCACTTGTTATATTACTACTGAAAATTATTTAGATTTATTTTTTCCTTGGTCATGACTCACTTAGTTTTATAACAAAAGCAACATAACTAATCAAATCAAAGTACTGATAAAGTAGACAATAGTTGTCAATTTTATTAGTTTTGTTTACATTAAGCAGTATTTAACTAAATAAACCTTAAGCATAAAAGACAACTATATTATATTGTAGTTATTTGCAAATATTTCTGTAAAAACCGCTGTGTTCTAATTTTTAATGCAATAAGCGATATTGCAAAAATCGGATAGTAGTTGACATAAAAATCGTTTTAGCACAAGGCACTTTGGCGAAATAAGTGTAATAGCCTTAATTAATGGCACCTTCTCTATTTATGAAACGTCTTAAATGTCATTTGTTTTTGTGTTGTCGGTTAAAAGGTTTATTAAAATTATAAACTTGAATATCCATATTTATTTTTAACGTAGTATGCTTCTTCACTTTTAAACCGATGTTGTGGCACCTACATGGGTTATTCTAATGAATTTATTGGAATATATTATCACTTTATTTTAGTTTGAAGTCGTATGATTAAGGTTATGAAGATAGACGTATTTGGAGGTTCGATAGATTCGTTTATTTATTTCGAAAATCTATCAGCACATAATGTTTCAAGGAAACAAAGTTTTAAGTTCATTTCCTTTTCTTGTCAAAGGCCGTTCATTTGTTTTGTTATAAATATTTTATATTTCTCGTGGTGACTCACTCGCTGATCGAGTAGCAAATTGTTTTCATTTCCTTTATTTACATATATTAAATAACATAAAGTAAGAATTTTTTGTACCGTAGAAGGTGATCAAGTTAACGACCTTTTTTTTTGTATCGATTCCGATTGTTTTAACCGTACGTGTAGACCTTTGTCCTACACGTGCCCTAAATATAGATTTTTAACGTTCGTATAAAATGTATTATATTATACCAGAGTTGTAAAATTCCTTGTTGGGCTAATGTTAAGTAACCTGCTGTTGTTGATGTTACAGCGTACATTGTATTTGTGGCGTTTTTATTATTTAGTTACGAAATTTGTCACTCGGCATTGTTAAATTTGGTTTTTACAATGTTATTTCGAAATTTTACCTTTTCTCGAGATTTTATTTCTTGCCTTGTATAGAATCCTATTCGTGTAGAAGTGTCGGTATTGTTAATTTTGTAGATTGATTTTTTTGTTGCGCTGTTAGTGGAGCCATAGGTATTTAAATGCGTTACAGCGTTGTGAAGCTTGTTGCTTCAGCTACATTTTGTAAACGTTTCATAGTGCTACAACATTCCTATCAATAATTATGATGCCAGAAACAACAGCGTCAAAAACATTATAAAGCAATGATTCCACAACAAATTTTGTTTTGTATCGGGCAAAACAGCCTCCGAAACGTACGATATGATTAAAATGGTTTATGGAAGTGAATCTAATGGTTTTTCAGTGGTTTGCTTAATTTTGCGACAGCTGAGAAGATTTAGAAGGCGACCAACAAACACCCAGATTGGCCAAAAATGACTCGCTCAGTGTAGAATCTCGAAATAGTGCGCGAAGTCCACAAGGAATTTGTTCCAAAGGGCCAGACGGTCAACGCTCAACGGAGATTATTACTTGAGTGTTCTGCAACGTTTGGCGACAAGGATTCATCGGGTTCGTCCTTAGTACCACGAGCAACGGATCAGCTGGTCGTTAATACACGATAACGCACCATCACACAAGTTCAAACTCACCGATCACCCGCCGTATTCGCCGGATTTGACTTTCTGCGACTTCTAGCTAATCCTCAAATAAAATTAAAGTTAAAAGGAAACCGTTTTGATACGATTGTGGACATAAAAAGATCTTCGATCAAGATACTGGAAGCGATTTTGAAGGAGAAATACACACACTTTTTAATTTTATATATTTTTCCGACATCAGTCTACAAAATTTTAAGACAGAAGGTGTATGTTTCACGTAATTTTCAACAATTCACAGTTTTTTAAAATTTTTTTTTCTTCGGTAATAAACCGTGTTATGTTGCAAACATTTCTTAAAATAAAGTTTTAGTAAGCCAATAAAGTTAATACAAAATGGTTTATACTGCACTATTCTATTAGTTGCCTGAAAAGTATGCGAGAGATTGTGACAAAGTTTTAATTTTGCCGATTTTTTTAAAACCAATGTGTCTGATATACTTACTCGTATCTGAAAATTGTAAATGTGATATTAAATTATATTTTTTGTTGCAGGTAAGCATTGGACACATGTTTTAATGCTTCCGAGACGCTGAAATCTATCATCACAGTAATTGGTTCCTTCAAGATCAGGTTTATACCTAGTTGTATAAGAGTAGTTTTTTTATTTGTTCAGAGTAAAAAAATTATAATTAATGAACGAAAGATTGCATTTTAAACTGTTTAAATAAATATGCTGTGAGCAATTTATCAGTACTTAAGTAGCGCAAATCAAAGATAACTGTGATGTAACTGAAATGTTGCTTAATTTTCAGTATTTAAGACTAAACACTTTGAACATTTTCTTCTGGTCGAAAATTGAAAACTTGCTTGTCGGTTAGTTTTGAGCAAATATATTTACAGGTATGGCGAGTTTTGTTTTATTTTCGTGCATCTAACATGCAAAGTTATAATCTGAACAATAATTACACATCTTTGTAAGTTACGGTACTTCAGGTACTCGATGTGTGTAGAATTAACGTCTTTCCGTTAATCTTGACCACAATCTCAGTTTTACCTTTTGTGTAATGCGATCCGCAGAATGAGATGTTTATATCTTGCTGGGATCGTAAATAGCTACATACATATTGTTGTATTATGTTTTGCTAGAATATGAAAAACTGTGTAACCCTATAACCGTTTCATAACACACAGTAGTAGGTAGGCTCTCGATGTAAAATATTATGTAGCAACGTCGTTTAGTAATTCGTTTTTTGAATTTAAAGAAGAGTACGTGCTTTTGCGACTAATTATAAAGTTGTTTTTGAAAGTTTAATTTTTGTTTCTAATAATTTTAAAATAGTTTTAAATCCATACTGGATGTGTAAAATGTTGTACGACGTAAGATAACATTTTAGTGCTTCTTCTCAAGTCCTTAACCCTAAAGTAGCACTGGTCGCCATGATAGCGTTTTTATTCGCTAGATGGACCCTAGCAAGTTTACTAATCTTGAGCACTCTTTTCGTCTTTCTTCCGTTTTTCTTTTGCCCTAAGTTAAAGTACTCATTGCCTACTCATCTCCACCAGTAGTACTTTCTATTGTTCTCTGGTTTATATTTAAACTCGTTAATTGAAGTCATTCTATAAACATCTTCAATTGATCTATTATTTTTCAAATTTCTGTTCATCCGAGGCCCTTCTTTCCGTTGACACTGCCCAGTTTAAATGTTTTTTGGTTTTAACAAACATATGTCTGTCTACTTTATTTTTATCTTAATTTGATTCTTTCCTGATTCAGTGATTTTCAGACAATTACTTTTTGGCCAAAATATATTCAACTCCAAAGACACTTACTTATTGATCTGTAATTTTTTCCAGTGTTTATTATTCACATTCCAAGTTACACTAAGACACAGAACTCTCAAGACAGTTGTTGATGAAGGTTCGTGATTTTTTTCTAATGGATTTTTTTTCCAGTATTTATTCACATTCGAAATGGCACTAACAAAGTTTATTTTTATTATAAATGTTCAGGGACTTTTTCCAGCTATTTTTTTAATCCCTAATTTGCTTTGCTTGTTGCTTGTATTTCGTGCCTCACCATTTCTTGAATTACTTTAACTTCTTAATCTTTAGTGAGGTATAAAACGTATAACACACTTTTATGTAATTAAATAGGTGATCTAGTTGTATTCAACACCACATTAAATGGATAAGCGATGATACCAATGATGTGCGACATATGTAGGTCTTCATTTTGAACCAAATCTGCTAATAATTAACGTTTGATACTTTATACGAACCTTCGTCCGCATTTTGTCATTTAAAGCGATTAAAAATGTTCACAGTGCAAGGTTACATTTAGCGTTAGTCGATGGCGTTCAATTTGCAACCAGCTGAGAATCTTAAATAATCGTGAATCGTATTTTATTAACGTATCGAGGAGATAAATCCCTAGTGTGGTGTTGTTTCGTTCTCGCTCAGATAGCAACGAACGTCCTTGGTGCGGAATTAAATGAATTAAACATCGCGCTTGTCACAATGGAATTAATCGTGTATGTATGGATATGCATGTGCCTGTAACGACTTCATGATAAAGTGTTAACTTAAATTGCTAGTTGGCTGGATCATTTCAATAGTTTTAAATTGTTTCAATAAATTGTTTTAACGGACAGTTGTGAACGTTATAAAGTGTCCCTTTAATAAATAAATCAAACTACGATAAAGCCGAATTGAATGGTAAAGTTATTTATTTTAAAATATATAGAACTGAAGCGTTAAGCTTATTATAATTTCGTACAAAAATAAAATAAAATTATAATACTTATACAGAGTGTTAGCTACATAAACTAAAATTATTCATGTTTTGTTTTTGCGCCAAGATATTTAATTAATCTTGTTACTTTAAACCCAGTATATTTTGTATTTTTTGTGGTAAAAAATCAAATTTGTTTTTTTAACCTAAAATCAGTCGTTTTTGACTAACTTTTGTATTTTGGAAAATATTGACAGATACACATCTCTACAAATAGTAATTCTTTAACGACTAAACTATGACAAAACAAATTCCTTTGAATTCCTTAATGGCAAAAGTTTTAGCGTTTTAACTAGTTAAACTTATTATACAGGGTGTATATGTGAATTTTTGAACTTTAAATACCATGTATATTTTGACACGATAATTTAATTATCTTTTTCTACGACCACTAATGTAAACGACTCTTACCGTACAGCCTGCATGCATAGTGGGTCCTTACGCACGGTAAGCAAAAAGCACAGTTATTTAAAGAAATGATCAAAGTAAACTCACGTTAAACGCTTCCTGCATGCCTAGTAAGTGAGTTAGTTATAACGCACGGTAAGCAAGACGCACACTTGTCTAGAAATGTCAAAGTAGACTTGTAAAAATTGACAAGACAAGGTATTTACATGTGTATATTAGCCAAAAAGCCGTTAAAATCGTAGGTATTATGTGATCGTAGAAAAACTAAGCTACATAACACGAGTTGTAAAGCGATTACGCACTCGTGGAAATACGCATTCGCCGGTACGCGGCTCCATGCCCGACTTTTCTACTCGTGCGTAATATGCTTCTTACAACTTTGTTATGTAATATACTCCCTCTGTCCCAAAATAAGTGTCCGATTTGGTAAACATTTTTGTCTGCACAAATGGAACAAAAAATTTATTATCGATTTCTCATAAAATTTTATTCTTGATAACAGTTGGTGCATGGTCTAAAACAAATTTTAAAATTAAAAAAAGTTTAATAAACAGTCATAGGACACTAGATTTTAAGCGATTTTTGAAATATTCATGAGTGATGCTTAAAATTTCTCATGCACCAACTTTCTTATAAGCAGGTAATGGTACACACTTTGACGCTTTTCTGTGACAGATTAGGCTTTTTACTTTGTGGTGCAACTACAGGAACTTCTTCACTGTTCATGATGTGTCTACACCGGTATTGTTTAAAATGGCAAGATAAAATATGTTTTTAAAATAACGATCGAAAAGCCGAGCTAACGTGTTTAAACTTTCTGACTATGCACAAATGTCACTTTTGACATATTTTACTTGACGTTATAAACAATTACAATTTACGTTTTAAAATACAATTAAGATCCAGCAAATATAGTAAACGGACACTTATTTCGGGACAGAGGAAGTACTATTATAGAACATTAAACATTATTTATGTATATAATTTCTTTTAGAAAATGGTTAAAATAGTAAATAAGAGCTCATTAATACGATAGCATTTTTTGTTATGACTAATTTAAAATAATATTTCATAAACAAAACCAAATTATGTTTACTAAGTTTTACATTTTATTCAAACACCTTTGAAGTACAAAAAATTTTATTTATTAACTTTTAAGCTTTTGTGAAATAAATAACTCTCTTGTGTTTCAACAATACCCCCTAATTGTTTTTCCATACTTTTGAAAACGCATTAAAAATTGTAACAAAATAATTTTGTTAAATAAATAAATATAGGGTATGTACCATTATGTTTTTAGTCCAACAAAGAAATTATAGTTGTTATTCCAATTAAAACACAACTAGGTTTATCGAAGCATGCTAAGCAACCGAGAGATAATCCTTTATTGTGTAGTTATTCAGTATAATAAAATTCGTAAACTAACAGCTGTAGAATATTAAAATAATAATCATAAGAAAGGTTATTGGTAAACGTAAAAAGGTTTTAAAATTTTAGCGAAAAATATTCAAAAATAAGGCTCTGTGATGAAGGCAACTTATGGCACTGTATCAGGTAGTGGGCGAATTAGTTGTCAGTGTTTTTATTAACCCTGAAATTTTAACAAAACATGGATTTTGATGTAACTATATTCATGTTGTTTATTGTATGTTGGGCCACTCTGTATATAAAAAACTTTTTAGTAACATAGTAACAAGCAAATGAATTTTTATCCTTTGTGTTTATTTTACTGAAAAACGGATATTTTTAAGATTACTTGTTGTACCTAATTAGAGTATTGAATAGATTGTGTTCGCTAGAGGTTTTTTTATATTGAAATCATAATATTTAAACGTTATTGTTGCTCGCAAAATAAGCATCCCACAACGTTATATAGCCGCTCGCTAAGTATTTTTAAAATTAAAATATAAAATCGTTATCGGCCTAGAGGTAGTTGGGAAATTTATCCAGAGCCACAATCTTCCAAACATTTTTTTACAGTTGCCTTGTTAAATAACCCACTGTTGCGCGGCAAAGAAACACTCCGAGAGTCGTTTTCTCTTACCAATTTTTTCCCTAAAAAGACTTCCTTCAGTAATTTAAAACTGATCACGATATTGTTGTTACGTTAGTAATATTCAATGAGCGATATTCCCCGAGGAACTTTAAAAAGTGTATCAACTGCATTTCCTAGCAATAGTTGCGGTTCGTTCTTATTATTTTTGTTTAGTTAGCAAATATAACGTTTCACGTACGGCTTCCTATACCCATGCAAAGTTTTTTTGAATCGCAAAGTGTTGCATAAAACATTTAAACATTTAAACATTTAAACCACGAGTAAGTGTGTGAAACTATAACTTTAATTTACTTTGGTTTACCTTTGATTTTTAGTTAGTTTTTTACTTGCACGCCAAACCTACCCAATAATTTATCGACAATAGAAAGTGTGCTTTGTTTATTAAATACTTTTATAGTCTTGCCAAACGTGTGCTATAAATTGCATAAAGATTTCGAACCTATAAAAAGTTATTATTCTTTGTCGGTGCGTTAAGTTTCGATAACTGCATTTATTGTTGCTTTGAAATATAAGCGATTATGTAATTGTCTAAACTAAAAGAAAAAATCAGATAATTATCGTTACGCAATAAGTGTTTTTTTTTTAAATCTGGCGGGAATGATTTATTAAGCTGTTTTTATGTGTTATTAAAAATAATTAGCCTGCGCATGGATTACCACTAATCTCCTAGGTAGGATTTAATTATAATAAAAATATGTTGAGAATTAAATCATCGTGCATGCCTTTACGTTTTATTTTCAACGGCCGGTTTAGATATCAATAACAATTTTTATAAAGTTCTAAAGGTGCCGCCAGTTAACCTTAACTCGATTTATGGCACTCACAGAGTACTTTTCCCCGATATTTGTACTTAGATTAAGAGGCATGTTTATGTAAATGTCGCAGTTTATTACGACAGCGAGTTATTAGAGCAATATTATGATTGTCGTAAGCAAATATATTATAAAACTGCAGCGATACTTGATTTATTGTCGTTTTCTAGATCAAATGTTAATAAAGGTATTGTTTCATGTAAATTATCTAGTAGGCGATTTTTATAAATTGCACGTCATACCTATAGACCAGCGTGGATAAATGCTAATTTTATTATTTAGTGTGGATTTTGATGTATGTACCGGCGACAACGAGTAGGTTTAACTCTTAATAAAATCTATTAAATAGCAAAAAAACGTGTTAATCAGCTTATATAAAGTTTATTAGGTTAATTAAATATTCATAATAAAATATAATTTATATTGTTGAGTAAGAGGTCATATATTTTCTTACTTTTTTTGATGTTTAGATAACACTTTTCATTGGCAGAAAGAGACACTTAAACAAATTCTGTGATTGGTTCTTTTGTTGTTAGGTTTAATTTATGAAAAAGTATGAATCATCGTTAGTAGCCAATAAATGGCGGATTTGGTGTCACTTCGTTTCCATATTCGAGATCTGGGATTTCATAAATTAATTTATGCAATATCAATAAAATAGTTCGCAATTTAGTTTAGTTTAAAGAAACATATTAAACAAATTTACTAGTATCGTTTGTTATTTGTGTGCTCCAAGCTTGACATTATTTCTTTATAAAAACTTTTTGTTGTAACCAGGGGTTTGGAGCAGTCCAACTTTTTAATTGCTCCGCTCCGTGCTCCAAATATTGTTAACATATTTAAAACAAGTTTTTTAATTAAATTTTTTTTTTTTAAAAACAATGTTTTGATTTTATCGGATATGTGGAAGTTGGTCAAAAATTGCAATATTTGACCCTAACAAACAATTGAAGTTAAATAATGTTTGAAAGAACAAATTATTGATCTTTAAAGATTGAAAAAAAAGTAGTTTTTTAAAAATTGTACATGATAAACTGGAGCAGTGGAGTAATCAAAATTATTTGCTCCGGACGCCGCTCCTGCTCCAGGCAAAAACTCATTGCTCCACTGATCCAGCGTCACCCCCACTCCATGGCTACTCGCCAATTCGTATACAGTATGATAGTGCTGTGGGGCTGCGGAAAATGCAGCCCGCGTTTAATTGTGTAAGGCAAAGGCAGTGTTATAAAATGTAAACTTTCGAGTGTAGCTGCAGGACAAACGACAAAACAAAGTTTTTTTAGTTAAAATGGAAACAAGTTTAAAGAATACGCATAATTTCATTTAAATCTGCAGTCCTTATGGACGCCGCCTTTGATCAGCTCCAATGTGCTTTGATTTTGCTTAGTTTTAGGATTAAAATGTATGTTAACGCTAACTGTTGCTTTATGCAATCAGGCCATAATCTAGCAAATGTGTTTAAATCGCGCTAAACAAGCCATATGAGGTACAACACAGCGTTTAAAGTTAAGTGAGATATTAGAATGCTGGTACAGTTTGTTGTTAATTCGGTAAATAAAATGTACTGCTAGCAGAGTCTTCGCCAGTTGGGTGCAGCAGGTGTAAACTTCCACAAATTTCAGATTAGTCGTTTTTATCTAATGCATAAAATGCGGTCTGGAAAGAAGTTATATTTAAACAATATTCATACAACATAGTTTAAAACAAATGAACTCCCAGAAAGTTTTGACACGGGGACCCGAAATTTCTACTGGCGGCCTCTACTTAGGTACTACCAGTGCTTTTAAAATTACATATAAGTCGCTATATCGTTAAAAGTTATTTGTTATTCACAGCGGTATCTTAGTTTATCTAAATCGTTAATTTCAAGGAAACTCAGTTTTTTGTTCCGTTTTGATAACATGATTCATCTTGTTGGAACAAATTTGCTACATTTTGCACGAATCGAGTATCAATTTGGTCGAAAATCTGGCCAAAAAAGTGCTTTATCTGTCTGGCAATTCGTGAACACGTTTCAGTCTCATTTCCCTAACCAGTTTTACTTAAACTTTGTTTAAATATTCTGTTCCACGACTGCAAAACCGTTTTTGGAATTTAACAGCTTTCCGCCTTAAGATGATGGCGAAGACGGAGAAGGAGGACTTTGAAAACTTTTCTGTCATGCATATCCCGTTTCTCATTTGACGTTTGAACCAGTTATTTAATGAATAATCAATTTGCTTTATTTGGGTCTAGACTAGGTGTAATACATTTTTTTTTTTTTGTGTGTGTGTGTAGGGCGGAGAAGTTGTGCGAGGGTTTTGAGTTGTTTATTATATAGATGCGTTTCACTTCCAACTTAAGCTATAGTAGAAAGTACAAGATACAAACAATAAAAATTAATAGTATGTTGAGTGTAAATTATTGTTATTATTAATTTGTGGTTTAGAAATATGGAAAATGGTGAAATAACACTAGCCGTATTTTTGGATTTTCGTAGAGCCTTTGAGACGATCAATAGAGAATTATTAATAAAAAAATTAGAAAAAATAGGGATAAGTGAGGTAGCATTGTCTTGGTTTAAATCATACTTACAAAATAGACATCAACAAGTTAAATATAATAGAACTATATCATCTTGTTTAAAAACCACACATGGTGTACCACAAGGAACCGTTCTGGGTCCTCTGCTTTTTGTTGTTTATATAAACGATATGGTTAAATACGCCAAACATTGTGAAATAAAAATGTTTGCGGACGATACAATGTTGTTTGTTAGTGGATTTAAAACAAGTGAATTAGTAGATAAGATGAATTTAGATCTAAGTAATATTTATAAATGGCTATGCGATAATAATTTATGTATTAATGTTGATAAATCCAAATTCATGATTTTGGGAACTAAACACATTATCTATAAAACAAATATTTATAATGCTAATCTGGATGTAAAAATTAGCAACACTAATTTAGAAAGAGTAACCGAAATTAAATACCTTGGTGTTATATTAGATGAAAATTTAACGTTTAAGTTACACGCAAAATACATGATGAACAAAATTTCTAAAAAGATTTTTCTCTTTAAAAGATGTAGCAAACACATGAGTATGTACACTAGAGTTTTACTGTATAAAACAATAATAGCTCCTCATTTTGAGTTTTGCGCTTCATTACTTATTAATTTAAATAAAAATGAACTTCAACAATTACAGAAATTGCAAAATCGCGCCATGCGCACTATTTTAAAGTGTTCAATTCTTTCCCCTATCAAGGTTATGTTAAATACACTTCAATTTATGAGTATTAATCAGAGAATAATATTTAGAACATTAGAGCTAGTTTTAAAAATTAAACTACAAAAAACACCAAAATATCTGTATGAAAATGTAAAATTAGTCCATGAGATACACAGTTATAAAACTAGAAATAGGCTTAATTTCGTTATAGAGAAATGTACTAAAAGTCAAACTGCTCGTTCATTATTTTATCAAGGTTTTAAAATATTTAATAATATGCCGCATCAAATCAAAATATGTAATAATTATAAGAAGGGTATTAAATCAATTAAGGAGTACGTATTAGAACGCTATTAAACTGTTATCTTAGATACTTAGAATTTAGAAGATTTTTTAGATTTTTATTTTATTTCATTCTATTTTTATTTTTATTATATTTACTATTATTAAATTATGTTACAATGTAATAGCAATTGCTAAAATAAAGCTAACTTACTTACTTACTTAATTCATGACAGTTCGTTAACACGAACATTTATTAAATTGGTATAATCTTTGGATCGGGGAAGTGTTTTAAAATAGAATATGATACTTCAACTTATGGACTGTTTGACGTGTAGGCATTTTATCTAACTCAAAAATGAAAAACACTGATAAATTTTCCGTTAAGTTGCAGGTTGCATTAGTGTGCATATTTAAATAACAAGTTTTTAAGAAATTAAAAGATGGCTTTGAAACAGTTGATCAAAGCGGCACGCAGCTGTCAATTGGTGTATTATTATTTTATTTTGGTAATGGCCTTTACTTTTTTTTGTCCATTTGAACCGGAGTCCAATTTTGTTGAAGGTCTTGTCTTCAGTATTATGTTTCAATGAGATTTAACTGGCATAAGTTTATTTCCAGCACATATCATTGCATCAGATTAAGTCAACTCAAATCAGATTTTTAAAATTCACAACAATAAGACAAACATACGTTTTAATTGATGTTTTTTGCACTTGCTTGGAAACGTTTGAGACATCGTGTAGTTACGCAATTATTATAATACTTAATATGGTTGCGGTACGTGTTGTTAGGGCTCTAAGATACGATACAAAACGAAAAGAAAAAGCCATTACAAGTTAAAGTAGCACTGTTAATTTTTGTTTGAACTATGCATTATAACCAGTTTCATTTGGCTGCTAGTTCTAGGTACAGGTTGATGTTGTTGTTGTTTTTTTTTAAATTTAATTTATACAGAATCTGTCACAATCCGATAATCAGTTAAGCCGCTGCGATTTATAATTTTTATTCGTTTGCAATATTTTTCAGAGCAAATTTGTTGGCATTTGGTATTTTATTTATGCAACCGGTGCCGTTGTTTTGCCAAATAATTCCATAAAAGTGTTTAATTTAATTTAGTTTAATTAAACCATTAGCGTAAGAATTAGGTTAATTTAACGATTTTATTTACACATTTATATACTTTATGTCTTACGAGATAGTCCGTTATGGAACTATAAGGTAATCAAGTCTGATGTTACCTTCACACGTTTTACTGATCGATGTTGTTCTTCTCACAATTTCATTTCTATTGTGTTCGTTTCGAATCTGCCGAAAACTTAATACACATTTGTTTGTAACTTTCCTCTTTAATTTTCGTTAAATGTGTCAACAATCATTTTATTGCCGCTGTATAATTCTTGGAGTTGTATAGTTTTAACGGTATAATTGTTTAAGGTGTGTTACTTTTTTTTATACGTAGTAGAAACTTTTGATGTCAATTAGAAGATTAAATGACAATGTATTCACTTTGTATACAGTTCACTGCTTCAAAAGTGCAGTATTTGAAACATTTTGTGTGGGAATATAACGAACTGTTTTTTTTTTTTAATCTCTACATAGTGACGTTTATGATAAAAAATCTCTGTCGTTTTACTTTTAAAAAAAAATAGTTTTTAATCATCTAAAATCTTTAGTTTTGTGATTATGCTTGATAGTCCACCGTAAAAAAAAAAAACCTCTTAATACACATCGTTAATGTTGGAGTAGATCAGTAGATACATTGAATGGCGTAATCAGTAATTTGCAATATTAAATCATTGATTTCAACTTTCCTAAACTTGTGGATCATTTTGGTCAAAACACAAAAGTCAATTTTTTATGAGTTGAACAGGTTTGAGCGGTTTGAAATAAGTGATGATCGGTTTTTTATAAATGTACAAGGTGGCGCGCAACAACGTGAGATTATAATTTGTTCGTTTTAAAGTCATAGTTTAACTGGACAAGACTGTAATGACGCCAAATTCAACCCCAAAATATGCCATTTCATTGGCATTATATCAGTGGTCGGGTGCGTAGAGCGCATTTGCAATAAAATCATTTTACAGGTGTAGAAGCTGAACATTTTGGCGTCACTTTATAACCTCATCGTCATGACTCGGTCCCGTCAGTTCACGCTGTAAAGAAACGGGTTGATAATTGTGAAACAATAGGTTCAGCAAATAGATTTAGGATACGAGTGGACAAGTGCCTGCCCGTGGGCCGAATGCGCCCCGTGACAGAATCCGATCCGGCCCGCCGCACGAAATAGACAAAAATTCATATTGTTGTGTATCGTTTTCGTTTCGGTTATCCATTTGAGACTCGGTAAAACATTTCACGATATGTTGTCGCTAGAATTTGATTGAGGCTGTGTTTATTGCATCAAGGACATCAAAATTAAATGTTTTCCAGAGTTATACGTGCCACTGACAATTTCCTTCGGAAAAATAGGGGAAAAACTGAAAAGTTGGTATAAAAAGGTCATTTTTGCGATCGCGTTGGCCATGAAACCGTCATAGACAAAACCTAAATTCTCTTATTTACCAATGGGCGCATCCTTTGCAAGTTAGACGGTGCAAAGTTTTTTAAAAAACCTTGAACGGTCCCGGAGAAAAACGTCAAAAACGAAACCCCTGTATAAGCGCTTTCATTTGAGAAGTCGTGGTGGTATATCTGCATAACTATATCTATGCGACCTGCATAGGCGTTTAACATAGGGAAAACCGTTTTTACAAAGGCCTCGTTTTTCGCGTTTTTCTCCGGAACCGTTAAAGATTTTTCAAAAACTTTTTTTTTTTTAACTTCTAGAATATTACAATCTGTCCCAAATAGTCATTCAGTAATTTATATGAAACTTTGCACCATTTTTCTTGCAAAGGATGCGCGCATTGGTAAAAAGAAAAATTTTGATTTTGTTTATGACTTCATGGCCACCGCGATCGCAAAAATTATCTTTATTATTCAGATTTTCAGTTTGCCCCTATTATTCCGTAGAAAATGCTTACTACACAGAGGTGGTCATCTACACTCTTCCGAATGATATCGTTAGCAAATGACTTTTACGTACAGTTATTCATCAATGGCGTAGTTGTAATCTTTCGATAACCATATTTGTAATAAAATAAAAATTATTTAACATCCGCGCGTCACCCTGTATAAGAGAAATATACGTTTTAATTTAAAAAAATTACTTTACTTTAATTTAAGCTACGCATACGCATACTCACCATTTTTGTGTTTTCGTTTTTTTGCCTGCCAAGCCAGGTACTTAAAAGGTCCGAAAAGAAAAATTTGGAGGTATTACAGTGTCCCCCAAGTTAGCAGTGATCCCGATAGCCCCCACACAATATCAATAAAACTGTCTTATTTTTCTCAATTTATCATTCACATATCCTCAGTTTTAGTGATTTATAACATAATATAGTTTGCTGCCTACTTCTTGAAACCTACCACAATTCGCTATTCATTTCACGGTACTTTCCTTTACGTACATATGTATGGCTAGTTTATGATAATTCGTTTATTAATGAAAGTTTAAATAATTATTGCTGCATTTGATATACAATACTTACGTATTATTGCCGGAAAAAAAAATATTTAATTATGTCTAATATAACGTCAATAACCGGTTGGAAAAATCAAATTGTTTCGAGAGTCCAGTGACAAGAGGTGAGTTTTGAATCATTTTTAGCAACAACACTGTTCTACTCATTTAAATAAACGTGCAATAATCATAAAAAATTTATGTAGTTTTTATTAAATATGTATGTACGTTTGTTGTTTGAGCTATTTTATGGCATAGATAAATGATGTTAGCATATAAAGTTGTGTATGTAGTTTTTAAATTTTATTACCCCCCTCGAGGCTATAGAAGAAGTCAGTATTGGTGTTGGATTGGAAGATATAAATAGCTCAAGTTATATATTTTTTTAAATCCGTAATAAAAATATTAAAAGTAACGTAAACACATGTTTAGGTTTCGTTTTTAATTATGGAATGTTTCCACATTGAAGGTTATCCGTGTGTAAAAGTATTTTCTTATTAACGAAAGTGGTTTTTTTGATAGATATTTATAATTTACGTAGTTCTTATATGATTTACCGCCACTGCTTAAAGTAGTTGTTTTCTAAATCCTGACAATGTCGAAATAGTTAATCAAGTATTTGATTTTAATTACATAAATTACGTTTCTCGTGTCTTTAATTGAGTTGAAGGTTTTTAAATGTGTGCATAACTTGTTTTGTTAGACAATTCGAATTAAATAGTCGTAAAATTTAAAAATTATTGTCGGAACATATCAGTAAATTTAAGCGTCATTAAAATAAGATTTCTGTTTTAATTTATTTGGCTTTGTTGCTATTTTTCAACTCCTTTAATTTTGCCGTTTGTCATTTTGCAAAACCAGCTGTTTTAAAGTGTTCGATATATCGTACGTTTTGAACCAATAAAGTATTTAACGTAAATATTTTTAAAAACACAACAAACCTAAACTTTAAACGTGGATGAGCTCGTAAAATGTGTTAACGCGTTATTTTAGCATTAAATTTTATTTTAATATTTGTAATTAATTTTATTTCAGAATTAAACATATTTCAAAAATTTTTGTCTTAAAAAAGTTGTACAAGGACTGTAGTAGTGTTAATCAAAGTTACCTCATGTCGCTTGCTGACCTGAAAATTTTATGCAAAGTTGGAAAAGTCTTATCAGTTCAAGGTTTACGTTTTCAGTTAAGACATTACCTGTATCAATAGGTATTTTTATCAGTTGAGCGTATTTCTACGAATTAATGTACACCAAATTTGATATCACAAAATTAACATTAAAAAAATATCTAAGCAAAATTTGTTTGATTTCGCTTTTTAAAAAAGTTTTAAATTTTTGGCGTTTATTTAAAGTTGTATATTTTCAGCAATAATAACGGCTTATTATACGTATAAGAAGATGTAAAAGGCGTGAAGTGAAAAATCAATTTTTTGTATAGACACTAGAAGTATTTTATGGTTGTAATGTTTGGTTGCTTTTAATACATTTTGTTGTGTTTAAGTTTAGTTAAAATTCACTTACCCGATTATCTTTACGTTTCAATTTTTATCTTAAAATATTTTGGTGCTTTTTTAATACATAAAGATTGCTTTTGACCAAGCAGTGCTAAATTGAATAAACTAAGATAAATAGTTATACAGGGTGTTTCACTTTTTCATGGTACACTATTGCTATCTCCGTAAATAATGAAATTTAGGAGTGTTTTTGAAACAAGATCTTGTTTTGTTTAAAAATTCCATGGCTTGCGTTATATAACGAAAAAACTGAAATCGATCATAAGTTTTAAACTTAAATATCTCGGCTATTGTTGCGAATAAACAAAAACGCCAAAGGAAAAATGTTTTGTAGATTTGGTTTGCTATAAAATGGCGATAGTCAGATATTTATTTATAAATTATCGTGCGAGATAATTGACTAAACAACTTTTTTTAAATGACAGTCGTAGGTATAGGTGATGACTTAGATTTAAAGAATATTTTTTTCTCTTTACAATGACATAATATTTTATATGTCCATTATCAAAAAAATGCAAAATAACTTAAAAAAATGCAAAATCTTAAGATAAAAATCAAGGTTGCCATGGAAAAAAACAATAACCGACTTCAGTTGTTTTATTTGTTATATTGTTTAAATTCATGGCACTCTATAACTAAAATATTTGTGTAGATTTTTTTACGCACTGTAAAATGAAAACATTCAATTGTTTCGATATTGTTTAAATTCATGGCACTTTATACCTTTATAAAGACTCTTTGATGAGTTTTATTTGTTTTGAGCCTAAATAGCAAAATAAATTCATTAAACCTTTTATTAATAAAAAGAGGAAAACAAATGCTTTTTCATGAGGTTATAGCCAACTATGGTTTCTATTTAAAAAATGCAATGATGTAAGTTATCTAAGAATTTAAACAACATATTAGAACAAATGAGTGTTTTTATTTTACGGTGCGTAAAAAATTCTACGAAGTTTTTCTCAAAAATATTTTCGTACCATCAAGTGTAACCGAGTTATTAACGATTAAAAAAATATGCCCTTTTGATTTTTGTTTATTATCTAGCGTGCCATGGAACTTTTTTGAAACATCGAAGCATCACTGAATAGGTTTCAGAAAGGGGAACAATTTGTTTAACTTAAACTTCTTCGTAGCTCTTACCGTTTACGAGATCCCAATAGTGGCTCTTCTATGTGGACTACCCTGTATATTCATATTATTATATATTTAAACTTAAAATTAATTATTAAAATGATTCAAACATTCATCAAATATGATAAATGATTTTTAATTAAACTAATAAACTTATGTAATAAGTTTTGTTTATTATTTTTTCAGTAATTGTTTTTTGACATGACCTGGAAGTCTATTTTTGAGACCTTAATCGTAAATTTATTTGAAATAAATGTGGCGTACCGTGTGCCGTGTATATTTAATTAATATTATTAAACTGTCAGCACATATTTATTGATTTTTAATTAAGCAATCCGTTTTGATTATACGTACAAGTAGGCGACGAGTATATATTTTTTTTTTTTTTTGCTTGTTTATTGACCGTTGGTTCTTCGTGTGAGGCGAACAATGCATAAGTATCGTTTAGAAACCACACCCGCAGAAGATATGTGCGTTCAATAGTGCTTATGTTGAGTAAGAATAAAAAGGGTAAATAAACTACTTTCGATGGATGTTTTAACTTTCACTGTGTGCTTATGAAGCGTGAAGTCTACCAATTATGCTAAAATACACTAATTAATTATTAATAAAAATGTGGTCAACTTGACGTTCGATGATTTATAAACTAAGATGTTTGTGTTACATCATGAAGTTCTTTTATGCTTTATTAAAGTTTGCATACTTAAAATATTTCAATTAAGTATTACCTCAACTGTGAATAAGTAGTCTTTTGTTTCCATTTATAAAAGTGATAGCGTTTCACTTTATATTTTTCGCCCACTTGTTTTTTATTGCCAGGGGAAAACTTACTTTTGTTAATTGATTTCTTATTTCACGTCAGTTTTTCGGTTTTATGTATCGTTTATCAGGGAATGCTGGTATAGAACAGGATTAAAAACAAAAACCAACTGTCGAGATTGTTTTTTTTTTAAATTTAAGGACTATTTTTTCCAAAATTCTTTTTGTCCTAAACTTGTAATTATGTATATGACAAATTTTCATGCTATTAATGCACAAAAGTATCGATAAAAGATTGCAAGATCGTCGCTGGATGCGACACTTTAGTTCTAGTATTTGTAATTGTTCGTAAGGTTAAAAAACGTTTTCTTGTGTTATCTAAATCTAAATGATGTAAAAAATTAAAAAGTAATAAGTACTTTTAATTAAGTTACGTCGTATGCTCTTTATAGAAAAAGTCTGATTACTAATTTTACAACAATAAATAAACCAATTATTTTATTTTCGACTAATGAGTACTAGTGATTGTAATTAATGTTAGGTAGCCCCAATATTCTCAACTCTTGGAATATCCTGTTACATTTTTTAATCTAGATCTTGTACATCATTTTGGAGTCGTATAGTTGATTTATTGTTACAAAAAGCAACAGCCGCGATAGTTGTATTTTAATGAAATGTTTTCATTTTTTGCTGCCTGTTCGTTTCCAGGTGCGAATGTAGCGTAAACGGTACGCGATATTGACAAGGCCAACTGTAAGTATACGAGTACATATAAAAACAATAAAGCTAAATAACATTTCTATGAGTATGACGCATTTACTCGACGGTTATTTCGACATTATGCACATTATGAGAGAACTGACTACAGCTATTCCCTACAAACCAACTGTTGAAAACCCATTTGCGAAATCGCCGTAACAGTTCGAACAAAACTAGCGGTACTAATTAGGTGGTAACCGCTACTGAAAGTGTTTCGTTGCTCTGTACCGTAACAAATAAATTATTTATTGTCTGTTATTAATTCGAGGTGTAAGAAACTGTCACTAGTTTAATTTTATATGTAGCTGTTTAAATCGGATGTTCAAAACGTTAAAAAAGTCATGTTGCTCATAATTTTACAAATTTCTAGTTTGTGTAGTCTTGTCATAATTTTTGACCTTACGAGTAGAGAGAGCTCACGTGGATTTTTGCAAGAAGATTGCATTTTTAATATTACAAATTTTAATGACACTAATACCGCGGATTCAGTTTGACTGTTGCATTCCTATAACTTTGTTATTTTGACAGTAAACTCCAATAAACCTTATATTTTTGTAAATCGCAAGAAATTCTCTATAAAATGACGTTAAATTTCCCCCCCTAGTTATTTTTTAAATTACTCAGATAGAGAATTTAATTCTAAATCCGATCATGCAACAGAAAAATTAACAAACAGAAAAATCTTTAATTTTCCACAAAATATTAAAAATCTTTGTATTTGTCCAGACAAAACGCGGTTATACCTTAATAACAATTGCAGCATACCTACCTAATAACCAAAATGAACAAAAGAATTTTTAATAAATATGAGCACACAAATTAACGGTAATATCTTTTTATCAAATTTTAGTGTTTAAAATATTTAATGTGTCCATTTGCCTTAAAATACTGTTGTACTTTATAGATAACGTCTTGAATACACAATCGCAGATGCAACTTGACAGAAGGTCCATTTTCAATTTAATGCTCACAAAATAATGGTTTTTCATCGAACAATAATAAAACACAATCAAACCACTGATAAACTGTCAATTACTACAGCGATTGTGTTTTGTCTTGTCAAACATAAACATTGCTAATGTTTTGCGAAAAATAATAAACAATTTTGAAAAATGTCGACGTACATGTTTGTTTTCTAAATGCATTATCGGATTTAGAATTAAATTATCTATAAGATTATATGAAAAAAAAAACACTGTTATTTTTAAAAAAGTTGACTATCACTGATATTTAATCATAGAAAAAACATTCTAACAACGTCATTTGACAGAACATTTTCTGCTATTTACATAAATATTTCCTGCTATTTACATAAATATAAGGTTTAAAGTAGTTTCCTCTTAAAATAACAAAGTTATAGAGCTGCGACAGTCAAACTGAATCACCCGGTATATTTTTGCGTATGTAGTTGTAGAATGCTATCGCTTAATATGCAACCCAGCCTGATATTACTTCAATTTTAGTTACTTATAGTGTTAAATGAAATATTCCATCGAGGGATTACTTTTGCTATTGAGTGATCGCATTCAATTTATTTATGTGATGCAAGAATGTGCAACATTAGGTGAATAAAATTCATATGTTGTAATTATTAAGTGGTTTTGTTGTTAAACGGTTGTAAGCGCGCATTTTTATGCTGTAAACTGCCTCTTGAATTATTTCTTCAAACAACATAAAAATGCACAGCGAAATGCAAAAAAATGCTTCGCAATGCAGGATATGTGACAATCGGACGGCGCCTGGCGTTTATTTAATCGACAAAGATTGCGTCTGAATAACTTGCACATCCACATCCTCATGGTAATCAATTATATAGATTAATATTTATACGAATTAATGATCAATGTAATGAATTAATGCATTAAATTATGGGAAGCGATACAGTGGTATCCTTTCTCACGTTATGGAACTGTGATAGGACATTGATTAAAATAAATCTTGTCTCTTTAAATATGATAAGCATGAAATATGTAATGTGTTCGATTTATTATTTATATTTTCGCAAATATGACTGATTACTGCACTTACAAGCTCACAAGTATTATATGTACCTTTTTTATTCACGTATACGTTTGGCCAATAAATATAGGATTGTATTGTACACATCTTTATCAAAGTAACTTGGAAGGGGCGATATCATAAGTAGGAAGTAAATAAGGCAGATGTTTAAAAAAAGGGCATTTGTTGTTAGGGCATGTGATTTAAAACTTGTACAAATCTACGTATAAGTTTAATTTCAACCACTTTTCTTATTCCTACGAAAATTACCTTCTTAAAGTTACAGCATTTTATCGTGTATAAGTCTACGTCAGGTGTAGGTCGACTTGAAATTTTTTTATGTACATTTTTTCGTATTTATCTTTATCTATATATATAAAAGAGCTTGTTTGTGTGTTTGTTTGTTTGTTCGCTATACAATCCTAGGTCCCTTGACCGATCGGGACCAAATTTTGCACAGTTACTATTTAGGACCTTGCAGATCTAACGCCAAACTTTAAGTACAAGCACATATTACCAATTTAAAAAAAAAAAAAATACTTGGACGGGATTCGATCTTACGTCGGCAAATACCTGGTCATAACACGATACGGCGCGGTGTATTTCACAAGTAAAGATTGTTTTGTATACAATTAGTAAAAAATGTACATGAAGTATTATTTTTATTAGTACATTTTTAATTGAAACAAGACGAAAGAAAATAAATTTGAGTTATTATTAAAGTTTTAAGCAATAAATAGTTATTTTTTAAGGAATTATAAGAAAATGAAAAGATGATTGATCAGAGTATGTCATTTGTGTATGATTTGGAATTATTGGGCTTATTCAAGTTAAAACAGTAATTAAAATTGTAATCGCCCGTGCAACGCCGGGTAAACCATCTTGTATTATATATTTTTTATATTAAAATTTGTCACAAAACTCGACAGGTGCACGGTAATATATGGTATTTGTTTCATGTTTATGATGTAAAAATTATTAATGTATTTTGATGTCAGTCAAGTTTCGTGTTTTTTTGCTGTTACGTATAAAACAATAATTAACACAATACAAAAACGTTGCAGTTCGCAAAACGCCACTGTGGCAATCTAGAATTAATATGTTTTTTTTTTTTACAAAGTCGTATATTTAAAAGTGAACTATTACTGAATTAATAAATACAGTAATATTATTGTTAATAGATTAAGTTCAATTCAAAAATACTTTTTTTTCTCGAAAAATCTCCTTTCGCAAAACTAGACCTGTTTCGAGATTCATTTCTTCTTCATTGTCATTTTATTTATTATAAATGATAACTACATTTAATTAAAATAAATTAAATTGCTACTAATGAAGAGACGAGAGTCTTGATACTGGTCTAGCATTTCGACAAGTGATCCTTGGAAAATGGCAGAAACGATTTTTAATCAATGTAGATTTGCTTTAAAAAACTATTCACCTAAATAATTTAGGTACTTATTAAGCGGTTGATATACTTTACGTTTTCCGCAGTAGTGCATATTACTCTTATACATTTATTATGCAGTATAAACTCCGAAAAATATTGTACAATATTTTACAAAAATTTTGTCTGTGTTTGTAATTAGAAAAACTTGAGTTAAAATTACGAAAAGTGTTTAAGAAATTAAGCTTATGATTCCAAAAACGTTTGAGTGTATTAGTGAATAACAAATCAACCACATTTTATTATTTATAACTCTTACTTAACATATTATTTTATATTGTTGCTTCATTGCATGGCAAAATACTAAATATCCATAAAAAATAATTTACAGTTATACCTGACGTGGGCTTATTTATTTGTAGTAATGTTTATGGTTTTCAAATAATGTGTTCTTGGATATAATTATTAATGACTTGTATCATTTAACAATTGTCTTGCCGGGTTTTATGACACATTTTCAGCATGTCGTAGGAAGTCGCTACCCAGTTGTGTAATTGGATTTTTAAAGATGTCACAAGTTACAACGACAACAGACGTAAAAATTTAGAATGCTTGATAAAGAACCTTTGCTCCGGTTATATAATATTTTGATATCAATTAGCGGCTTAATGAAAAGGTCATGGAAATGCGCGAACATTTATTTGCATTCCTTTGAAGGTTGTTTGACATTTTTTGCATAATAAGTGTTACCAGCAGGATATTATTGTACTTTGTATATTCGATGAGATGGAATAGCTCGCACATTGAACCAGTTTGAAACGGTTTAAAAAAGAGTTAATTATTTGCAGAGTATTTGTATGAAGGTGTTTTTTATTCATTGAGATCTGTAGCGGATGGTCATTTGAATTTGTTGTGCTACGATTTAGTAGCTTGACAATGAATCTGAACCATTATGTTGGTAATAAAAAGGATTAAATATTTATGAGGGTGTTCACACGGACTATTCGAGAGACATTTTTGTTTTGTACAGATATTTGCTTAATTCATAAATTGTTAATAATGCAAATCATCATTCATTAAAAAAAGTGTATGGTAAGTTTGTTTAAAAACGTGGAACTACCGTAAAAATTTGAGCAATTTATGTTTAAAAATGCGTTTTTAACGAGTTGTTTTTGTTTAATGTATGTTTTGGAGTGCTAAGCTAAAAAATAATTGGAAATATTCAAATCAGTTTTGTGTGAAGCAGTAATAAAAATAAAATAGCGAAAGTTAAAACTCGGTTAATTTTTTTACACTAAATCCGGGATTAACCATGGGTTAACGCCTAAAACTAGGGATTAATCCGGGATTAATCCCGCGTTTAGCTTTTATGCAATCGGGCCGGGTAGTGTTTTAAATTTCCGCTTATGT
This sequence comes from Elmis aenea, assembly GCA_947652605.1. Lineage (NCBI taxonomy): Eukaryota > Metazoa > Arthropoda > Insecta > Coleoptera > Elmidae > Elmis > Elmis aenea. The sequence continues at coordinate 36,552,585 of OX393579.1, read as the reverse complement.
AAATAATTTTTGCAATGTAAATTTATTTAAAAATATGAATGCGTCGACGGGTTCAGTTAATTTTTCTGTACGATACGTTCCACTGTTTTTCTAGTTGATTGTTGTTTTGCTTAATAGGAATATTCAATTCAATTTAAACTTAATTGATTTGTTCACAAATTAGAGTGAACATTTCCTTCGCCTGTCAAATTTGCGTTTTCAACCAATCACTAATCTTAAATCTTCTAGAGACTATCAATAGGAGCATTATTGCACGGTAATAATATTACATTCCCCTGTCAGATGTTGATCCTCCTGTCAAATTTGCGTTTTCGGCCAATAAAAAACTCAAATTTCCTAGAAACGACCAATAAACATAATCATACACTGATAATATTCTTTTCGCAATTAACAGATTTTCAGGCGTTTATTGGTCGTTTCTAATAAATCTGAGTTTGTGATTGGTAGAAAATATAAATTTGGAGAGCGAATTAAATATTTTGGTCTCGATAATTTTTTGACGAATTCCGGTGACGAGTAGCGTTACTTTAATATAGATTAAACCACACCCCTGACGCACCACTCTGACACGACTTGTAAAATTTGATATAACATACATTTAATTTGACAGGTAGGTTAGGTGAAGGAAATTTTCTGACAAAATATAACTCGTGCATTGCAAATAATCTATAATTTTTGACAAATCTTCACTCATGCAAGTTGAATTAGAAAAAATCACTCGTGCATTCGTGTTTTTTTCAGCTCAACTTGCGTTTACCAAAAATTATCGATAATTTTCACTGCACTTGTTATATTACTACTGATAATTTTTTGCTTAAAAAAATTCCATGCATATGATTCATGATAAATTCAAATCAGATCAAATTACAAAAAATTACGCTAGGGTTATTATCATTTACGTCATATGGTTGGCAAGCAATAATAAACAATGTTGTCAGTTTGACAGCATAAGATTTTCTTTAAAAAGTGTCATTAAATATTGCATTATGCGCCAAATGACCCTTGAATATTGATTAATTTTTATAATTATTTTGTCTTAACGTTTTCCTACAGCGTCGGTCTGTTGCCAAGTAACATGCACTCATGGCAACCAGACAAAATAGGGTTTTTGTGCGATCGTACTAGAAACAGCTGTTTGACGGACGCGTTAGCAACCATAAAGTAGGTACTGCATTACCGGCCCTATCCTTAGCAACGTCCGTAAAAGTTACTTTTCAGGCCGTTACTCTTAGCAACGGCCGAAAAAGTAACTTTTACGGCCGTTGCTAAGGAGAGGGCCGGTAATGCAGTACATACGCCGTCATCTGTCAGTGACAGAATGTCACGTATTTTCTAACCTAAAATTTTGAAAATTACTAAAAATTTAAATTGTTTTTAATTCGATCGCACAAAAAATGTAATATGCACCTCGGCCAAAACGTACTTTTTGTCTGTTTGCTGGCCTCGACTACGTCTCGGCCAGCAAACCAGACGCGGCCGAAAAAGTTACACTTTTTGGCCTTGATACCTATTGATAACTATTTATAACCGATAACGAAACAGTTTCAACATTATGTATATTTAATACAGTAAGTTTAAGTTGATGCTTTTTTTTAATACGTGATCGTAATTATAATTGTTAAATAAACTTTTTAATTTAAATAAAAACGATTTTAAGGTAGAATGTAAAGGGTTAAAATCCTTAAAATTGATGACAGTGTTTAGGTGACCATGTCACACCAGGATGTTTTGAAATACTAGTTGATAATGCCTCTTTCAAATTTGCGCAAATATTCTTACCTAACCGAAATTAGTATATCTTAAATAAATTTCCACATTTGTATGTTGAATATATGTAGTTGTTGTCTTTTAATTTAATTTGGTTACTGCAATTTTTGCAAGTGTTTTTCTTACCGAGAATATAAAACAAGCAATATGTAATTAGCAGTTTGTTAAGAAACTATAATGATCTGTTATGAAACCTTCTGACCCCAAAGAGTAGCACATTCAGAAACATATTACAACAGTAAGGTAGTAACGTTGGGACTGTTGGGACGATAATAAAATATAAAATCTTAAATTTACGAGTCGTCGGGAGTAGTTACGTGACATATGTCGCCGTTTGTTGTGAAACGCAATTATGTTAATTTTGTGTCAAGTTATAGGTATATTGTTTCAGATTGCAAACTATTCACATAAAAAGTGTTGTTATTTTGATATTTCGTTCGTTTAAACTTGAACGCTAAGTGTTTTGCTAATTAAAAGTATTGCATTTGCAAATAAAAATGTTGCAATATTACCTTCAGTGTATTGAAAGTTCGTTCAGTGTAATACATTGTTTTCTCTTTTAAAGCTGTTTCTTTGTTATCCTTTAAGAATGGCTTTTATGTCCCAACAAATTATCGAAGAGTTTTATAGCTAGGTATTAAGTATTAAATCAAAAACTGGCTTGTATAATAATAAGCTATAAATTTATTATTTATTGCAGCTAAAACTATTAATGCTTTTAATTTGTAGTGTAGATCGGCATTGTTACTTTTCGTTGTTAATTATTGTTCAATGAAATATTGTAAAAGAAATTTACCTTGCAACAGGAAATACTTTTTCTTACATTTTTTTACTGTTGGTTTTTGAATTCTTTTAATGCTGTATGAGACCGTGCACTATTTTGCAAATAACTATTTGCTTTTTATGTTCTCTGAAAGTTATTGTTGGATTTTAGCACTTAACGTACAATATTAGTTGCTACAGTGACATTTATTAGCTTGACTGTACTAAAGTATCCACGTTGAATCACCACAGAATAGGTTGTGTTATAGGGTGCATTATTTTTTATTAAAGAATTTTATGTACAGAATCATTTGCTTGTCAATAAAAAAAAGTAAGATACATGGAGAATTACGTTAAATTGTGCCATAGTCTTTGATTGTTTGTATGGGCTAGATGTACGTCATGAAAGATTTAACAGGAAACGCAAGCTTCAAACAACACCTTAATCATATTTTTCCATTTCCTTTAGAGGTTGCGTACTGAATGATAATGATAAATTTGGAAATTTTGAATTTGGTAGTTGGTGATAATTAGTTTTGATACATTAAAATTTTAAGCCATGTATGTATTCGGTAATAGTTCCATTTTAGGTTTTCAAGGTGGCTGATTCATTTAAATCAGTTCTTGTAAACGACTGGAATGATGTCTGCAGTAGTTCCGCCTTGCCTTTTGTCGTTTTTCTCCACGTTACCTATTTCGAAGTATGTCAATAATTGGAAGCGGTTTATTGGCGACACGTATTTTAACGAATCAATTTAATTGGTTTAACTGCAAATATTTCAATTGCGAATTAGATGGAATCCGGTGTTGTGTATATAGGAAGTAGTGGATATGTTCAAAAAAGGAATAAAGTGGCAATAATCTGCCAAGCAACAAATGATGGCGCCGTTTCAGTATGTACAACAATGGTCTAGTGCGCACGATATTCCTCTAAGGTATCGCTACAACAATAAAAACAATAATAAATCTGGTCTTAAGGCCGTTGCCGGCGGAGGACGGACAAGTCACGAGAGTGAGCATTACCGGAATGTCGCACTCTATAAATAGATTGCAACATTCCGGAGGTTTTTACGGCTCCGTGATGCATTATAACTTGGTAAGTCTCGTTACCCACTATCGACTTATCGGCACTTCGCAACTTAAGAACGGTTTTGTTGTTCCTAGTACCAAGGAAGGCCAATGAACTGCGGGAATTATGAAATAATCATAATTATAAAAATTCACAGCGCTGCGAAAAAAAGCCTTTAATTGATTTAAATTGTACAGAATTACGCAATGCGTTATGCTCGCGAGGCAGAAAAATTGTAGTTTTTATAAACGCATCACAAGTAACTTTGTTTAACGCTTTTTATTACAGTTGCGGATGGCGACTTCTTGAAGCCTGACGCCTAATATGTAGGAGTACTATTTTAGTAGTCCTTTAACGTAATGGACTTTAAAAATGAATTGTGAGACAAAAAGAGTTAATTATAATTTTTACAACAAAAGTACTAATAAATAAATTAGGTAACATTACGTTTTAAAAATAAATTTCCACGGAAAACCCTTTTGTTTTATATTGTGTTCTGTAGATGAATTCAGCACCAGAAATCTTTAGTATGAGGGTTCAAATAATATTTTTGGTACCCGGCTTTGGAACTAGTTGAAAAAAAGGTTCAAACTTTCATGTTACGATACTTTTAATGAATGAGCGTCGGCGATTTTTCCCCATGGTGTTTTTTTTTTAAATTAAAAGAACCTGTACATTTTAATATAGGTACTTTTTGTTAAGAACTTACTGAGAATCTTGGAAACCAGAGAATCCTTTCTCTTTATTGATGACGTTCCCATTTCTGTTCCACTTATTTAAAAGTCTCTTTAAATTAGCGTTAGAGTTTCTATTTAAATTTAACCTTTTTGCTGGATGCACAGTTTACACCGCGTATAGCTCTGCCGCGGAACACGCTTTTATAGGCACGTTTAGCGAACTAAGCGGTTCACAATCAGTTTTGATTATGATTAGTATCAACAGTTTGGCTTGGTGCTTCGTCTCGAAAAAATCACCAAGAAGAAAGCCACTACAATGTCATTCAATTCGGGCAAACATAAATATGAAGCCCGAAAATGATCAGTAGTAATGTAAAAAGTGCATTGAAAATTATCGATAATTTTTGGTAAATATGCCCCAATGCAAGTTGAGGTGAAAAAAACACGAGTGCACGAAGTGCACGAGTGATTTTTTTCTGATTCAACTTTATGAGTGAAGATTTGTCAAAATTATAGATTAATTGCAATGCACGAGTTATATTTTACCAGAAAATTTCCTTCACCTAACCTACCTCTCAGATTAAATGTATGTCATGTGAAATTTTACAAGTACTGTTAGAGTGGTGCGACAGGGGTGTAGTTTAATCTATAACGCTACTGGTCGCCGACATTCGTCAAAAAGTTGTCAAGACCAAAATCAGAAACTCAGATTTCTTAGAAAAAACCAATAAAAGCATGAAAATCTGTTAATTGCGAAAAGGATATTATCGGTGCATGATTATGTTTATTGGTCGAAAACGCAAATTTGACGGACAGGCGAAGAAAATTTTCAGTGATATAAATAAATTAACATTTTATTTAAATTGCATAATTTATACTACTATTATTAACCGAGAATAAAGTGTAGTTGATGGGACACTCTTTGATCAGGGTTCTGATGCTACAGCATCGGTTGCATCGATATATATTTGCCTCTGGCTCCAATACATATGTTAATTTTTTATGAAGATATCGTTAAACTATTTCGTGTTGCAAGTTTTTCAATGCTCTCGTGTTATGCTAATCGGATCACCCCGTTTCTTAATTAATGTGGCTTACTGTTGCGCAATTGACACCTACCTGAAGTTGAACAGTCCCTGTCGATCATTGTCTCGTAAAGTTAATAAGCAGGTGGGTAGTGGGTAGTTTTAGACTTGTGGGTGGATGCAGAAAGATACTGGGGCATGACGACCTACTTGGTCATGGAAGTGTGTGATAGATAGTAAGTGAATAAGGTGTCGACAGTCTTATGTAATTTTAAAACCGAAACCGTGAAACACGGAAACTAATTATCTGTTTCGATAGACACTTTTGTGATTTATAGTCCGTAATATTTATAAACGAAAGATCTGCATGTATAAGAAAGTATGAGCGTATCCAGTGTAGAAATGTAAAATATTAACATTTCATTTTAACATAAAATGAAGTTGCTGATTGCAATTGTAATACAAAATATATAAAATAATAATAAATAAATAAAGTCAAGAACATTTTCATTCTGCGCAATAGAGTACAGTTAACATTTGATTAGTTCTTTGAAACAAAAAGAGCTTCCAGTATAAAATATTCTGCGACACTCACATTTATGAATTCTCGTGTGTTTCGATCACTCTGTATTTGGTACGTTATATGTAACGAAAGCAGCTTATAGAATTTAATTGAACGCTTAACGTGCAAAAATACAGAACATTAAGATACAGTACAACACCGATTTTCCGGCAACCGATGGTTCGGCACCTCCGCAATTTTGTAAGATTCTTAACTTATTTTGCCTTAATTTAATCCTAGCTATTACTTTACGGTTTGTCCGGCAAAATGGTTAATCCGGTAAGGCTTTATAACCAAGAGTGCCAGAAAATCGGTGTTGTACGTAATATTAAATAAAACGGTTCCACTTGAAGATAGTGCTACAAGGAATATGAGGTACTAGATATGTAAGTGTTTGGAAGATGTCTTTGACCAATACTACTAACTTCTTCAAACGATCGACCTGATTCCATCCCGGAAATGAAGACGATTTTATGTAATTGTTTTTTTTGCAGTTGTTTGAGGTGCTTACGTGGTGTTTTATTTCTCATAAAATTGTGTTTAACGGTATAAAATATAAGTAAGTCAACATTATACAACACATTTTCATTAGGTGACACTTATTGTTCATATTTAAATTAACAAGTTTCACTCTAACCGAGTAATACATTAATTGTGTGTACTGTGTACATATTCCATATATTTATTTATTTCTTTTTCGCGACGTTGCGTTTGAAAATTAATGTTAATGCTCATTATAATGTAGAAATACACTGTGTACTTACAAACATTGGTATCTGTAATGGCATATTGAGCAATAGTACGAGGATGTTTCAAATTTAACCCGAAATTTTGTTCCTTAACCCAAGAAAATCAATCAATTCAAAATCGATTTTTTTATAGTAATGTAGTAGACTATCTAGAAGCCGTACGTGCTTTCAATATTGTTTGAATTGGTTTTGTTTAGTCTTGTCAACTATGAGCAACCAGTCCATAACTCTGTTGGGTAAGGTATTGTTTTCAAATTTCTTTGTAAGGATAACGTCAAACCCGTTGAAATTCTTGCAAGATTTCGTCAACAATATGGAGAAAACACCTTTTCAAAGAGTCAAGTGTATCACTGGTGTCAACGTTTCCGGGAAGGTTGAGAATGCGTCGAAAATCTGACTCTCGTGTGGAACGAACACGATCTTGCGTGATGAGAATATTCAGCGAATTGACGAGCTTATTCGTAATGATCGACGAATATGTGTACTTACTTAAAATGGCAAGCACGCTACAAATAAGTGTGGATAGCGTTGAACAAATTATTCATAAAGAACTGAAGTACCTACAAAAAAGTTTCAGCCAGATGGCTTCCAAGACTGCTTTCTTTGGAACAAAAACAAAGACGAGTTCAATTGTCAACAGGACTTCTTAACCGATTTGAACAAGAAGGAGAAGCGTTTCTGAACAAGTTGCTTACATGTGACGAAATCTGGGTTGGTCATTTTATTCCAGAGTCTAAGCGGTCAAGCATGGAATGGCGGCACACAATTCCCCAAACTCTAAAAAAGCAAAAGCTATTCCTTCAGCCGGGAAGATTCTGGCTTCCGTTTTTGGGGTACAGCAGGTGTGGTATGTACGGATTATTTGACCGAACACTGAACAGTTAATACTAATTATTAATCTCGACTGATATTTAAGCGAGTTAAACCCTCTTTTCGACCACAAAGGCGAAACCGATCGATCAGCGTTATTCTTCTTTACGATAACGCCTGTCCCCAAAGCGCTGAGTTGACCCAGAAAACACCGGCTTAATTGCTTTGGAAAACACTATCTCACCCTCCACACAGTCCTTCCTTGTGACCTTGCGAATTTAATCTGTTTGGGCCTCTTAAAGAAGCTATAGGCGGCAGAAGATTTGAAGATAATGATGCGGTGAAAAACTTTGTGCAAAACTGGGTAAGCACGAAACCAATAACCTTTAATGAAGTAGGAATTATGAAGCTTCCACGAAGGTGGCAAAAGTGCATAGAGTTAGAAGGAGAGTACGTCAAAAAGTGGTGGATGTTGTGTTGTAAAAATGTTGTTTAAATAAAGCGTTATCTATCAAATTATTATTAATGAAGTTAAAGATAAAGTTTTTGGGGGCAATGCTTTTAATTTGTTGTATACGTTTGAAAAGCAACTATAAAATTGCTGATTTTAAAAGTTGATGCAGTGTTGTAAGCCAATATTCTATTATATAACGTCTATCTATCGGAAATGTTTTAAAATCTGTCTGTTGATTTTGTAATGTTGCACATATCGTGTGAACGCTATGCATCTATTTTAAGTAAACGGCGGGCACCTGCTTTTAAATTCGCTGTCATTATGAAGCTTTGCATACCTGCGTACATACCTGACGTCCGCGTTTCTGTTTAATTTAGTTCAGTCTGATTTATTTTACGTGTTCGAGTGCATAATGTAAACTATATGAAGACGGAAGCTGGCTAAAGTCGTTTTAATTAGCTTGTACGCCTCGAAATGTGGAAGATTTACATTAATTACCCGATTTAAAATTAGTTACGCGCCATTTTACGGCTAATTTGGTAGTTACGTATGCAGTTTGGGCCATTATGCAATTTTTTTGCGAAAGGAAAAATTTGTATGCCCACGAATTGTTATTGTTGCAATTTGGGTTTATGACCATTTGTGTTTTATGCAATTCCTCGCCAATTATATAAGTTACGTGTTTTTGTATCAAATGGGTCGTGAATTCTGCAATTTGTCGTCTATTGTACAATTAAAATTTGCAAAAGTAGTTCATGTAAATTACGAATTCTGTTGAATCTTCAAGTGAATTTGTAACATGCAGTACTTTGCGAATATGATTAGAATATTAATATTTTATATTAGCAGTAGACCGTCAGGTTTTGTAATTATGGAAATTATTTAAGTAACGAACTGTTCTTTTACATTCTAGTGAATAGTAAAATAAGTTAATAATGGTTTACCTCATAGATGACGTAAAAGTGGACGATAAAATATAAGCTTGACACTATTCGATTACAGCCTTAAAAAAAAAAACTGTGTAATACTTCCAGGACTTAGCGGTAGAGAAAATAAAACACTAAAATATAAATAAGTAAAATATTTTAATGGAACTTTTCAGAGCACTGTTGTTTGGTTTATTGAATATAGATACAGTTACTGCTAAAGCATTTTAATTAAAAGCGTGATTTGATGTTTTAAAAACTTTCGCGACCAATCGATAAGCAATTCTGTCACTTGTAGTTACTTCCGGTTTGCCGAAACTTTTGTTTTGACCTGTAGGTCAGCGAATATGAATTTTTTTATATCTTCAGATGCATTTGTACATTGTACTATCCATTCGGCAGCTTTCTTAGAAATTGCAATGAGAAAGAATATCTGTCTATATTTAGTTAAAATATGTAATAAATTTACTTGTAAAATATTAAAGGTTTATCTGTAATTGGTGGGTATAAACACTCTCTCGAGATTAATCGATTGTGGTTCTGGTTCAAAGCGTTGATTGTGAGAAATGATTAAAAAATGTACACTTCCTCAATATTTTTAGTTCGTCGAATCTTAAAATAAATTCAGTACTTTGTAATGTAATTCTTTTGATATGCCATATGTGAATATATAAGTTATTCAAACATAGCTAAATGATGTAGCTAATATAGATAAATTAAATGCTGTGTGCAGAGGCACGACCCTCTAGTATTTGCTTAATTTTCTCTGTGGCTTAAGGCAGATACAGTAGTTTTACGTTAATCCGTTGCGAACAGGTAGAATTTAGTGATAAAATACGCAATTAATATTAAATCTTTTAAGCAGCTTAACATTTGAACACGTTTAATTAAATTCATAAATGTTTGAAACATGGGAACCAAATATCTCCGTAATTAGTAAAAACGTGTTATGCAACTTCCGGTGTTTGAAAACTATTAATTTTTTTTTTAGGAAAGCTTGTTTTTTAAGAAAAACAGATGTGTACCTTTAGAAAAATATTGTGTTGACCAAAAAACGCGATTTAAAACTTAATGAAAGTTAATTATTAATGTTGGAATTTGGTTTTAGTTGAGTATACAGGGTGTTTCTTAAGTATTGCAAAAAAAATCTGGATATAATTTCTTATCGAAAATTAAGGGGGGTCTTTCATATAAATTTTTTTTTAGACGTAGTTACACCCTCCTAAAGGGGAGCGGTAAGATTAGGTTTTTAATTTATTTCTCAAATTTGGGTAATTATAGAGAATGATATTTGGTAGAAGTTTTATACATATTGAAAGGTTTTAAATAGTAATATTTAAAATCATCTCCCACCTTCACAGGGGGCTGAAAAGTGCGTCCTCTGTTGGATTTTTTATCAGAATTTTTTCGTGGGTTGAAATTTTGTTATTAAAAATAATTTTTTTTTGAAAGCTGGGTTTGTATAAAAACTTTTTTTATTCTTTAGCTTTTCTCGTAAAACCTACCGTTTTTGAGTAAAAAATAAAATAAGTAAACGTGAACCATCAAATATTCCAATATAAAACGATTCATGTTGGTGGTTGCCATGGTTTGTTTATGTTCATATTGGGTAGAATTAACGAGCGTTGTAGCGTTGTCGCAGTGTAAACGTCCAATTTTATCCAATATGAACATAAACAAACCATGGCAACCACCAACATGAATCGTTTTATATTGGAATATTTGATGGTTCATGTTTACTTATTTTATTTTTTACTCAAACACTGTAGGTTTTACGAGAAAAACTAAGTAAAAAAAAAGTTTCTAAATAAATTAGGCTTTCAAATATTTTTTTTTAATTGCAAAATTTCAAACCACCATAAAGTTCTTATTAAAAAAACCAACAGGGATCGCACTTTTCTGCCACCTGTGAAGGTGGGAGGTGATTGAAAATATTACTAAGGGAAACCTTTTATTAAATATAAAACATCTACCAAATATCATTCTTCTACATTTATCCAAATTTGAGAAATAAAATAAAAACCTAATTTTTCCGCTCCCCTTTAGGAGGGTGTAACTCTGAAAGGAGCCGTCTAAGGAAAAAATTTTATATGTAAGATCTTCCCTTGATTTTCGATAAGGAGTCGCAATATTTAAGAAACACCCTGTATATATTTTTTTAATTCAGCAAAATAAGTCTTATGACATAATTAAATCGGTGCGTTTTTTATTAGGAGTATTAATTATTTCCTTGTTAGAACAACATTTGAAGAGGCTCAATGGGGATTGGTAGTTAAAATTTAAATTCATTTTGATATTCCTCTTTCGAGAACATAATTTACAGCCCGTGTCTCTATGCAACTTTCTTCAGAACGTTGCCCCATTCTGTTTCCGAACGTAATGCATTTTAAGGTTCCATAAAAATCAATTACGGAATTTTCACTACAAACTGTCAGTCGGATTCGTAGCGTTTTATAGACTATTAAAGTTTTAACAACTTCGAGGCAGGTTGTCTCGAATTCGTTGATTGGATTTAAAGAACGGTTAAGTTCTTACTTTGGAAGTAACCTTGGTTGAATGGACGTTGAGTGCGTGTCCCTACTCTTAATGAACGCGTTTTAAATTGTAGACACATATGACGCAAACCCTGCAATGGCGCCGTGTTGAGGATGTTCACTTCATATGTCTAAAGGACACTGGATACGGGCGCGAACACTTTCTATATCTCGTTCGACGAGTTGTGAGCCGACGTGCATTACTACGCTCCACACTCCGTATTTCCAAAGAGTTTTTGTTCGCTTCACACTGATGACTTCTCTTCGGTTCGATGCGCCTCGAGTGGTTCTCGACCTCAAGCAATGCCACTTGAATATCCATCTACGGCTTTTTTGGACGCGGCAGCGTACGGTGACAGATCATGAGCGCAAGCGGGATAGTTATATGCGGCGTGGACAGGTGCGAAGATGATGTGTTCGTGGCAAGGTCTTCTGACTCACGCAAGGACGCACGTTGCTCTTTGTTCCGGTTGCCGTATTATTATTGTACGTCGATGTGCGAATGTATTGTACGTTCGTTCTATGAACAGTTCATTGCAGTTGCGGAATGGAATTTAATTATTTACCGGTTTTTATTTTCTATACGTAACACGTACACAACTCAACAATTGTAACAATTCGTACCGGTTTGTTATTTAGATTAGTAGAAATGTGTTTTTTATTGCAAACGCCAGTCTCTGTTTAAAAACTACACGATTTTTAAATGACTCGGGATTTTTAAAAAATCCAACACTCGCGTTAATTCATGTTTTAAGCCATAAATAGGAAAAAAAAAATCACGGGAAAACGAAACTCAGTCCATATTCTTTCATCTGTTTTGCTGTCAAAATGGTAAAGTAAAACTCGGGGTAACAGAACTTTTTCCAACATTTGTTTATTCAGTGGCGTAGGCAGGATGCTTCCATGGGGGGGGGTTAATAAACGCAAAATGAGCCGAGTACCTTTTTTTTTAAAGCTCGCAACTCTCTTTTTAAGTTTTTTAGCGGCAAGATTTTTGATGGTTTCATCATGGAAAGGGTTTAATAAACGCCAAAAAGAGCCGAATACCATTTTTTGAAACAAAATTTACAGTTCTCCGGCGCTATAACGACTTATTGCAAACCTATGGGGGAGTTCTTACCCCCTCCTAACACCCCCTGCCTACGCCTCTGTGTTTAGTACATAATAATATAGTGCAAATAATAGTGCAAATAAACAGTAAAAACAAATGACCATAAAGTTTTAACAGATACGACAGCTAAGCAGTCAGTCAAACTGCTGTTGAAACCGGGGGTTTGGAGCAGAGCACGGAGCAGTAGAGCAATGAGTTTTTGCCCGGAGCAGGAGCGGAGCCCGGAGCAAAGAATTTTGATTGCTTCACTGCTCCAGTTTATTATGTACAATTTTTAAAAAAACTATGTTTTTTCTTTTTTTTCAACTGTTAACAATATTTGGAGCATGGAGCGGAGCTGGAGCGAAGCTGGAGCAGGCATTTTGATGCCGGAGCGGAGCTGGAGCGGAGCAATTAAAAAATTGGACTGCTCCAAACCCCTGGTTGAAATTCTTTTTTGTCAGTTTTAGCTATTACAATGATTTAACCTCTGTAGAAATTTGTGGCTTCTTTACAGTTCTCCTAATGTGCTTGGAAATTCCTCCTCGATCACCTGATTAAAAAGTTATCGAACATTTGTGAAGCTATTTAGTAAAAAAATAATTAAAGAATCACATTTTACAAAAAAAAGCGACGTAAAAAAAGCATTGAAAGAAGAATAGAACATAATTGAACCTTGCTTATTCAAAAAATAATTGAATCAATGCCATAAGGATTGACAGCTGTTACAAATAGTAAGCGTCTTGCGAAAGAAATACAAAATTGTGTTACAATTTCTTTATTTATTACTTGATATTATTATTAATTATTGTTGCGGGATATCCGAGTTAGCCTTTACTTTGCTTTTAGAGCAAGCTAAAGTTATAATTTTTTATTTTATTAAAATGGTTTTGTTAGTTTTTTATGTATCAAAATCAGCACTATTGAAAGAAAAAAAAACACCGAGTTTAATTTTTAAGTGATGTTTTCGTTTTATGACATAAAACACGAAACAACGCGACTGGCCGAGTTTGACTTTTATTTATTTTTAAAATTCATGTCGCTAAACATTTCAAGCATTTCTGTACTAGCTTTGATTTAATTTAAATTTATATAATCCCGGTATTTTGAAATTAAATTTAATCCGCTTTATTTTCGTTGTAATATTAAAAGCAGAATTAATTCGTAACATAAAAATTTGTGCGGTAAAAGTATCTGCGGTTTGTGTTTTACCTGACAGCTGTCAGGCCTTCGGTATAGTGTTGCTATACATAAATTTATTGGGCCGTATGATTTATTTAATATCTATTATCTCCGAGTAATAAAATGTATATAACGAATTGACTACGAATTAGTTATGACTTTTGAAATCGTAATAGTGGCTTTGTTATGTTAATATTATTACTTTGTACTCCCGTATTATCATAGATAAAATCGTTTTGTTTATAGTTACAGCTAAATCGGTAAATAGATTTAATTTTAACGCGGCGAATATATCCGTATTCAATTTCGTGTTTCTTGTTTGTGTTGCGCAATTTGTAATTCGTTTTGAATAGACGTTAGGCATCGCATATTGTGATATATTATAAGTAATAGTGCATATCAAAAATGTTATTATAAAATGCAATTAGAAACACGGTGCTTTCTTGCATTTGCTTAAGAATATTGTGGCAACAAAATAAATTAGCAATAACTAAATACTATATAAATAAGATTGCTTTTTGCAAAAAGACTAGGATCTCGAAGCTGGTCTAGCATTTCTACAAAAAATTATTTTTAAAAACAGTTTTTTTTTTTAAATTAAACTTTCCTACATTATACGATTAACTCAAATAATTCAAGCGTTTATTATAAAAGATTGTTTCGTTGTTAAATTATAAAACTATTTCGTAAAGTTACAGTTGTGACAAAAGTTGTCACCAAGTCTAAAAAATACCTTTATTGAAATATAAAATTTTATTGAGAGACTATAATCGTTCTAAAGGAATTTAAAGTAGCCCGCCCTCAGTTATCAGTTACAGTGTGTTGTAGCTATTTTTTTGCAACAATACTTACAGCGTCTACAATTGAGCTGTTCATCACACTTTGAATCAATACCTTATTAATTGTGCTTGTTAATTGATATCTAACACAAACTGCTCTTATGGTAGTTAGTTTAATCGTTCAGAAATACCGAAAATTCCATTCTAAAACTTTTTATTGCTCCTTAAGAATAACGCCAGCAATATTTTTTGAAGTTGTTCTCCGGTTTTTATTGTGGCTATTTCAAGTGATTTGTTTTCAGTGTGGTAAATATTAAACAATACATATCTACGTATGTAGGTACATCTATTGATTACATTGTAAGAAGGAATGTTGATAATGTGATAATACTGTTCTGAAATGTTAGCTGCAGTGCACAATAAAACTTGTGCATATTATTTTTATGGGTTAGTAAAACCTAGATGTTAAGTTCCTGTAGATAAGACAAGAACTATTTAAATCCTGTTAAAGAAAATTATGTTACTAAGCGTTTACCACACCTTTTATATCTAGGTACACTCTCGTGTCAGAGAAATAGCAGTTTAATATTAACAGTAACGACCTTGCTGATGGACAGAGTGAATACCAAATCATTTAACAGTCTCACAAGGCGTGTTTGCTGTTATTAAAAAAAAAACTAATAGTTTATATTAGAAACGTGCTGTTTAAAGTTTATAATATTCGTATCAAAATATAATAGTAATATAGAACTTTGTACATTATTTTCTTGGCCTATCATATATATGACCTTATATTGTATGTAAAGTAGTGTGCATATTCCCGGTAATAACTGACTGAATTATTTAATTTGGGATTCTATAATCAGACCGTCGTGACATCCTTCTTCCATCGTTTTGTCTTTCTATATCTTCGGGCGTCAAACGCTTTAACGATCGAGGTTGAAATGAAATGTTAAGTAAATTATATGTGTAATATACTTTATAATATAATATACAAATAACAGAATAGCTTTAGCGACGAAATTTTACCACGCCACTGAAAAATGTTTGATAAGTAAGAATGATATACAAAAGAAACCAAGACATCAGTAATGCATTGAAGGGTATGCTGCAAAAAAAAGGTAACTCCAATTTTAGTGTGTGTTGAGTTAAAAATCCTATCTTGCGCAAAAAAAGTCTTTCGATTGGTGCAAGAAGCAGGTAGCTTTGAGCGTTAGTTCCTGAGTTATTTAATATATTGAGCCGAACTTGTTCCTTTGGGACAAGAAAGATGCAGTTCCTGAGCTCCCTACTCCTTGCGTCAAATTACTGTTACAAAGGCCAAAATTCGACGAATGAAAAATGTAATTTTACGTTTGTTTATATTGAAATAATTTTAAATTTCATTTTCCAGTTTTGTAAATAAAATACTAAAACGGTAGTATGGATTTTGGTGCAAAATCAAAATCATATGTTTGTGGCAAGAAAAAAGTAGCTCCACATTCAAAACATGGCCCTGTAATTCAGAAGAGATATTTTTTTATGCTAATAGAGCTCAATCATGTAAAAACTCATGTTTTATTTTATTTAGTCATGAGTCCTTCTAGTGTTAGGTGTAGGACTGTTGAGTTGTGTTGTACTGACTTTTTTCCATGTTTTTCTGTCTGTGCTAGCTTTTTTTTATGTCTTTCCATTTGATGTTTCTATCCGTTGTTGCTTTTTTAACTTCGTCTTGCCAGGTTTTTGTCGGTCTACCTCTTTTGTTTTTTCCCTGTGATCTTGCTTCATAGGCTTTTCTGGTTAACAATTCTTCTTTCATCTTCTAAATGTGACCCAACCATCCCAGCTGTCTTTCTTGTATTTTTGTTTCAACTGATTTTATCTTTAATTGCTCTCTATATGTTTCGTTTTTGATTCTATCTTTTTTTGTTTTTTCTTGGATTTTTTTTTAGAAATCTCATGTACAATAAGCAAAAAAAAACATTTAACTTTAAAGTTTAAAATTTTAAAACGTTTATTTTTAGTTTTTCAAAAATTTATGAAATTGGAGCTACCTCCTTTTTGCAGCATACCCTTCAATTCTGACTCACAGTTCAGAAAGCTTGGGCACTTACACGAAAGCAAAAACAAAGGATGCAGACACAGGAGATGAGATTTTTTAAAAAGAATTGAGGGATGTAGACTAATCGATAATATAAGCAATAATAAATTCAGAAAAAGGCTGGGAGTTAGAGATATTACAAAAAGATTGAGACAAACCAATTAAGCTGGCTGGGACATCTTTGCATGCCAGAAAGTAGGCGCGCATAAATGCGATGGTAAATAAAGATCGAGGGAAAACGAAGTAGAGAAAGTCCAAGACAAAATGGGTGAACAAAATGAGGCAGAGATTAGAAGAAAAATGAGTCAACTGGAGAGATGTGTTGCAGTTCGCCAGCGATGGACAGGGGTAAATAAACATAATCAAGAATTAGGAAAACATACCTCGACACCAAAAGGTACAAGCACATCTGATCAAAAAGAAGATAAATTATTGTAGCCTTACCGATTCTTATTAATTTGCGGAACGTCAAACGCGTTTGCCGATTGTCGTTTTTTCCTTTTCTTGATCCATTAAGAATTGTCGCTGTTTTTCCACGACATTTCTTTAATCAGTGTTTTATCTGTAGTATCTACACAATATTTTATAATGAGACAATTTTAATTATACATAATATTACCTAATGATCACGTAATTTACGAAGAACGCATGGGAACTAAATGTAATTCTACTAACCTTATCAGTTCTTCCTTGAAAGAAATATTACGTGCGAGTTACTGAGCTCTTAACTAGAAGTAAGAATTGAAATAAAATCAACTTAATTGTAAAGGAATAAAACTTATGCTCATCAAATTTAACGTAATTTAGTTCACAATTAAAATATTTCAGTGTTAGCCAGCATTTTTTTAAATTTAAAACATTTCAACTACTTTTGTAACTTTGTATGCCAGCTCACTTTTTCCATTGTTTTTTTTTTTTTTTTATTTACTATTACTGATCTAAATATTTTTTTCTGCAATCGTCACTAAACTAGATCAATAAGTAGATACCCAAAAGCGGCAATAATAATCATTTTTATTGCATATGCAGTAAAAAAGTAAAATGCGTTACGCTAATTGGTTGAATTTAGAAAAATTGGGCGTGCTTTTGTTCAATACATATTTGACAGGAGAATGAGAATCTGACAGATGAAGTAAAACTTTATTTATTTGCTTGATTTTTCGCTATTTCTTTGACGATTGCAGAAAATAGTTATTTATGTACCAAGGCAGTAAAGTTAGACTTTTTATCACGAGTGTAGTCGAGGCAAATAACCACGCTAGTTATGTTTTTTTATTAAAAGAGTTTTTTAATTTGCGGGATCTAAATGGATTATGGTGGAGGCAAAAATTTTATTTTAGGCCACTGGCAGCGCAACCTATATTAATAATTTGAGGTTTATAATTTATACACCGCGTTGTGATACCATCGTTTAAAAATTAATTGGTTGAGATGCAGCCAAAGTTAGGTCTTTTCGTTTTTTGTTTATTTTACAGAATGCGAGATTATTAAGTTGGTCAGTTTGTTCAGTTTTATTTTTATAATGTGAAAGGCGGAATGTCCGTTGTTGTTTTATTATAACTGGATACTGGTTAAATGTTAGCCGAAGATAAAAAGTTGTGTCGCTTTATTTCTTTTTCCCAACATTTTTACGGAATTAACTCAAAGTTAGCAGTGACGTTCGATTATTACGAACGTGGCAATGTAAAGCACATTAACTTTCTCTGCAAGATTCCTGATGGTCGTTGAAAGTTCACATTTCTGTTCTTTGTGTTAATCGTGAACTTAAGAAAAATCGTTAAATTAGTACCGATTTAAATGAAAATTACCAAGTACGGATGTTTTGCGAAATGTAAACCGTGTTGTTTACCGCATGTTTATTTATTTGCTAATAAAGTAAGTCGCCGTAACTGAAAAATGTTTAAATATTAACGAGTTTTCTTATTTGTTCCAGGTAAGCGCAACGTGCTAATATATTTCCAACGTAAATGTTCGACGACGATTTCCGCAATTAACAGGTAAATAAATTGTGTACTTTATCGTTAAATTTAATTTAATATAAAACAATAACGACCGATTAAAATACCATAAGAGAACGTAATTTGCGTTATGGCTAAAGAATGTTATGATATATTTTATAAGTACTAGAAGTGACATTGACGTTGATTGTATGACAACTCATTATACATTTATGGCAAAACGTTCATAAAAATTCCACAAATTGACGTTAATTTTGTACTTGGGCGGTCTTTGATAACAAATTGTAGTGTTCTGTTGCTTTTACTTACTCGTTATTTTATATACAAAGAATTCACGACTTAGTTTTGCAATTGAAAAAGTTTTTTTGTTTGTTTTCTTAATTCAACGTTTACACGAAACGTATTATAATTTTTAAATTTAATTAAAATAGACTATTTAAGATTAATTTTCATGCCATTTTCATATCACAAAATATGTAATTTGGCAAATTCAAAGCGCTTAATGTCAGATTTGATATTCAGTAGTTACTGTACCATTTGAGTAATAATTACGTGATACGTAAAATAAAAATTGTATCTTAATTGATTTTTTTTCTTCAAAATATTGTAGAAGTTTTGGCGTTCTGTATATTCGGGGTACCCATACATATGTACCTAATCAATTATATTATTATGAAAGACAAATTTAAGTCTTTAAACAAAGTTTTTATTTCTTAATCGAGTACAGGGTGGGCAAAGTTCGACGTTTTCATAGGGAATCTCGGTAACTATAAGGGTTATGGAAAAACGGACCCCCCATCCTCAATATCTGTATTCGAGAAAAAGTTAATGGTGAAAACTAAAATTGGTTATCGTCTTTTGTTTTCGAGTTATCGCCGATAACTCTATTTTTCAACTTATCGTTCTATGACTATATCCCACTTGTTTCTGAAAATAAAAAGACGTTCTGCAGGCACTTTTTTGATAAGAATGCGGTGGGGTAGACAATTTAAAAAACAAACAAAAAATTCTAAATTGGAGTTGTGACATAAAGTTGTATATTTTTAAATGGAACCCATAGTTGGCTGTGGCATTACGAGGAAGATGATTTTTTCCCCATTCCAATAATATACTGGGTGATTCAGTTTGACTGTCGCACCCCTATAACTTTTTAATTATTGAAAATAACCGCAACAAACCTTATATTTTTGGAAACGGCGACAAATTCTCTATTAAGTGATGTGCATTTGTCATCTCTATGATGACGTTTGTCAAATCCACGATAGGCAATTGTTTTTTTTTTTTAAATTTTATTACATAGTATACATTTTGTTGTTGATTCGGATAGAGAATTTAATTATGAATCCGACCATGCATTAAAAAAGTATACATACATAAGGCATTTTTCGAGAAAAATCAGTTTAAAGTTTATTCAAATTGTAGCAAACAGTCTATTTAACTTAACAAAAAACGATCAAATCTTAAAAATTATACTCTAACTATCAATGGAAATGTATTAAAAATTAATTTTTAATAAAAATAAAAACAATCGTATAATTTAGAGTTTGCTTACAACAACCAGTAACAAAACATGTCGTTACACAGTCGAAGTAGAACCAATCTGGAAACCCCTCTTCAAAAATAATTGATTATTTATATAAGTACCCCTGATATTAAGTCATCTTCAGGTTTAACACAATTGTAAAAAAAACTAAAAATGTAAACATTGTAGCGTGATATTGTAGCAAATGTTTGATAATAAGGAACAGCGACCGTTAATAAATAAATATGACTTAACGCAAGATAATTATGCAAACAGGGAATTAATTGTATGGTTCTGTGTAGAAACAATTAATCTTGTCTGAGATAAAATGTTTGTTTAACCTACCAATGTTATACTTTTAGCAGAAAAGCCTGTACGCGTTGCTAAATTGTTTTAACTTGTTAGGTACTCGAATTAGCGTACATAATTTTTTTAATTAAATACGTATTCAAGTATAAGTCATATTTTAAACAGGGGTTTGGAGCAGTCCAATTTTTTAGTTGCTCCGCTCCAGCTCGGTAACTTTTATGCCCAATCAATTATCTTGTAATATCGACGGCATACTATAATTTTCACATTTATTAGACATATTATAACGTATATTTTAGCTTAGGCAAATAATCCTTTCTTTGTGTGTCAAAAATAAACAAAGACTTTTGATAAAAATCTTGGAAGTGTCAGTAGAATTATTTTCGTTGCCTTCAAGCACATCTAATTTTAAGTAAGCTAATGTTAAAACAATACAAATATTGTTAGAAAAATGTGTTGGTCATAGGATTACGTTAAAGGCTAATATTTCTGTAAATTCTTAGATTAAAATTAATAGACCAACAATACATAAATTCATCATGCAGACAGTTGTTTTTTTTCGTCGTAACTTAATACCTACCATTGTTACTAAATTTATCGTCATAAAGGTTTTTCGTTTCAATTGCCAACCTCCAAGATAGGTACACATTATTTGTGGTGGACGCCAATGAGTTTTAAATACAGTGATAAAGGTCACTTCGCTTTCTTCAGCCTTGAGATCGTATTTTTAAGATGTGAATGCTACACAGAACTCAGCTGTTGTTTGTCCTGACTAGATCTTGAAACCAAAAATGGTTATCTGTGGTAAGACTGCGCCATAGTTTCCGGCAACAGGTTGCTGTGGAAAATTTTAAGTTTTTAATTAAACCAATTGGGGTTTTGTACATTTTAGTTAACAATATGGGGTTTTAATATCGTTTTAAATAGAAAATGAGCATGTTTTCTTGCATTTATTTTAAGACATTAAATGCCGCGGACATAAAATGTATGTCTTGAATTAATTTTTAGATTTCAAATTATGTATGACCAAAAAAGTTTTTTAAGTAATTAAGCACATTTGTTTGTTTATTATTCAGTTCCGCATTTGCGTTTTAAATCAACACTACAAATAACGAGATATTGCATGAAATTTGTAATTATTTTAAATGGCAGTCGTCATACTTTGCCTTAACATAATTAAATTAAATAAACTTTAAAACCACGAGGAGAAATAAGACTAATTACGTATACCTATTACAAACAAGACATTATATTTGTCATGGTCTATTATTATACATTGAGGAATAAAGCCCTAAATCAATAAATATAAATGTCTAATAATGCTAAAGCCAATTGCATTTGTTATTTAATTTAACGCCCAACAACTGGAAATGTAAAAATTGTCTTTACACTCTTTCTTGATCTTGTCATCTCGACGAGATATTATTTTTAAAATTTGGTAAAATGCCCTTAAAAGTAATCAAATTTATTTTTGTGGCATAGAATTTATTTCAAGAACCAGTAAAAATTTAACTACATAGTTTTTTATCGTTTAAAATAGCAACTGCATTCCGATCGAAAGTAAGTCCCTTGAATGTTCTCAAAAATAGTTTTCTAATGTTACCTTTGTAAACATTTCATATGTAAGTGTATGGAATGGGCTGTGAAGAATCAGAGCTTCCTGTTTTATTTTTGTTTGGGTGACAAACATTTGTAACACGATAAAAACTCCACTCCCGTGCCAAAAAATCATTATTGTGCATTGTGTGAAAATTTTTGCTGCTCCAAATTTTTGGCAAACGAACGACAACAAAATGTTAGGTGTTTGTCATCTTTATTGGGGCACAGGTCTTATAAATAAAATAATACTTTCCTAGCTGATTCACACATTCGCATTCCGCTATAATAATTTTAGCGTTGTGTGACATAATTTCGAGGTTGCCTCAGCGAATTTTAAATAATTTTGCCATGATGCACGTTGCTTAATATACGGTAATAAATTATAGGTAATGTGTGGAAAATTTATCTGTTTTACATGATATTTAGCAGACGCATAATTCAGGAAGTGTAAAATTACTTTGCACAAACAAACAAGTAACTCTTCAAAACAAATCAGTGTGGTATTTTAACTCAAACATTTTGTTATTATTAAATGCATCATAAATAAACCAGCCAATACCTTCGTATTTTATAGAACATGTTTGTATAAATTTACCTAAATCATTAAAGATGCATTCTTAATCAACCGGGTTGCAATAAATGTAAATCTTCTTAGACTAATCCAGTCATGTATATAAATTTGTCGGTGATGCAGGTAAATTCTCGAGTCATGTATTTTTTTGCATCTTGGATGGACGACGGTCGGGTATACAACAACGTTAGTAGTTCATGTGCTATATAATTCTTTAAACCTGTTAATAATGCAGATTTATATTTTGCTAATAATAAATCAGAATTTGATGTAATAGTTTATTTACCTTATAAATTTAGAGGTTTGTGAATTATAGTGTGATTATAAAGTACTGTACTTAAATGTCTTATGGTATGTCTATGTGACGTTATCGGGCGGTTTAAACACTTGCATCTTTTTCTCTTAAATATTTAATACACAACAGTCTTAAAATAAATAATTTTGGTTATGTTTGCAAAAAATTTAGTAAAGTGTTAGGATAATAAAAAAAAGAAATTTAAATTATATAAATAATAATGACTTAACTAATTTGTACTTAATTAGGAAAGTAAGTAATGATTATTAAATTATTTAAATTTGTGTAATAAATTCAGATCAACGACTATCACAGTTGCCCGTTTATCTTAGGTTTGTTAAGTTCTACACTGTTTACTACCTTTTTTTTTTTTAAATTAAATATAATATGTACATACGCTATAACAAATTTTTTGTCCTAGTAACATGCCCCGTAAAGTAATTCGATTAAAAATAATATATTGAAATAAATATGTATAAATGTATTTAATTCCCGTTTGCGAAGTGACAAGATATGATATTATTTTGACGAGTACCTTACAGATTTATCACATTTGTCATACAGGGTGTAGACTTGTATCACGCAACATAGCAATTTCAATGGTAAAATTTTAAAAGTCGTATGTTATCTCCACACAAGTCTAAACCCCGTATAAGCAATATTTTGTTAAAATTTATTAATGGCCCACTATTTATTGTTATATCTGGTTACATCATATAGGTTGTTGATAAAAAATGCTTGCGGCATTCGCGGTTTCATAACTGAGTGTTGATAAGAGCACACTAACGGTTGTTTTCCATTACGTGGTTTAAATAAATAAGTATTTAAATAAACGAACTACTAACTTAATCTTTATTGTGTTTGTAAATTTTTGCAATTTCTGTTGCTTACAAATTTATTGAATTAAATTTTTCTTGAAATCATTTGACTTTAAAGTAAATTGGTTTTAAAATTCTAAATTAGACGCGCACAAAACCTAATATCCTTGCGACCCCCTTCATTAAGCATAAAGGCGACGTGACCCATTTTGTTTTTAGCAGAAGTATAAGAATAATATGAATTTTAATAATTGGCGGATTAGTTTTAATTCAAACGATTCAATATTTATATTTATTATTTAATGCATATAATTATATACATATACTGACTTAAAATCAACATTTAAAGAATTATAATACATACAGTGGGGGTTGGGAGAAAAACAAATAAAAAAAAATTTTACAAACAAAAATTCAAAGAATGGTTTGTTGTTTCTTGACCTTGTGGGCTCCAATTTAATTTCATAAGTTTGATTTTGATTTCGTTGTTATAATGTTAAAATATTTTTTTTTGTAACCTAATATTGGATGATAGTCAAATAAAGGGATTTCTTTGAAACTTCGGGACCCATAGTTTTCGCAAATTATGCGGAACCTAGACTCGATCAAGTGACGCCGATTTAGAGCCGTACTTAAAAATTTTAAGTGGTCTTTTGGACTCATTTAAAAATCTCCAATTTTAATCGTACTTCCGTAACTAATAGATGTTGGAGTCTTAACGTCTTCTTTTTCCGTGTAATAGTTAATCCGACACTGTCTTGGATTACTAGATTGGATTACTAGAACATCCAAATTGTGGTAAACTTCAGATGGTGTACACTGGTATGGCGGCTTGGTAGATCAAGTGTACTTCGGTTATGTTCGTGTGGAAAATTAATGTTAGGTTCACTACTACCTACTTTTGGCGTGACGTACGAAACATTTGGTCAGTAATAGAAGATCAGGTTAAATGTTGGTGAAAACTATTTTTTTTAAATAACTAATGAAATTAAAGGTTCTAGGTTATTTTAATTTAATAAAAAGGCTTTCACCAATCTTACACCTGTTTCTCATTTGATGTTTTGTGAATCTAGCACTCATAATCAACATGAAAATATCCGAGGTAGGTACACTTGATCTACCAAGCCGCCATGACAGTTTACACCATTTGAAGTTTACCCAAATTATAATGCAACTGATCATTAAATAAGAAAGACACCGCAACCCGAAGTATCATTTTTTTCAGTTCATCGTCTCTCAAACGCTGACATTACAAGTCTTGTACTATATTACTTCAACGCGTCTGCAATGAAGCGCGTGTTACAAAATATTAATTTTAATTTAGTTATCATAGTCAATGGTGATTGACATGTCTATTGTTTCGGCATTTGTTCTTAAAATATAAGTTACTGCCAAATGAATCATACAGTAAAGTTTTATGAAGTACTTTATATTAAAAAAAAACTAGTTTCCACTGTATTGTTTGCGTCGACTGTAAACACAAATAAGTACCTACACACCAAGTCAAAACTTTAGACATAAAGTATGACTTTTTCATATAGCTGTATTAATCTTATCAACCAAATGCTGCTATCAATATCAGCATATTTACAACGGAAAAATGATAACGACCAAGATATTAGCGAGTTAATGTGTCCACATAACAATATAGCCCAAAGCCAAAATGTCGTGTATGTAATTTGTTTTTATTAATACGAAAATTATTGTTTTTATTATGGGGTTGGATGAACGGACACATTCCTCTAAATATGTACAGGTTGTGCAAAGAGCGTGTAAAAAAAAGTCGGCATTGAGCCAAATATCGCAAGAATTTCGTTCGATTATTTAACTGTTATAATGTTGAAAGTAGTCGTATCGTGCGTTTGTCATTAGAATTGGGATCGGTTTGTAACCCACTTTATTTTTATGTTCTCGTTTTATTTATTTTATCTCCGTTTTGATAGCTCCGTATATTATTTTTTTGGCCTTTATTTTTGTGTAGATAATCGAAGTCTATTTCGAAAACAATTTTTTAGATCGTCCTAATGATTTGTTTGTCACATTTAACAGTACGAAAGATTTGGCTTGCTGCCTGAACTTGAACCATTGTTGACGAACCTTTCTTGTGATATGCAGATGCGTACACACACACTGTCACTATTTATGTACACACTTAAAAAAAAACGCCGAATAGTTGAAGTGTGAGCAACTTAACGTCGAACAACTACTTTAACTAGTATTGAGTAACTTAAGAACAGTCTCTTAAGCATGTCGACGTCTTTGTCGCCAGCATTAAGAGAGATGCGCTTCTTGTGGGTTTCTGTGCGTGGATCAGCTTCGATTGAAAACTGTTCTTTAGTCTATAAATACAGTGCGGCCAGTTTTTTGCGGCTATTTGCGGTGAATTCCTCTGCAATTAGTCTGGCGCTCGTCTTTGCTTCTGTTCTGCTCCCTCTTGTTATTAACCAGGTGCTGTTATCTTGTTCTCTTCTATCTTTAGGCATTATTCGTTTCCTTCTTGTTCTGTGTCGGAATGCTGCCCCGGTATGCGGAGCGCTAATCCTGGATGCGCGGATTCAGGTTTAGGTTATGTAAAATGCAATTATCCGGTTAAGTTTAGAGCAGGAATGACGAGTTGATGCCAGATTACCGAAGTAATTATAGTTAAGATTGATTGCAGAATCGTGTTGAATTACGTGTTGCGTGCTTTAGGCCACTTTTAGTCAAATTTCACTTCGCGATGTTAGACTTTGCCGTCCGTATGTGATGCCGATTTCGCCGTTGGTCGACTAACGGTTAACTTTCAAGATTCTAAATTAGTAATAATTCGATTCGCTCCTTTGCTTTTAACACGTCGGTTAACACATTGTACATACACATCATTAAATTGTCACTTGTTTGTCCAAAATCAATGAAACGTCTTACGAGCTGGATGGGTAATTTAGGTCCTGGCAAGCTTAGGCAAATATTTTGGTGCTTAGTAATTATGTGAAATTAAATTATTTAGTTTAATAAATGTGTTTGTAAAGGTTGTATTTAAATATATATAATTCTTTTTTTTGCAAATAAATGTTAAAAATAAATGTGTTTGTGCAATACTATCGTTTATCCAAGGCAGCGTTTCTCTTTTGAGTAAATTTATGGAAGTAAGCAAAATTATCTTTACGTCGTATATGCCATGTAAACACTCACTATGAATTACAACATATTGTAAAAATAATACTGTTAGTAGATATACAGAGTGGTCCACATAGACGGGTCACTATTGGAATATCCTAAACTGTAAGTACTACAAAGAAGTTTTAATTAGACAAATTGTTTCCCTTTCTGAGACCTATTCAGTGATGCTTTAATGTTTTAATAAAGTTCCATGGCACGCTAGATAATAAATCAAAATCAAATTGGACATATTTTTTAAAATCGTTATCAGTCAATTATACTTGATGGTACAAAAATATTTTTGGGGAAAAAGTTGTAGATTGGTTTACGCACTCTAAAATGAAAACATTCATTTGTTTCAGTATTGTTTAAATTCATGGCCCTCTACATCTTCATAGGGCGTTTTTGCTGAATTTATTTGTTTTGAGCCTAAATATCAAAATAAATACATTAAGCCTTTTAACATTAAAAAAAGGAAAACAAATGCTTTTTCATGAGGTCATAGCCAACTATGATTTCCATTTTTTTAAAATGCAAGTTTTTTGATAATCTAAAAATTTAAACCATAATGAAACAAATGCATGTTTTCATTTTACGGTGCATAAACAAATCTACAACTTTTTCCCTAAAAATATTTTTGCACCATTAAGTAGGTATAACCGAGTTATTTAAAAAATCATTTTGATTTTTGTTTATTATCTAGTGTGCCGTGAAACTTTTTTAAAACATTAAAGCATCACTAAATATTTCTCAGACCGGAAAACATTTTGTCTAATTTAAACTTCTTCGTAGCTCTTACCGTTTCCCAATAGTGGCCCTTCTATGTGGACCACCCTGTATATCTATCAAAATTATTTAATTGAGTTTTGCCCTGAAAACGCCAAACCGTCTGCAGTTTACCAGGACCGGCTTAAGCCGACTCAGCGTCTTGATATTGTTCTCATGTAAGCAGGGGTTTGGAGCAGTCCAATTTTTTAATTGCTCCGCTCCAGCTCCGCTCTGGCATCAAAATGTCCGCTCCAGCTCCGCTCCATGTTCCAAATATTGTTAACATTTAAAAAAATCATTTAAATATTTAGGTGTTTTTAAAAACAAAGTTTTAATTTTATCGGATATGTAGAAGTTGGTCAAAAATACCAAAATATTTGACCCTAACAAACAAGTGAAGTTAAATAAATGTTTGAAAAACAAATTATTCATCTTCAAACGTTGAAAAAAAAAAGTAGTTTTAAAAAAAAAATTACATAAACTGGAGCATAGTGCTGCAATCAAAATTATTTGCTCCGGACTCCGCTCCTGCTTCGGACAAAAACCCATTCCTCCACTGCTCCGTGCTCCAGCTCCGTGCTTTGCTCCAAACCCCTGTTATATCTACAGGCAAAGAACAACTGATTGTACACACGTCGGGTGATAAAGCAAACGGCATGGATATTACCTACAATACAGAGCACTTAGTTTTGTAACCAAATGCATACGTTTTATTCAAATTTTTGCTACCCACAGATGAGTCTGCTTCATAATTCGCTACACTTTATAGCTTGCGAAACGCCGACTTAAAAAAATAATATGATAGTTTGTTAAATTTAAGTTATAACGTAGGGATGGAAAATCATTTCTATCTATCTATATGCGAGTTAGATTACGGTTGTCGCCGTCTTCCGCTTCCTAGTTTCTATTTCTGTCTGTCTTTTCAATAATCTTCTCTTAAGCCTCTTGCAGCCATTGCTTCCTTTACTTCGTGACCCCAATTTCTTCTTATTGTTAGTTGGCCTCTTCTTCTTGTATATGGCGGCACCCAATTATATAATATGTTTTTGGGCCATTTGTCTGCATTCATTCTTTGTATGTGCCTATAACATCTGAAGTCTTTTGGGTTTTATTGAATCTATAATATCTACAACTACACCCATTTCATGTCGTATGTCTTTGTTTCTCTTCTTGTCTGTTCTTGTATAGCCACAGCATCGTCGCAAGTAGTCCATCTCCTCGCCTTGATCCTTGACTTCACCGACCGATGTATTATCCATAATTCTGATCAATTAATTCCAACCAAAAATCAAACTCAAATGATGAAATCAATTGTTGCGTTTAGAAATTTATAGGAATGTTTTTATTTAATTGAGTTATTTCCGTTATTTAAAAGTTTGTTGGTTACTTTTGTCGTATTAAAATTTTTTAGAGAACCCGCTATGGGTTGTTATTCCATATCCATCTTGTTTCGAGTGGTTACTTTCTCTGGATGTGTATTTATTGAAATTGTTGACTAAACAAATAAGCTTTATATGGATGAATAAATAATTAATATTGTACGTGTTGAGATTGGTTTATGTAAATAATATGTAAACAAACTAACTTGTTCCCATAAATGGTACACGAGGTATTTTGCAAATACACTAAAGTTGGTTTCTAAAAAAAACTTCACCTCTTGTAGTTAAATAAGCATTAACTAAACTTCTTATTGTTTACCGATCATTCCGAGGATAATTCCCATTTAGAGACGAGCAAATATTATGTTACCAGCACGACATGTTCAAGGCGGTGTGTGCATAACGTGGGTGTTAATGCGCCGTAACTTCTTAAAAGAATTCTAATGCAATTTGTTCGTCGTAATTTCCAAAGACGTATCACATGTTGGTGCCACATTTCACATCTAAATACAGTTAAATTCTATTTTATTTTTAAACGGACGCCTCGGTGAATTTCCTGATACTTAAAAGTGTCTCCTAAATTTTAACAGCGATAGTTTAATTTTGTACTAGAAGAATGTCGGTATTAGAACGGCTTTAGTAGATTTAGGAAGATGCGTTTGTTAGACACAACCGAGTTATGGTTCGGTTGAGACAAGACAGTAATGCATACCTGTATAATGGCAGTGCTCTTATATGGTGCTAGATATTAATCGCTTCCTTGATGTGATTAGTTAATTATGACAGTAATTACTTCATACTTCACGTTTATTTTTGTCATTCTTTTTAGCTTTATGGGTGTAATAATAACTGTATCACGAGCCAGCAAAAGTTGTTTGTTAATGTTGGTTTCAAGCGCTGAACGTACTTGTTTATTTTAGTTTTATTATTAGAGCGACAGGGTTGGTTTGTTCATTGTGTGGGAAAGTAAACTACTAAAGTTTGATGACTTCTGTGACGCCCTAGTAGTAGTCTGCCACTGTATCCCGTTCTTCAGACAACATTTAGATAGGGGGCAATTACGATATGGGGGTATAAATTATGACAGAAGTGCATCTGTACATTGAGGTTTAAAGGCACTCTAGGGAGTGCTACAGAACTACATCCTACAATATATTAAAACGTATTGTATGACAGTATCGATGTGGGAATCGGCTACTAACGGTGCATATGCAGCGTTAATTTTATTTATTGCTACTTAGATGGAATAAATCGGGATATCTAGATGAAGGAACTGTGAATGAAAACGTCGGTTTAATTTTCACGACAATTTTGGGGAGATGACTTATGCCACTTGTTGGTCGTAGTGGAACTTCTAGCCAGCTAGTATATTTAGTAAATTGTTTAATTTTTGTTTAGTAAATAGTTTAGTTTTTGTTTAGTAAATTTTAGATTGGGTTGTCTGAATTTCAAAGTATTCTTATTTGTAATTTTACGCCTCTCTATCGTTAAGTGTCGGATTTATGATAACTTAAATGTATTTTAACACTGTTTTCTGGATACCTACAGGTATCTTCTCCCAATGCATATAACCTAGCCATATGTGCTGTGTCTTCCGGTTGTGTTGTGTTCCATTGTTTTTACTTTGTGGTTTTTAGTGTGGTTCTCATTTCTAATTTTGCCTCCATGCGTTTCACCTTCGATTTTTATAAAAACCTTCTTTGCATATTTCTAATCCGGCTTTTTTAATTTCTGGTCATCGTCTATTATTTACATTTATTGGTTAGGCTTAGGACAGTACTGAATATAAAACTGATCACGCCTATAATACAAAAATGTAATGGCTTAAAATGATTTACAATTGTGTCGTGGAAGTAGTGCCGATATGTAAGTAACAGTTAGTTTTATTAATTTAAGTAATTTTAATTTTATAAACAGGGTGTTTCTTAAATATTGTGATAAAATTCGGGGAGTGATTCCTTATCGAAAATTAAGGGGGGTCTTTCATATATCATTTTTTCCTTAGACGTCTCCTTTCGGAGTTAAACCCTCTTAAAGGGGAGCGG
The DNA here is from genome assembly GCA_947652605.1 of Elmis aenea. Taxonomy (NCBI): domain Eukaryota; kingdom Metazoa; phylum Arthropoda; class Insecta; order Coleoptera; family Elmidae; genus Elmis; species Elmis aenea. The sequence goes on along the minus strand of OX393579.1, from coordinate 36,521,717 downwards.
TAAAATTAGCTTTTTATTTTATTTCTCAAATTTGTATAAATGTAAAAGAATGATATTTGGTAGATGTTTTATATTTATTTAAAGGTCTCCCATAGTAATATTTTCAATCATCTCCCGCCTTCACAGGGGACTGAAAAGTGCGACCCATGTTGGTTTTTTTATCCGAACTTTTTGGACCCTCAAAATTTTGCAATTCAAAAAATATCCTTTAAAAGCTTGATTTATTGAAAAACTTTTTTATTCTTTAGTTTTTCTCGTAAAACCTACAGTTTTTGAGTAAAAAATAAAATAAGTAAACATGAACCATCAAATATTCCAATATAAAACGATTCATTTTGTTGGTTGCCATGGTTTGTTTAAGTTCATGTTGGGTTGAATTGACTGGTGTAATTCATTTCGACGTTCATGCTGCGAACAACGCTAAAACGCCCGTCAATTCTGCTCAATATGAACATAAACAAATCATGGCAACCACCAAAATGAATCGTTTTATATTGGAATATTTGATAGTTTACGTTTGCTTATTTAATTTTTTACTCAAAAACGGTAAGTTTTATGAGAAACACTAAAGAATAAAGGAAGCTTTTAAATGATATTTTTTAAATTGCAAAATTTTGAGCGTCCAAAATGTTCTGATGAAAAAACCAACAGGGGTCGCACTTTTCAGTCCTCTGTGAAGGCGAGAGATGATTGAAAACTCCGAAAGGAGACATCTAAGGAATTTTTTTTTAATGAAAGACCCCCCTTAATTTTCGATAAGGAATCCCTCAGCGAATTTTTTCGCAATATTTAAGAAACACCCTGTATATTTATGTTTTCATAATGTTAAACATTAAGCTGGCAGAAAATTTCTCAATAAATAAAACACGAGTCAAATTAAAAGAGAATAAGTGACGAGATAGGTACTCATTAAAAGTAATTTTACTGCAAAAGAATTAAGTGGCTACATTGTAGATTTATAATTTTATTTGTAAATATTTTGGGTTAGGTATAGAAGTTTATATTTATAATTTTGCTTATAATTTAAGAAAATTGACTTAATCTCTTTTTTGCTGTTATATGTAATATTTAAACGAAAGTGTTCATAAACGTTCAGTCATGGATGATCAAAGCGTATCAGCATTAAGAGCGTTTTATTAGGGACCACCTCTGATGTTAAATCCATAATCATAATTATAGTGTAGTAATTTCTTTTAATATGTCGTGTAGCCTGCGGCGCTCATTTTTGGCGATGGCTCCGTTAATTCGATTTAAACAAACACTTAACGGTTTATTAAGCATTGTTTAGAGTCTTAATTGTATTTCAAGAGAGTCGGGTTCGTTTTGAGAAACCAACAAAGTGGTTCACGACCTGACCCATGGCAACTATGGCTTTATGCAATATGTTAAACTGGTGGGTGCGCGGTGTCAAAATGTTCATTGTATCGATGTATCAAATTTATGAGAGAAACTTGCTCGACTGTCCCTGTAAAGGTGTTAAATATAGGTATTTGCTACTCTTGAGTAATTCAGTTATGAAATGGTTCAGACCTGCCCCGTTTTACAACATTTTACAAGGTACCTACATGTTGTTTTAATTCGTGCTTTAATTAATAAGCCTGATATAAATATTTATGGTCAGCCGTACTAAAGGAAGTCGAATTTATGAAGAATGTTACTCCTATTAATTTTGATGTTGTTCTTTAGTATTGTTTGAATATTTTAGTGCTAGTTTCGTCTTCTATATGCATTTTTTTTTTGTATCATTCTGTTTTACAAGGCTTAATTGCATTTCGTTAAAAAGAAAATTGATTTAAATAAAAAGCTATAAGTAGATCGTTTAGTCGATTTAACTAAAACAATATTATTGTTTTGGTGATACATCATGCGTTGAATTATTTTGCACATAATTTTGTGTATAATTCAAAATATTAAAAAAAAAACAAATTCTACAAAAAAAAAAGTATCTTCACCTTTAAGTTAGTTAAAGTTTAGACTGGTTTTGCTGAATTATTTATACCGAACGCATTTAGCAACATTAATAATATTGATCATTAATAGCTAATGCTTGGTGTCTGTAAAACTAATAGAAAAAAACTTTATGTGCCACGAAGAAAATAATGTGCATGTACATAATTAATTATGTGCAGAATAATGCTTTTTTTAATTACGTATACTTTTTATAAGTGTTTTACATTTTATTTTTGCTTATGCATTGATTACATTCTTGTAAATTTATGTTAAGAAGTTTTAGGTTCAATGAATAGTTTTATACTTGTTATATACAGGGTGTGTAGAATTAGATCACACAACATAGTAATTTCAATTTTCAATGGTAAAATTATAAAAATTGTATAACATCTCCCCTAATTATTTTAGGTTATTTGTAGAAAAGAAAAAAAACTGTGTCTACTAATGTAATCAATATTAATTTTTAGTTTTCCAATGATTGGAAATTGAGAAAATTACAAAACGCCGTTTTGACAAAAATCGGTAGCGCCTTGAAATTATGCTATAGTAACTGGCCGGTTTGTTGAAAATTGCTCGAAAAACAGTTCCTCGAATGGAAAATTCCTGGAAAGGAAAATTGTTCGAATAACAATTGCTCGAATGGAAAATTGCTCGAAAGGAAAATTGCTTGAAATAATGAAAAAATATTACATTTTTATAAATACAAAATAATTAAATGTACTAGAAAAGTTGTTTACATTTGTTTACACTTAGAAAAATATATAAGGGTTGATGTAGTTATTTTCAATAATGCGCAAGTTACAAAAAAAAATATTAAGATAAACATAGTAAGTAGCAGTGAAAACAAAAACAAACAAGGTGTAAAACCTTTTAAAACTCATGTGGTACATGTTACGATGGTTATGAATATTTGAACATAAAATAACAGCAATTATCTAGTGTATAATATTTTCAAATATTTATAGTGTTTATCTCAACAACAAATTGGGTAAGTGTAGGTACATGTATTTGTTAATAAATTTAAATACATTTCTCTAAGTGTAAACAAATGTAAACAGCTTTTCTAGTACATTTAATTATTTTTATTTATAAAAATTTAATATTTTTTTATTATTTCGAGCAATTTTCCTTTCGATAATTTTCCATTCGAGGAACTGCTTTTCGAGCAATTGTTTTCGAGTTATTTTCCGAACCTTAATGCCCAGCCTATTGTCACTTATACTGTCACTCTGACGCGAAATCTATTTTAATTGTCGTTAATATTTTGTCAAACATTTATTTTATACAGTTTATTATGTTTTTATTGAAATGAAATCATAACCTTCTTACAATAATAAAAGTCTACGAATATTTACAGTAAACTTCACAGCAAAGTGACAGCATAAGCGTTATTAAGATGGGGCAATTGTCACAGAATAATTTCAAGGCACTACAGATTTTTGTCAAAACTTGTTTTGCAATTTTCTCAATTTCCATTCATTGGAAAAATAAAAATTAATACCTACTGATTACATTTCTAGACACAGAATATTTTTCTCTACAAAAACTTAAATGTACTTTTTTTCTAAAATAATTAAGGGAGATAATATACGACTTTTAAAATTTTACCAATGAATTTATTATGTTGCGTGATTCAATTCTACACCCTGTATACGCCTATGCACATTGGATGCGAATAAAATGCTATATATAAAATTAACAAACGCTATATAAAAAATCGTTATTGCTATATAAGAAAATTAAAATTGCTATACACAAAATTAACAAATGACATATTAAAAAATGATAAATGCTATATTAAATAATTAAATTTGCTATATATCTTGTGCTATACAATTATAACGGTTTTGCAAAATAAATAATTTAAATTGCTATATATTTCCCCCTATAAAAATAATACATTTTTGCTATACGGAAAATTTACTTAGCTATAAATATAAGTTCGAGTTTGCGCATTAGAAAATTTAACCTAACCTAACCTAAATCAAAAATAAAATGTTTTAAAGATAGTCCCACTCTATCTTTAAATATATGGACGAAATCATATAACTGGGCACGTGAAAAAAAAAACTATTAAAACTATAGATTTTTCCAGTACAACAAAATACATCATACCTGGAAAGAAATTAAAAGAATTGCCAGATAATTACATGAGTAACACCAATGGGTCAATCTAAACAGATGAATCTTCCTTAGGTGTAAACACATTTTACTGTAGTTACCTTTGTTAATAACAATCATAATCTCAATAGCAACAATGGTAACCACAGTAAAATGTGTTTACACCTAAGGAAGATTCATCTGTTTAGATTGACCCATTGTTCTACCTTTAATGAATACAAAAGTGTATGTTGCGAACAATACACTGTTATATTACCAAAAACAGAAAGTTTTTTAAACGCAATTTGTGAGTGTCCAGCCTATTTAAAAAATTATATGTGTAAACATATTCTCGGACGTGCCATTAGGCTGAAATCACTGTTCCACCAGTGGAAAGCAAGAATGTCCCAATGGGGAGAAAGAGATCACGGGGACGTCCTGGGAAAGCTAAAAGGGCACTAGTTGTCCGGTAATAACCTAATAACTAAGTCTGTTTCGATATTTTTTTCTTTAACCTAGAAAAAGCGTTTTTTTTTCAATGTATTTTATATTTATTAATAAATAATAAAATTTAAAGAATACTTTTTTTGCACCCTCTGACATAAGTAGGTAAAGCATATTCATTACTTTCTTTAAAGTTTCCAAGAAAGCAATTGCTCACATGTAAACATAGTTTTAATGTAAACCTTAACTCAAAATATAGCATTTATTATTACTTTCTATACAGCATTTATCCTTTTTGTATAGCGTTTAGCCTTTCGATATAGCGTTATTTTCTTTCTATATAGCGTTTATTTTTATTGTATAGCGTTTATCCTTTCTATATAGCATTTTTCTTTTTTATATAGCGTTTATCTTCCCTATATAGCGTTTATTATTTCTATATAGCGTTTATCCGTTCTATATAGCGTTTATTCTTTCTATATAGCGTTTATCCATTCTTTATAGCGTTTATCCTTTTTATATAGCAAATCGATTTTTTTATATAGCATACCTATATAGCGTTTGTATTTTTAATATAGCATTTAATTTATTCTCTATGCACATTAGTCCATACAGATACGAAATAAATAAGTCTTATATCATGACCATGACGTTCTCTTTCTAAATCCGTTTAAATTTAATCTTGCATTATCCAACGGTATTTTGTAACCTTTTTTGTAAATCTTCATAACATAATTCAAAATTATTTATAGGCGTCTGTGATGTCGAACACTTGTAGGTAGCTTAATATTTGTTTCGCTGAAATATTTTATAGTTTATTCGATACTTGGCATATATCTTTTGTTATACTCGATAGTAGTACTTTATAGTCATCGTTAAGTATTACTCTATTTTTTACTGCTAACTATAATTACCAGTTCTAGTTAAAAGTATAAAAATTAATCAAGTGACGTTCGTTTCAACGTTTCACGAAATGGATATTATATCGCATATTGTTAGTAATTTTTATGTACTGGTTCGTGAAAGAATGCACATACATGTCACTTAAAAAAAATGAATGAACGTTAATTATCCAAATAAAAGCTGCGACTTAATGTGTTGAAAAAACTGTCTCAAGATACGGGCGGATGACATGTCTAATTACTCTAACACCAGAACGTGCTCTTCACATACTGTTCTCTTTTTATTGCTTGTAATATTTTATTGGTTCTGTTTAAAGTGTTAGTTGTGACAACATAACGTTTTTACTTGTTGATAAGTTAACTTGAACCGTATATTATAGGCGAACTGTGCTTTACATCGTTAATTGTTTGTGCACGTAAATGATGAAGTAAAAGCATAAAATTCATTTATGGTATACTTACTAGTAAATGCATACAATTAAATTTGTGTCAAAAATTAAACTGATAAAAAAAATTGTAACGTTTAACTCGTTTCATTGCCAGTGTTTTGTTACAATGAAAAGGCAAATTTGTTTAATGTTGCTTTATTTTTCGTTGTAAGTTTTACATAAAAGCTATTATTTTGTTATAAATATGATAACAGCGATTGCGAAAAATGCAACGCTGACGTATTTGCGCGATAACCAAGGCGTGTTTAAATGGAAACTACATTTAACTTTTTTTGAACCCCCATTTATAAACCTTGGATAGTAAAATAAACTAATGCAATACTGCTAAGGTAATCGTTTCCGGTTGTTTTTACGTGAATGAGGAAACAAATTTAAAAATTAAGTTTACATTTAAATCAGGAGTTTAGAGCAGTCCAATTTTTTAATTGCTCCGCTCCGACATCAAGCTACCTGCTCCAGCTCCAGCTCTGCTCCATGCTCCAAATATTGATAAAATGTACTTTGAATAAAAGCTTTGTTTTTAAAAACAAAGCTTTGAATTTATCGGATATGTGTAAATGGGTCAAAAATTACAATATTTGACCCTCACAAACAAGTTAAGTTAAATGAATGTTTGTAAGAACAAATTATTTATCTTCAAACAAAAGTGTTTTTATTTTTAAATTGTATGTAATAAACTGGAGCAGTGCAGCAATCAAAATTGTTTGCTCCGGACTCTACTCCAGCTCCTGGCAAAAACCCATTGCTCCACTGCTCCGTGCTCCGCTCCAAACCCCTGGTTTAAATATTGCATGATGTTTGTTTATAAATGGTCACATGTCTACAGCAGTGTTGTTTTTTTTTGTTTGTGTGAAAACATGGAATTTTAATTTTTAAATAGATTCATTTGTGCCAGCTAATCTAAAGAACTTACCGTTTGTTAATAGTTTATATTCCGCAATCGTATTGATTATTAATCAGTTCTAATGTAAAGTAAATGTAAATTTGGCAGAATGTTTTCATCGCAAATAAGTCTCATGGTAGAATGGTACAACTATAAATTAAAAAACTATTAAATATGATTGTTGAATTATATTCAAGTGACTCGTTTATTAATATAAATAAATTTAATTAAAATTACTCCCTTTTTTCAAAGAACAGTTACAACACCGATCTTCCAGCGCTCTTGGTTTCGTAGTTTCACTCGATTAACGATTTTGCCGGACCAACCGTAAAGCCATGGTTAGGGTTAAATTTAAGCAAAATAACTTAAGAATCACCACCAAGTGCAGTGTAAATGATGTAAAAGAGCACGCCTTACACCACTCCATCTGTGGCTGCCCAGTCAAAAGTGGCTGTGGGAATCTTAAATTTCCTCTTGTAATTTTGTCCGGAGTAAAAGAGGTAGCGGACCATCAATGGCCGGAAAATCGGTGCTGTACCTGTATCTCTCGTTAAAATGCTAGATCAGTTTTAAGATTTTTGTCTCTGTATCAGTAGCAAAATAAATTTCGAAACTGGTCAATTATTTCGACAAGAGTTTTCGAAAAAAAATAATTTATAATTAGCAATTAATCCCTTACTGCATGACTTTTTAAATTTTCAAATAAATTTTTTTGAATGTGTACAATATATTACAGAATGCTAGAAAAATGTTAAAAAAAAATATTTTTATTTTAAGACGAAATTTTTTAGCTTTTCTTGTTTTTTTTCTAAAATGTAACACCATGCATATATCCTACATACATAATTTTTATTCATAAAAATTAATTGATTTGGCACAAAGGATTTAAACTTTATTATAGTAAAAAAAAATTACACGTCGAATTTATAATGTAAATAAATAAAATGCAATAACATAAATTTACCCAATTTGCATAAATGGCGGTAGTAGGCGGGAGATGTTAAGCTCTTTCACGTTTTTTAATGTATATTTTCTGTAGTTCAACATAGATGGCGCAATTTTTCAAATATTACGCGTGAAACTGTATATTATTAATATACTACACTGTAGATGGCGCTACTATATGAGAACTATGACTAATATCGCTTTATATGGTACGTATCATATCTGATACAATATGCGGTAAGGGGTTAAGTTGTTTCTTACATTATTATCCAAATGTTAAAAATGTTTTAAATATAGATACAGCCCTTCCAATATAGGTACACACACTGTGACGATATATTTTGACAAGGTAGTAATCTGATCGCAAATATTTTGCAGGTCTTTGATTGAAATACTTCCAATTAATGAGGAGGTACCTAATTTGTACACTTACTTCTAGATTTCTAGAATTTAATTGATGTTATAGTTATTTAAAGTCTTTAAGTTTCAGTGTTAATTTTTTAGTAACAAATACCTACAATAATTTACTGCTTGCATGAATATTTTTCTTTTGTTTCAATTTTACTTGATGTTATGGTAGTGCGTAAATTTACGTTAAAGTAGTACTATTTGTTTTGTTCATTAAATAGTTGATGCTCTTTTCGGATTGTTTATTCTTTGTAGATTAAATCGATGTAGAACTTAACATTGAAGTGTCAATGATGTGCTCGATTTTATAATTTTTGCGTTATTTCCTTATCTTGCCGAACCATTTGCGGTTGTGTTACTTTTAAAACATGGACTTAACCCGAGACTGTCTCAAGTGTGACTTCCTTAAGTAAAATAGTTGATATATTGCACCGAAACCAGTCACGGTACTCCAGATAAGACAAGTGTGCTACCATTATGTATATCAGCTAAAAATAAACAAGAACTAAGTGGGTAATTCGTTATGTCTTTTCTAAATATGCCGCCGATTATGGCGTTTGAAACTGCAGGATCCTTTTGGCTGTCTCGTAATATCAAGAGTGCCGCGTCTTCGTAATGATTCATTTTATCTTTGCTAAAGGTCACTTATAATTTATTATTATTTAAAAACGATTTTCTGCGATTATGCCAAATAAGCTGTGAATTGCTGTTTTTGCGAAATGTGAATTATAAGGTAATTATTATCGCTCGTTATAATTGTAGCTTTAGACTGTGTTTTAAGTATAGTGTGGGCTTTAATTCCATTTTTTCCCTATTAAATTTGCTATGTTGGTCAAAATTGTTATACCTAGCTCCTTATAAGACTGCGTAAAATACTTTAAGACAAATGAGAACAGCAATTTTTCACCAACCGTGAAAATTTAAGATGATTTCGTCATTTTTAGGTTTATCTTTATAATTTTTTTAATAAACGTTCATAATCGTAAATTAATAGTTACTGCAGATATAAGCAACGTATTTTAGGTTGCTAAACATGTTTTAATTTACATATTCCGTAATTTCCTGCGTACGTCAGTGCATCATCACCCATTGCTTCTTAATTTAACGGCTAAATATAGTTTGGTTCCAGCAGTTTTGTTTTTTAAATGTCAAAATTGCATTAACCCATCATTTTAATTAGTTATCGCCGTATTCAATTAATTGGTAAGCGCTCAACTTGAATGAGCGTGGGTTTGAAGATCGTCCGTCTAACCTTAAAAGAATGTGTTTTGTGGTCCCTACTTAATTTAAGTCATTGTAGATGATTAATATCGAGAGCCGAACAGGTCATCATCAATGAAGTCAAATATAACCATACATAAAACGATCGTGTAGGCTTGGCCGAACATGAATTCTTGTAATTTCGCCGATAATATTTTGACAGTCAGTTTTTGCATATTTTTTTCTTGGATAACAAATTATTGAAGTAGTTGCTCGACTGTTGGCGTTTTGATGAAACGAGCTCATTGTTCCGTTAAAGTCGTTTTGATTGACATGACAATTAATTTTAATAATGCGCTTGTCCAACTACTACGATGATCGAATTTGAATAACAAATGTGTGCTATAAATATAAGTTGATTCAATTACTGTGTCTTTTAACCACTACAGACATCACTTAAATTGTTAGTAGTCAAGTCACTATTGGTAACAATTAAATTGATAGTAGTGACCTACATAAATGTCCTCCTACCCTTTTCTCTTAAAACAATTTCAAGACCCACCCTTGGTAGCACCCAGACTATGGGAGATATAAGGTCGGTCAAATGGGACTACAATTTCTTGTTTTATGGAGCAGCAGGCGATGCTTTTGTTTCTAATGGTGCCTGTCCACGTGAGAGTAAACTACTCTCGATAGCAGCGTCGCCAAGGATACAGCCAATCGCGAGTTACTCTCAGGGGCTGTATCCTTGGCGACGCTGCTATCGAGAGTAGTTTACTCTCACGTGGACAGGCACCATAAGAAATCGGTTCAAGGCTCGCTCGATATTAATCAAAAACCGATATAGGACTAATTTTTTAGTCGTTTAATACATTAGGTTGCAAAAATGTCAAACACAAAAGTTGTCGATATTAAAGGGTACTATAAATTACCGATTGTTTATTGTTTAAATATTTTGTTGACATCAAGATATGGCATTAACCTACATTTATTAAATGACATTCATTGTTTGTTTTAGCCTAATCGGATAGTTTGTAGTTTCGATTGTTTGACGATAATAAAATGTGAGTTATGTACATGTTTTAATGAATAAAAAATTACGTTATTAAAATTTAATTTTGTGGTACAGAAATTATTAAATGTGTTGATGGCCAGTAGCGGTTTTTATACAGTGTGTACAATAAGTAACGCGTCAATATGTCGTCTTGTGATAACTTTACAAAAAACTTGTTTGTGTAAATTTACTACATAACCTTAAATTATTTTCAACTTTTGTTTTTGCTCACGGATACATAACTTTGTTTCTTTAAATGAAATACCCTGTATGTTTTGCGTTTTTGATTTCAAATTAAATTTTATTTAAAAAAAGTATAAGGTTTTATGTACCTAAAATCAATTGTTTTTGAGTTATTTAAGTTATTTAAGTTACAGGAACACTACTCTAGAAAAATATTATAATATTTAACAACTTTGCAATGTCGGAACGAATTTCTGTAATACTTAAGTTGACAATAAATAGTGTCATAGTAGTTGCTCACTAGTTGAAATTTTAAAATAATACCTGGGGTATTTCTTATGCCCGGTCCATTTGACTAAACTTTAAACACGAATAAGTATCATGTTTTTTAATGGAGCACTCTATACAAGGTGTCCATTTTACCATTTTTCCATGCTTCTACGTGGCTGAAGTATTTCCGGGTATTTATTGAAATACATTTCTGCAGCCATAATATCATTTCTCCTAAAGAGAATAAATCACTCCAACATTTCATATTTATGCTTATTTGAAAAACGATCCATTGAAAACTTGGAAATCACTTACTTGTTTGCACTACAGAAAAATATGTATTATTTGATAGTTTTTAGAAATAGTCGTTGCAATTGTTTAATCACGACACCAAGGCCTACTGTAATGAAACCTTATTTTGCAAATTTTTATATTTTCTCTAGGTTTAACATACGGATGCTTTACATGGTTGAAAAGCATTTGTTATGGAGATTGGAAAAATGCAAAAATCCAATATGGCGTCCATAAGAAAAACAAAAGTTAGGTATGACCGCGCGAAACATAGTAGGTCTAGAATATTTTTAATGTCATTTTTAAAATCCCTATTTAGTTACTTCTCCGATCCTGAAAATGTGGCGCACAAATCTTTTCAAATAAAGGTAATATGGAGGTTTTAAGAAAATGTACATTTCTCGTTTTCATGGTGGTACTACGTAACATGATGTATTATTGAAAATGTAAAACTGGATTATTGTTACGCATGTAATTGCGCAACTTTTTCCCCATTTAACCGATTTTGTATCTCTAACGGTTTCCGAAATACCCATGTACTTAATTTTAAACTGGACACCCTGTATATTTTTAAATTTTCTTATCCATTATTTAATTATCTTATGCATTTCACGAAAAAAAATTAATTTTGAAATACGGATTGTGCCTTATCGAAATATTCCGAATTGTGTTCCCTGATGAGATGGGGGATAGCAGATAGAGATTCGTTAGTTATTGCTTCAGATAAGGGTCGTTTAGATGCAGTTAGCGCCTATTCAAGGACGACATCCATATATTATGTTTTATGTGTACAAGTTTTGACTTAATAACACGCATGCAAATGTCAGTTTTAATAGTGTCGCCCACGTTTTGTACTTTTTTGCCGAGACACTTCAGGTGCACGTGGCTTTAATGACAGGACTTGCTGAGATTACGAGACGTTTATTTATGCGTATCTACGTGTTCCGCGTTTATCTCTTAATTATGTTCCATGTAGTGAATTTTACCGAGGTTCAATTAATTAATTACGCTCGCCATTGCACATTATTTCATGAAACTGGTTATTCGCTCGAGTTTGATGAAAGTATTTGTATGCCTTATAATTATTTACGTTATCAGGTCCGCTTTAAGTTAATTTTTTAACCTTATTTTGTTAGTTCTAAAGATATTTGAAATCAATGGCAGATTGTAAAATGAATATTTCTATTTAACAAATTTATTGATATTAAAAGTAAGCAAAAACTGCTTAAAAATATCCACAAAAATTATAGGGTGGATAGAAGTTAGTCGTGCATTGCATGGACTTGTATCGTAGTGTTTTTGTTTGTTCTTTGAAAGTTGGCAACCTTGGATAATTTTCTTTGTAATTTTACCCAAATTAATTTAACCGATTATTACTAATAGCATATACGAGGTGTGATCAAAATATACGGTGAATAATTTTATTACGAACAAAATAATAAGCTTATGTCAAATTTGAATTAATGTCCTTCAAAGTACTCTCCTTGACTAGCGATGCCCTCATCCCAACGTTGATTCCATGATTGGAAGCATTTCTGGAAGGATTCTTTCGGAAGGGTCTTCAGCTGCTCCGTTGTGGCCGTCTCAATGTCGGGAATGGTATCAAAACGTTTTCTTTTTAGCACGGTTTTTATTTTTGGGAAGAGCCAGAAGTCACATGGTGCTAAATCCGAAGAGTAAGGCGGATATGGACAGACAGGAACCTTTTTTTCGCCCAAAAACTCGCGGATCAGAAGCAAGGTGCGGCATGGCGCGTTGTCGTGATGAACGAGGAAGCTCATTTTTCTGGTCTCTTTCTCCGTACATCGTTTCGCAAACATTGCAGCAAACCCTTGTAATATTTGGAGTTTATAGTTGTTCCCCTTGGAGCGAACCATTTTTGCCACTTTTTGCACGTTTTCGTCTGTTTTTGAGGTCGAAGGACGTCCCAAGCGTTGCTCGTCTTCAACCGACTCATTTCCGCTTTTAAATCGCTCATACCACTTGTAAACAGTCACCACATTATCACCATACACTGATTTTAACATTTCATGAGCTTCTTTAGCACTTTTTTGCAACTTAAAGCAAAACTTAATGTTAAGGCGTTGTTCGAAATCCATGATGCGCGACAGACATGGTAAACACGATCTCACTCTTTCAGCTCTGGAAGCCGACTGACAAGTCACAACTTGTTTAAACTTGACACTGACTGTCTCAACGGATCAGACTATTGGACTTAATACTTCAAATGGATGTAGCGTCAGCAGTTGCTGCTATAAAAATTCATTCACCGTATTTTTTGATCACACCTCGTATGTAAGATGCAAAAAATGTTTTGAATGCATTAACAGACTTGCGTCTTTTAATACATAGATTTTGAAATTTTTTGTTATTTCAAAACAATCAGTTTTTGTGAGGTAATTGACTTGTAACTTGTTACTTAAAAATATATTTAAAATTTCGACCATTATTAGTCCTTTGTGCCAGGGATGGGGAGTCGGAGTCGGAAGTCGAAGAGTCGGAGTTTTTTTGAAGAGTTGGGTGTCGAAAAAACTACCGACTCCCGACACTTTTTGGATTTAGTTTTTTTGAAGATGAGAAAAGAATAAAAAATTTAAAACAAAAACAAAATAACGTTGTCAATAATTTTTTTTTAACTGGAACGATAAAAGTAACAAAGTAGTTTTGTCTGTGAACGTCAAATTTTTATCTGCAAAAAATACTGGAATTACTGGAAAGGTTTATAGACAGCGCAAGAATACAAAACGCATGATTCGTGTTATACACGGTAGGGTTAGTTCTGTAGTCAACCAAATCTTACCCCATGTTGACATTAACAGTTTTTAAAAGCCGATGGTGCCTTTATTTTGAAATTTTTAAGGTCGTTATATAGAAATATGATTCTAATGTTAAAACATTTCTAATGAGTAATTTAGTTTTGTTTAATTAACCGTAGTACTTAAGAAATTAATAGTTAATGTGTAATCAATGTAAAGTCAATGTATAACGAGGGGTGTTTTGCAGATAAGTTTTGTAAATTGGCATTTGCCCAGCAGTGGAGGCTAACCTGTTCATAATATTTTAATATTATATCTGTTTTATATGATTACCAAAAATCTCCCGTAGATTGAGCACAATTTTTGCTAAATTTTGTGTAACTATAATACGAAAGTACAAAAAATACACAGTTTTTGATATCGAAAATAAACTACATATCTCGAGTTTCTGTCAAATTTAAGTGTGAAAATGGAGCGAAATTGAATGTGCTTTATTTTTTTTATTGCGTACCTATTTCTGATTGTTATTATTCTTTCATATTTTTTTTTTTACAAATGTTTCATAACACAAAATGTTAAAAACAAATATCCATGTTACCAGAAAATATTGGGCTAAATCAAGCATGCGTATTATACGTCAGATTTTACGGTAAGTAGGATAAGCAGAAATGTGATTTATTAAAAATATGTAACTTTGATATCATATTTTTCACATTTAAATTTGCATGGTTAATTATAAATTCATCTTTTACGTTTAACATTTAACAGTCCTAGAATACGATTACAGTATTATATTACTTTTAATAAAATATCAAATACAATGGAAGTCGCTTATAACGCGGGTCGTTATATGATAACCGCGGTATAACCGAATTGTTGAAAATTTTATATTTTGATTTAAAAAAACTTAGTTCTTCATTATTTAGTAAACATACGAAAATAAACTGTTCGCCATTATAAAATACACTTGGGAACGAAAAAACAACAACTGGATTTCACTGTAGTAACTAATTAGGTTTTTTTTTTATAAAAGGAGTCGGAGTCGGTTTTAAAAAATACCAACTCAATAGTCGGTTATTTTTCTGTTGACTCTCCATCCCTGGTTTGTGCTACTTTCTGTATAGTAGCTAGCGTTTTTGAATCCTGCTTTAAATTTATTGTCAATCCGATCCTGCTCAAAATACTTTCCTATGAGAAAATCCGCTAAAGCTGTAATTAACGTTTTAATAATGAATTGCAATTATTGCTTTATCAGTAATACAGTAGTTCATCATGATTAGTTTGTTTCATTTCTTAATCCAGCACACGTATTCAGGTAGCGACGATGTTATCGGAACTCACATAAGGGGTTGTTAAATGTGTATTAACATGTTTAATTATAATGGTATTCGTATTCAGAGCGAGTGTTGATATTTGTATGTTGAATATTGAGATAAGAATCTCAACGTCTGATACGTGAAATACATTCGTTTCCGGTTGGAGAAGAGACTGTGTTTAAGATGCTACCTACATTTCTTACCATCTTACATCGTTATTTATTTTTTCCGTATCGAATTTTACGACACGAATTATAATAGTGGCATCTGCAACGTTAACTTATTAAGGTTTTTGGTAAACTCTATAAACAAACTAATTCGTCGTATATAACATTTGACATTTATAGGTAGGATTCAGTTGAGTAATTGGAGTAAGGTTAGTAGGTTTGTGGTCTTCACAAATTTCACGAGAAAATTGACAATAGAAGTTGTATGAAAATACAGCTTAGTCAATGTCATCATCGAAAAACTTGGATAATGTTTGTAATTTTTTTTGTGTTTTTTTTTGTAGTTTTTGTTTTAAACATGTTGACAGTGTTTTGTTTATGGGAAAAGTAGAAATCTTTAGTGTTTTTATTTGTGATTGTTTATGTAACTTATATCATGACGTTTTCCAATAAATTTAGTGGGAAGTTGATCCATTTTTGCATGCCTTTTATGTTTGTTTCGTGGTAGTTTATGTAATTTTGGATAAGGTAAAAGTTTTCATTAGATAATTTTTGAATCATCAGTGTACTTCAGCTCATGTATTGCTATATTTAACTTTCAAGAAATTAAAAACCGAAAAAAATTGCACTTCGTGCTAGTAAATAAAGTGCAACTTAAAAAATGTACAAATTGCCTTGTACAAGAGCAAAATACTGTTGTTTCATTTTACTGAATTTGTGTTGTTCGCTTCTACATTGCTCTCTCACTTTACCAATTGCATAGTACTAACAATGAAAAACAGGGATGCAGGCAAATTGCTTATTGGTGCATTCCTAATAAAAAACGTAAATTTTTGAATTATTTTAATATTCATTTACGTTACATAAGTAAGATCTCTTGTAGAAATGCTAGATCAATTTCAAGAGACGAGTCTACTAAAAATTATTTGGGAAAGAAAAGTGATTTTTAATTTAACTGCATTATATAAATAAAAAGTTAGCCATGTAATTTTACTCAGAATTTAAAACGTGTTTAATCAAGCGACGTATATGTGTATTTTACGATAAACCCTACACTTACTGGTAAATTGTTAGTTATTCTCTAGTACAATAAGCATTCAATAAGCCTTGAATAGGCTGTTCAGTTAATTGATTTTGTCCAATGTATTTAAGTGTAATGAAGCGAGCATAACTCTTGTAACCCTACACTTGTCGTTCGTGGGTAGTTTTTTTCCTCGACTGTTAACTGTCACATCATTTTATGTCGATGGCGCCACCCACTAAGAAGAAAACGCGACAGGTCAGACATTGCATAATTTAAAAATAGAATAAAAAAACCATTAGATTTTTTAAAAAGTCCATGCAGTAATAATTATTAATGCATATATTATGCGCTTTACGTTTTGAAAGTTGAATGTTGAACATTATCAGTGCAGTTTTATTAGTGAAGGCGCCGTTGCGTTGGTTGGAGTTAATTCCTAGTTCCTAACCGGTGTTGTAGCCTCAAAGGTGAATATTTTAGCTAATGTGTTTACTTTTAAGAGTGTTGTTAAAATTGTTTTATAATTTTATACTCGTTGCACATTAGTGAAGGAATAGCACATAGTAAGAAACGATGCACACTTCTTTAAAACTTTAAAATTGCAGTACATGTAGTTTTATTCTAGTATAAATGGTTTAAGTAGTTAATTTTTTCATTACACGTTGTTTAATGTTGCACATTGACAAACCCAAACGATTCGTTTAAGATTTTAACGACAAAATTTTGTGCCAGACGCAAATTATTTCCATTTCACACTTATGATTCGTACTGTTTAAATTCGATTGTTTTTTTTTATCGCCTTTTATGTGAAACTCATTGATTACAATTGAAATTTTAAATGGCATTGGATGTACTTAAGCAGTCTTCAAGCACTGCAGATTCATAATTAAGATTATTCGTATTAAAATTAATGCAATTTAAAATTCAAATTATGTAGTCGTTTTTATGATTTATGCCTTACTTGGTGAAGACTGAAGAGTATGAATTTAAATACAATGTTATATATATTTGGTGTTTGGTATTTGGTTTGTTTACAATGTCGGTTTAAACCAGGGTGGATAAAAATCATGATTTTTAAAAAAAAATCAAAAAAATCGATTTATTTGATTTAAATCAGATTTTTTTGATTTAAATCAGATTTTATTGATTTAAATCAAATGTACCATATTATCGCATTTAGTGACATATTCACATGCTATTTCTGTTTTGTGCTAATATATTTAATAACCAATATATTTAATTCAGTGGTGAATTTTTGTTACAATGAAAAATTAAATATAATGATTAAGAATTTTGAAAAAATCAGTGCTAAATGGTGATCTTTAATTAAGTATATACAGGGTGAGTCATTAGTGCGGGATCGGTCGATTGTGGCTAAACGGCTTGAGATATGAAGTTGATTCAAATGCTATTTTATACAGTTTTTTCTAAACAACACAATTAAAATATTTTCAAATATACAGGGTGAGTCACCTTTCTGGAACTAATAGCAACTTTTATATTTCAAATATAACACCCAATTTTTTATTTAATATTTTTGACCGCCTTAATTTTAGCTTTGCATCAATATAAAATACTACAGGTTTTTATACGGCGTTGTAAAAAAAAAATAATTTTCTAAATTATTCAAGGTTTTAAGTCTTTATTTAAAAAATTCTTTTGAAGTTATTTTTCGAAGTAAAGAGTTGTAATTTGGTATGGACATGCAGAAAAAATTTCTCTGTTCACTCGATATGAAAAAATTTGAATCACACATACAGGGGTGTTTATAAATAGGTGGCAACTTCCATGATTTTCAAAAGCTCGTAACTCGATTTTTTCAAATGCATACCCCTGTATTTTTTTATGTCATCGAATTCGTCCTTTAGAGAGCTTCATTTTTTGTTAAGTATGTCCTATACCCAAAACTCATACTTTTCGAGATATTCGACATTGTTCTTCAAATCGTTATTGAGCAATAGAGTGCCGTGGAAATTGAAAAAACTGACTGTTCACTTCGCTAACGTCAAAAACTTGTCATTTATTTTTTGAATTATTGCATTTCCACAATGAATATTACTTTACAAGAGCAAATTGATATGGTTTATTCACCATTTCGTGTATTTAATTACTAATAGTAATACAATTTTGTTTTATTATAAATATTATACTGTATCTACTCATATAATCTGTGATTTAAATTGATAATTTTTTTTTAAAAATCACTTGATTTAAATCATGATTTAAATCGTGATTTAAATCTGCTCAACCCTGGTTTAAACTTTATCGTGCGCATATTTATCATTCGATTTTTTTTAATTTCAAGTTATTTTTACTAAAAAAACCATGGTCATGCAAAAAATGGTGTTGTAACAGGAACCCAAAAAATATCGCAAACGACAATTAAGAAAATATCTGGCAAGTTTAAAAGGACGGAACAAGACTATGAAGAGCATATAAACAAGATGAAATTTTTATATTTAAATAAAATGGATATAGGTACGTAATGGATTTATGAAAGACAGCCAAAATTGGAAAACTTATTGTTCCATGTATCTGGTTGTAAATGTTTAAATTCGAGTTTTTTTGTGTTGTAAATTTGCTAAGACTTATTAATTGGGGCATTGTTATCAGCTACAAGTTTGTAGCATATTTTTTTGTAATGTAAATTAACCTTTGATTTAAGTCTAAAACCAAAGTTTTATTGACAATTAAAGAATCGGCATTTGTAATATTTTTTGTGTAATTTAAACTCTCTTTGGAAAAAAGCAGCGACGTATTTATCATTATTTTAGTTGCAAAGTAAAAGTTCAATTTATGTGCCACCTGCATAAATAATAAGTAATAATAAATATGGAAAATTTAACGCTATAATCGAATAGTGGTTATGTGAGTATGAGTTATCAGATCAATAAGTTAGCTAGGTATGCGCCTATAAGGAACTGGCCAATTGTCGATTAATCGGCTATAAAAGATGAATGAACCGATTATTGATTTTCACAGCTTCATGAAAATTAAATTAAAGCACTCATAATTCGAATTTATTGTGACGTAATTTTAATTTTAAAAGTTCTTTTACTGTCACAAAACAGTTTAAACTTCATATAGATATCCTTAACACGTTAAGCGCCATTTGTATCCATATGGATACAAATAGTTTTTGCCAAATGGGCCACCTGTATCCATTTGGATACAACAGCCTACATTTAGATTCAGCTGCCTGTATTCTTAAACATACATGTATTACATATAACTATACCAGAAAAGGTTTAAGGATGGCCCGCTGGACCAGAAAACCTTGGTATTCACGATTTTCTTACCCACATTGATATTTAAAAAAAAAAAAAAGTTTTATGATACAAATTTATTCACAAAAAAAATATTAAAAACTGGTTAAAATGTTATTATTTTGTTGTGAATTTTTTTTATATTACTTAAGGGCAATTAAGAAACGTAAATTAAAAAAAAAAGGTGGCCAAAAAAACACCTTTTTTTTAACATGGTGGCGCTTAACGTGTTAAACTAGTTCCTGCATTATAACATTAAACTGATGGATTTTTTTGTTGTTTAAACTTTAGAGTGTTTTTACTTATTTAGATTTTTTAACGTTTCAAGTATGTTTTTTAAAATTTGTATTGGTTTAAAACCTGTGTTTGTTTATAAAAATTATTACTAGTGTTTGATATTTTCCTCTTTATATCAATAAATAGCCTAATTAGCAGCCAGACATTAAAAATTACAGTACGAGTGAACAAAGTGAAACTATCTATTGCCATATCCAATATCTAAACTCTGTTAAAAAAAAGTGAAAATTCAATATCATGAGAACCGATTAATCGGTCGGTACATCCTTATCAGCTACTCAACACTTTATTTTAACAAAAAATGATGAAACATTAGTGATGCTGACTTTTACCCTACTCAGTCTTCATTTAGCCAGTAATGCATTCATATTTAGCGGCGATATGTTAATTTATATTTAGTGTATAATGGAATTTGCGTATGACAGAGATGAATCTTGCACTCGCTATCGAGCACTTTAAAGTTATCTTGAATTGCACTAAGGACGACACTATCTCTTGAAGGTTATTGAACGAAGCCTGGAAACTGGATCAGCAGCAGAGTGAAGCAAAGGACCACCGACGTGTGCATAAGGCTTCCTGATAAATAAAGTACTTCATGTGCAAGCAACCGATTAAAAGCTCGACCACATTCTTAAGCGTAACAAACTACTGGCAATTTATGATGGGAGCCTTTCGAAAAATATGTACTCGTAATGTTGTAACAGGAGAGTAAAATTGAATATCGCAGTTTGACATGAAATTGAACGCCGATCTTTCTTGTGGGACGTCAACTGTTTCAAGAATACTCGCTAGTAATCGTTTAACGTGTCACAGATGGAAGTGGGTTCGTGTTAATGGCGTATCTAACAGATCTTATTAAAATGTTGGGAGTTTCGTTTATAGAATGAACTAATATATCACCTGTTCTGCGAACAAGTCTGACATTTACTATCCTGAATTCATGTTTACGGCAGTTTCACAAGTTCAATGACGTTTAAATATTATATAAATTTATACCAATATTACTCTGAAATGATACTTTAATGTTAAACACTTCTTAATCGATGTTCTTAGTTTATTTTTTGAACTTAATTTTTTCACTTGAAAAAACCCTCATAGAAACCAGTAAACGAAAAAACTTTTATACTTTGATGGTATTATTAAACATTTTTGGAAATAAGCTAATATGGGGTTAGTTTACTAGCTATACATATAGTCTGTAATCCACCTTATATGAATGCAGATTAGTTCAGAGTAATGTTTAATTTTGTACGCCATATTTTGAACTACTATGCTCGATATCTAGTTTATCAACTCTTTTAGCCTTTAGGCCTAGGATGGTGAAACCATGGTGATGTCGTCTACACTTAGGATTTAATATAAGGTATATGAATGATTTGCATTAGTCTTTTTTTCTATATTTTTTCTGTGAATTAATGACTGATGTTTTATTTTATTATAACTAACACTTGCTAATACAATTATCTTATGTAACCCGCTTCGAGACTCTATGTGTAGTCTCTTGAAAGTTGGAAAATATATAAGAAATCAGCCGACAACGAGACTTAAGTCTCGAAACTATTTTTTAAGAAGAGATTTTTTCTTTCTTCGCGAACAAGGTTGATTTTAAACTAAATATTTCAATGTTCAAGTATTGTTTGTGGTATGAATATTTTCCATTCCTTTCACACTTTTTTAAATCAATTCTTTAACGAAGAAAATTCTCTATTTTCGAAGCATCGCATTTGCTCGTACAGTAAGGACAAGGCAATTTTGTAACAATTTATGATCTAACATTTTTAAGGAAAATTTATTATTTTGTTACGTTTGTTAATCTTTCAAAAGTTAAATTATGCCAATGGCAATTCATCATCGATTTGTCCCTTTACCTTTTTTCTAATCGAGCAGATTAAAAAGTACTTACAAAATGCTATTAAAACGTACCTAGAATTAAACTTAAATAACAACCATATTTGTCATTTTGTGTGATTGAGAGCAAGAACATATAAATTGATCCGAAAGGTCAAGAAAATGTATTTTCCAGCTGCATGTGGTTGCAAATGTGTACAGTAAAGTACATATTTGCTCATAAGTTCAAAAAGATCTTGTGAAGGTGTAGTATGTTCAGTAAAAATCCAGTTACCGTTGAAGTGTTAATTTAAAGCCACCACCAACACGTCGACAGAAACGGTTGATTTAGTGCAACTTCTTAATACATTTTGATGTGTAAAGTGTTAAAACAGTTACCGATCGTGGGATCTGGACAACTTACTCTGCTCTTAAAAGTGATGTTAAAAATGGTGCGTGCCTTTAAAAGGGATGTCGTAAATTTAACTGCGTGCGCTATTGCAGCACAACAAGCGATGCAGTTGTGTAGTTGAGTTGGTATCTTTTACAATTATGTGGAATAAATTGGGAAAAAAAGTGTATAAATTACGAGGTGGTTTCAGTTTATAGCGCTAATTAATATGTTTTTGTTGTACTTGTTCGATTAATATAAGCTGTAGTGGATACTGGATTGTACGTCAACTTCGTATTGTAAATTAAAATATATTGGAAGTGGTCTCTAGAAGACGGCATGTTTTCATTTCAAAACCTGTAAAATCTGATTTTACGACTGTGTTTATACGTTAACGTTATCGAGTTATTATCTTAATATAGCTTCAGAATTTTCGTATCAAGTTTATGGCCAACGATTAGTAGAAAAACGTAAATTTACTATAATTAAGTGAAAATTTCGTATCGTAAACAAAAGTGAATGTTTATAAACAGCTGTACTGAAGTAACGTAATTTACTCATGGTTGAGAGATATTTATAATAATATAAATAAATCTCTTGGTCTTACACTCTCATGGCCAATTAAAGCTTGATTCAAAAAGTATAAAAGACTTTGCCAGTACTTGGGTGCTTTCCGATATTAATTTATCTTTGTAAATCGTTGATATTTTTAGCTGTTTTAGCATCTTTGCGCAGTGTTTCTTTGATAAATAGGTCAATATTTTTCAATAAGATTCATTTCTAGAGTGTCTGAGGAATTAACGATATTTTATTTTCAAGTTAATACATAATTTAGTATAGAAAATACACAAAACTAGGTCCTAATGCTTTAAATTGGAAATTAAAATAATTTCCCAAAACATTACCAAAAAAAAATCAATGAAGAAAGAGATTGAGCTGTTTCTACCCATGTTTTATGGCAAATTTTTCATTATTTGTAAATGTAGCCATAATTATAACTGCAAAGTCTATCGAATTACACGACAATATTATAACATTCTAATAATAATAACATTCTAATGATACCGCAGACAAATGATACTGTCATTTGACATTTAATTGGTTGTTCATTGTTTCTTTTTTCACATATAGGTTGATAAGTAGAGTTAAAATAAGATATTTCTTGGTATTTTGAGTTATTTATTAAAATAGATATGATAAGTGATATCCCATTAGAAAGAGGAAAGAAACTATTCTAAAGCCAACTTGACGGTCCATAAAAAATAAATAAATTAGGAGTAATATCTTCAAAATGGAAAGTGATTGAAAAATCTGAAATAATAATTACACTCTACGTACAAAAGTACCTTGGAAAAACACAAATAAAATTGATCCTATGATTAAGACAAAAAAGTTATAAGAGAAAAACCAGGGGTTTGGAGCGGAGCGCGGAGCTGGAGCGCGGAGCAGTGGAGCAATGGGTTTTTGCCCGGAGCGGGAGCGGAGCCCGGAGCAAATAATTTTGATTGCTCCACTGCTCCACTTTACTATTATAAACTACATTTTTTTTTTTTAATGAATTATTCTCATGGGTATAGTATTTAATAAAATTATAAATAAACTAAATTTTTTTTTTGAAGTAAAATTATTATAATGTAACTTTTCTGAATATTAATTTTCATTATTTTTTATTTGAATTTTGAAAAATTTTAAAGAACTTTTTTTTCTTTTTTTAACTTTTGAAGATCAATAATTTGTTCATTTATTTAACTTCACTTGTTTCTTAGGGTCAAATATTGTAATTTTTGGTCCATTTCCACATATCTCATACAATTTTAGATTTGTTTTAAAAAACAAATTTTTAAATAAAAAAACTTATTTTATTAATATTTGGAAGTGCGGAGCGGAGCTGGAGCAGGCATCTTGATGCCGGAGCGGAGCTGGAGCGGAGCAACTAAAAAATTGGACTGCTCCAAACCCCTGAGAAAAACGAAAGATAACATTTACATATTTTTTTGCTATAACATCTGAAGTGCGAGGATTTTTGTGTTTTAAAAAATTGATTTTAGCTCCTCTCGAACAAGAATAATTCATCCAGAGCAAACCTTTATCCCTTATAATAAGCGAAATACCCTTGGTGGAAATGTTATCTGGGAGTATCTGAATGTTTTAGCTTAAATCTGAAAAAATCACCCACACATGTTTTCAAGACTTATTTAAAAAAATGCTAAGATTGCTTTCTGGGATTGTATAACTTACAGCTAGAATATTTTTTTAATAACCAGATTTTCAACCTGTCAAGTTTTAACAAAGATTAATCCAAATGATTTTGATTTTCTTATTTAAAAGAAATATTCGATATACTCATATTTTTAATATTTTTGAGAAGTATTTTTCGCAAATAAAATATGATATCGAAAGTAAATTATTTAGATTCTTACAATATTTGAATAATTTAACGATAATATGTAGTTTTCCTGAGACAGCAACCAGTTTGGTATGTATAATTTAATTTACGCTTGTTTTCGTTTACTTATATTTATTTAACCACACACAGAAATTAACTTTCTCGTGGTGATATTTAAAATAAAAATCATTAGCTGTATGAACTTTTAATATTTCAACTTGCAGTTCGTCTTTGCTCACTTTTGTTTAAATATGTATCGTTATTGCTTAAACTTACTTAGTAGGAATGAAACATGGTTTCAAATGTTCAAAATGCAGTGTAATTAACATTTCTTTCACTTTTACTTTAATGCATCGAAACCGTGTGAAAATAATAGTATCCGGTTATGATTACAAAATTCGCTATTACTTGCTAAGTTAAAAAAGTGCACAGAAAATCACTATAATTAAGTTTCTTCCCCGGCTAATAAATACAGCCTAGTTTTTTCTATAATTCCCGTACTGTTTGCAAAGTCACGAATTTAATATTAATAAAGCTGATAAATATTAATTGAATTTCTTGAATATCGTGTGTAATCGATTTGCGGCGACATAGTTCCATACGACAGTAAACCACACGATCCTGCACAGCAGCACTTTCGCTTCTAACGACTAGTGTAAAAAGGGCAAAGTCACTTTTCCGCACCAAATAAGTACGCGAGTCCAATTTAGGCCGGTTTTACTTAAATATTAATATAAATCGTTGTGCTGCCTCTTGTAATCTCACGACCACACGTAGTGGTGATCGAGCTTATTAAGAACTGTTTTAAGTGCCAACTGCGGTGCATGATTTCCTTTAAAAGGAACAGGAAAAGATTTATGGTATGTCTGAACGCGTTTTCCTGAAGTTAACATGTACATTGTGCACTCTGAATTTATTAATGATGATTGCATTATTCAGTCTGCGATTGAATTGCTGTAACATTTGTTGATCGACAAGTTCCTCGAGGATTATTAAGCAATTATAATTTTTTGTTTGCGCTTTATCCTTATATTCTGTAGGTCGCTCATTGGTTGTAATTCATGTATAATTATCTAAGAAAAATACGGTCTTAGTACATTAAACGTGTTACTACTTCGTTTGCAGGATTGTCGATCAGTTTACTTTTTGAATAGAGCAAGTGCACGCAGGGGGCGCTAGAGTCGTTTGTTGGTATTAACACATAACCTTACTTTGAAAACGCATATAAAGTGTATGTCAATAATTCACTGAACGGAAGTAACAATTTTATAACTATTCCATTGCTCATCTGTGTCAAACAAAAACTCAAGTTTAAAGTTTCATAACGATCCTAACAAACAGTGGTTAATTGCCATTAAATCGAGTAAAAAACCAACAAAACACACCAAAATTTGTTCGAAGCATTTTGCTGATAATTATTACATAACTACCAGTATGGGTAAGTGAGAAATAGGATTGTAAAAGCTTAATTTAATTGTCTTATGTATTTAGGGCAGTGGAAGATACTCAAAAATACTGCTGTTCCAACGTTATATTTACCAAACAGAAAACATGACATAATAACTAAAAATCGAAATAAAACACAAAGGTTTAAAGAATGAATAGAGCGTAAACAACTACAATGTTGTAATTCAACTTTGGATTGTATCGAATCACAAACTGAGCAGACTAATATGGAAAGTAACAGTGACATCGTCAAGTTAACATTTGATGCAAAAATGTACAAACAATAATTATGATAAAAAATCTCATAGGTTTAGCAAAAAACATAAAATATTAACGGATAGAATTTCTGTTAAAATGTGGAGTATTATTAATCAAATTATTTATAATTGTTTCATGATCTATATTTTAAAGAAATCATTAAAAAAAATAATTATGTTTTATTATCTTCTCTACACATCCCATGTAACATTTTATTAAAGTAAATTACTTGTAATTTACGCAGTAGTAGTTGTACAAATATTTCGTCATAAGGAACAATAATATTTAAAAAAAAATTTGAAAACTTCGAATACATGATAAAATCGCATTCCGAGACGTTTAGAAGTGCCATCCCCAATTGTACTTGGGCATAACAACTATTTTTTTTTTAAATACTAAACGAAAGTTTTCTATCTTCAGATAATCACAGTTGGTTACATTTATCCCTACTAAAAAGTTTTAAACAGTTTAATTTACATTTTTCTAGCAGATGTTAAAGTGTGCTCTGTTCAACTCAAAATAGTAGAGAGGGTTTTCTATAACAAATTTGTGTGTTTGTATGACGAACCAAAAATAAGATGAGTACATAAAAATTAATTATAAGCTAGCCATGAATGACGTTGTGACACTACAAAGCCTGTTTCATATACAATATAATTATTACTTCTGCTTTAGAACCGGTGGTTTTTGCGCCTAATAAGTTTAACTCTTTTTAAATATCAGTTATATTCAAAATTATGCCTTTTAAAAACGTTTAATCAGTCACAACGGTATCTAAATAGCGCGCACACATTTAAAACACTGAGTAAACAAGGATAACAATACCAAATCCCCCTGGCGGCCGATGATGAAACTGAGTTATAGTACTTGCTCTATTACAAACGTTGACACTTCCCTAAAAACTTAAAAAATAAAAATAAATCGTTTTAGTCCTACAGATATTTTAGCATAGTGGTTTGAAATTGTATTTCTACTACTATTAGGATGATCATCAAGCATGAGAATGAGCTCCCGCATCCGGCGCATTTTTTTTTTTAAACATGCATGTAATCAACTTTTACTTTCTTTCGCAACAAGATTGTGCATTAAGAATTATCTCATATCAAATTTTTTATAAACTCTCAATTGGGATCAAGCAATTACTTTCCAAACCATACGGATCCATCATCTGCTCAGCAACTAGGTCTAGAATATAACAGAGGTTCTACAATGTTAAATATTAATAAGTAAAATAATTTGAAACTAGTAGCGGGAATTTCATCGGTTTAAAGAGACACTGTTTTTTTAATAAACAGAAAAACAATATTTGCATAGGTTTAGTATACAATTTGGCAACTTAACCCTTTCGCGCCTACTTTTTTCTCGGGAGAATTTAACATTTTTAAGTAAATTATTATGTTTATAAACATGAATATTGTTTGTTTTCAAAATTTTAAATTTTGTTTTGTTTTCGGTTTTGAAATTAGGGCCCATGGGATAAATGAGTCCCACTAGGCACGTAACTGCTTCAAATATTTTATTACAATTACAACTATAGAACAACATAATTTATTTATTTTTATAATTATTATGTAACTAGCAGTTAGCCCGCCCGTCCTAGGACATATTTGCTCAACTGCCTCCCTCAATTCCGCCTCAGTTAGTTTTCTCTTCCTGTTGAATTGCAAATTATTCATTACTAAAGGGATACATATATCCCACCAAAAATGCCTAGAGGGACACATATGTCCCATGCGTCATCATGCTCTGAAACGACTAGAATACGAGTGGGACATTTAATAATACTTTTATTATGAGTTTACAACGTTTCAGTAATTTTTGAAAATTTCATGGGACACAATATAACCCATTAGGCGCGAAAGGGTTAAGAAGAGCCGGTAAAATATTCTATTATACAGGGTGTTTCATAAAAATTCAGGTGGTGATTCCTTATCGAAAATTAAGGGGTGTCTTTCATATAATTTTTTTCCCTTAGACTTCTCCTTTCTGAGTTACACCCCCCTAAAGGGGAGTGTAAAATTAGGTTTTTATTATATTTCTCAAATTTGGATAAATTTAGAAGAATGATATTTGGTAGACATTTTATAGGTATACTTATTAAAAGGTTTTCCATAGTAATATTTTCAATCATCTCCCACCTTCACAGGGGGCTGAAAAGTGTTGGTTTTTTTATCAGAACTTTTTGGGGGGTTGAAATTTTGCATTTTTTTTTTATGATTGTTCTATTTAGAAACTTTTTTTTTGTTTTCTAGTTGTTCTCGTAAAACCTACCTATTTGAGTAAAAAATAAAATGAGTAAACATGAACCATCAAATATTCCTATATAAAACGACCCTGTATAAACAATTTTTGAAATCCAATAACTCAGTTTCTCTTTTTGTACGTTTTTAAGTCAATATTGTTAAAACACAAAAAACTTGTTTATCTAACACATATCGGACCGGCAGCAATTACCTGAAATATGTGCAAAGGACCGGTAAATTTAATGAACTTTTAGGTTGGGACCGGTGGCGTAGATTAACTTTATACCTGCAATGCATATTGGACCGGTTACGCGCGTTAATTGCGTTAAAATAATACTGTTGTCATTATTAGTTTACGTTTGGCCTGATATACATCATATTGTATTTTTTGCTGATATTCTTAGTTTAATTATTTAGATAAAATTCATACTTATAATTATAAAAATGATCTTACAAAATAACAGTTTTGGAGATATAAGTGATGTGTTTGCTGACAACTTATCAAATCCGCCAAGTGATTTGGACACAAACTTTGACAGTGATAGTGACGAAAGTATTGTTGAAACTAGAAAACGACCTGCAAAGAAACTTGACTCTTCCGAAAGTGAATGTAGTTCCGAAGCTAGTGATAATGAAGAGGAAGATACATGGTTAGATGTAGACGAATTTCCAACAGTAGAATCTTTTGCCGGCGATTGTGGAGTAAAAATTATACCAGATAATCCAAGTAGTGTGGAAAGTATACTCAATTTGTTTATCGGAGAAGATTTTTTTGATATGTTAACATATCAGAGCAACTTATATTACAATCAAAATAAAGATAAATTTAAAGTGTTTGCAAAAACGGCAAAATTTACAGATATTACCACTATAGACATGAAGAAATTTTTTGGACTAATTATTCTTATGGGTCAAATTAAAAAAGACCACATTAAAGATTACTGGTCGAGGGATCTTTTAATTGAAACGCCGATTTTTTCACGCTCTATGAGCAGGAATAGATTTTCACAAATATGGCGAGCATGGCATTTCAATGATAACACAGCACAAAGTATTGACAGCGGAAGGTTAGTAAAAATACAACCAGTGTTAGAATATTTTAAAAACAAATTTACACAAGTCTACAAACCCAAACAACATATTTCTTTAGATGAGGCAATGATTCCATGGAGAGGTCGACTATCGTTTAGGACGTACAATCCCGGAAAATTAAATAAATATGGCCTGTTAGTGAGAATACTTTCCGATAGCGATACAGGCTATATAATAATTTTGGAAATATATTCTGGAACTGGCAAAAAAATTAGAAGAAACGATATTTTCTTTATTACAACCATGCGTAGGAGTGTGGCATCATGTTTACCAAGACAACTATTACAATAGTGTACATATCGCAGAAGCTATGAAAAAGAAGAAAGTAAGAGTGTGTGGGACAATACGGACTAACAGAGGTTTACCAGTTGCTTTCAAAGCAAAAGGAAAATTATTAAAAAAAGGTGAATTTGCTTTCACCAGAAAAGGTGATGTATTATTACAAGCATGGAGAGATAAACGTTTAGTCAATATGATATCCACGATTCACGATTCTACAATGGTTTATGTAAGACAAAACAGAAACGGAGAAGACGTCATAAAACCTAAATGTATTTTAGACTATAATAAATACATGAAGGGAGTTGACAGATCGGACCAATATCTAGCATATGGTTCAATATTGAGACATACAAAAAAGTGGACGAAAAAAGTTGTGCTGTTTTTAATGAATTGTGCTCTAGTGAATGCATATAAGGTGTATAAAATCTTAAATCCCCAAAAATTATTAAAATATAAATCTTTTTTAAAAGAAGTTGCAAAAATTTGGATATCTGTAAAAGTTAATTGCCAAAATTTACCTTTGGATAGCACATCATCATTTATTGTTAATCCACCAAATCGTTCCGACGATTTGCGAATTCACATTTTGGAAACAATTAAAGAAAATAGCAAAAAAAAATATCCACAAAAACGATGCCTAGTTTGCAAAGCAAACAATTTAAGAAAATACACTAGATACGTATGTGGTGGTTGTAAGGTACCTTTACACAAGGGGTTGTGTTTTTATAAATATCATTCTAAAAAATATTAGAGTAACACTTTCCTATGTTAAATCAAAAATTATTTGTAATGTTACTTTATAGTGATATATTTTATAGTTTATAGTTGTAATGTTGCATGTATGTATAATATATACCTAATTATTTTATATATATGTATTTATAATGTAATAATATAATGCCAATTATTTTCAAAATATGTTTCTTTTGCATATATTCTAAATTTATACTTGCTGGTAATGCGGGAACCCGCTAGGTCAGATAGTAACTACCCGGTCCTCAGGTAAAAGATTAAGTGGCGTTAATTAACGTGAGTGGTCCATTGTGCATGGCCCAGAGAAACGTAGATTAACGGTGCCGGTCCGATATGTTCCAAAAATGTGATTTAGAAGATTTTAAAATATTAGCTACTAATATTTTAAATTACTGATTGCTAATGCGAAATAAAGTTTTGATTAAACCCATGTTCTACAACAAAATTATCTGGATGTAAGCTTTCATAATTTTACTTATTTTTTTTGTATTTCATAATGAGCTTCAAAATTAAATTACTTGGTACATCTGATAATTAGTTTTATTTATTTTTGGTGAATTAAAATGTGTTACTTATTATTTTTTAAACACTGCATTTCGGCTTTGTTGTCTTGTATAACATAGAGGTTGGCTGATTCCGGACATAATGCGTAGTGCGTAGTACTTACTTAGTTGATAAGAGGATATAAGTAAATTTCTTTGACAATGGCATTATAATAAACCTTAACATTACTTACCTACTTTAAGTTAACCACTCCTTGTAAATGCACACGAAAAGGTTTGTCAAAATATTGTTCTAGAATTAAACTGAAAACTCCCATGTCGAAAGGTAAATGACACGAATTAATATAGATTGTTTTGTCAATCAAAAATATGAGATTATGACGCTGACAAATCCTATTTTGTAAATCAAATAACGATAAGTCGTTTGAATTCGGCACCTGGTACATGGACAGACCAATTTATATTGCAAACTCCAAAACTTTCCAATTGATTTATTATCGCCTACTAGCATTTTTTACCAATTAGAAGTTTTTTTTTTACAGCCGAGTGGGTTGAAAATTTGTCGAGCCATGTCGTTAGACGGTGTTGAGTTGTGTCTTGTCCCATTCTTTTTGTGGTAGCCGGTTTGTAAGAGAGAAATGGAATATAACTTTGTAAAATTATTAAAGGTTAAGTAACTTAAAGATATTGCAGATAATGCGCAGATTATTAAAATATCCATTGGATCTTGTTGTACGTCTTTGTCTAAAAACCTTGAAAAGTCGACTGTTGTCTAATTTCTTTTGTAGTGGACTGTTCTACGGATTCAGTCATCCTTTTTTTTAAATTTGCAAATTTGAATCATGTTTAAGTCTGTTGTGCAATATGCCAAATGCTTATGGTGATTAATATTTATGGAATTCATGCAAATTGTTTTGTAACTGAAAAACGATAAAGTAATGTAATTTCCAGTTTAATAGTAAAATGCTGTTAAAAATTGTATAAGTGTGTCAAATGCATAGGTTGCCGATATTTTGCATATGAAAGTACGCGATATACAATTTTTTTTATGTGGCTTTCTGAGTATGTGCATCAGTGAAATAAGTTTTATCAAAACGGTAGTATAATGTGAAATTGGGTTAATGGTTTCATAAAATTGAGTTGATCGGTGCTACTAGTCTTGTTATTGAGGAGCCATTTCATGTATACCGGATTAGTTTAATATTGTCACATTTTAATTGTTTTGTGCATTCTGGAAAGAAATCAAAACAGTGCCGTATTTATAGATACATATTTTTTGTGTACCTATAAGACGTTCGAGAAATCATAGTCATCTAGATTATTTCGTTTGTTTTTGGAACTAACCCACAACCAACCTGGCGTCTTACTAAATGGAGAAAAACAAAAATATCTTCGAAATCCTTATTTACCATGCCGGTTAGGAATTTTTCAAAATAAAATATTTGTTTTTACCATTTTTAACAAAAATTGTTTCAAAAAAATGCCAAGTGTTATAATACATTGTCGAATTCAGAATAAAATGCTCTACAAATTGGCGTTAAAATCAGATATGGCGTTTATAAAAAAAATTGACCTGATGATGGTTTAAAAATAGCGAAACGTTGCATGGAAAATCTAACTGGGGATTCTGATTTTTTGAAAAAAGTTTTTACAGAAATAAAATTCGACATCAAATGAAAAAGTTACGGGTAAAAAACAAAAATCCACTTTTTTACTTTTTCCTCTATAACTCAAAAACTAAAAAGCTAGATAAGTTCTGTTTGCATCAAATTATTAAGCAACTGAATATACAATTTTGCCTTTATTTAACCGAAGTCGTAACTCTTAGCGCCCCTGCACACGAGCGTCAAGTTGACGCGCGATATCCTGTGATAAATGTTCGCGCGTCTTAGCTTTACATTAAACTCTATTGGCGACTGCACACGTGCGGTAAATAGACGCGCGAAGGTACGAACTGACGCGCGAGATCTGCCACATCGCGCGTCAAAGGATAGGCTGGTGCATGTCAAACTGAACTATGAGCGGCGAGCGAGAAATTGACGCCGCCGTGTGCAGGGTTCAGCGATAACACCCGCGCGTCACGAAATGTATCGCGCGTCAACTTGACGCTCGTGTGCAGGGTCGCTTACCGTTTACGAGATCCTCATAGTGGCCCTCGAAAAACGAGAACCCTGTATGCGTCGAAATTTGGAATACAAAACTTTTCACAATATTTTTTTCATACTAATACGTATGGCGAAAGTAAAAGACTGTTCCATATTGAATAATATTTAGTTGACAGTAAACGTAATACGGTTACTTTGAATACTAATTTTATTTTATTTACGTGTACACGTTTTGACAATTAATCCAATTTTTAAAAATTAAAAGTAAACAAAATATATCTAAGCTAAAATAAATATTATGTGTAAATCATATCTTGAATAATTCTCTGCCTTGGATATTATTTAAATTTGGTAGATATATGTTGTATTGGTTACTTCTGTTTTTTTTTTAAATTAAACAGACAGCCTCATACGATAATTATTAAACAAACAATAGGTTGGTAAATATTCTTTCAACAAATGTAATGTATGGACCTTGTTTATGGGCATATGTATGAAATGTGACTACATTAACACAGTACGAGTTTATCAAGAGCTCTTATGTTTGTGTGACTGGATAATAATTGTAAACTTTTTTAATTCGCAGCCTTTGTTCTTACTGTCAACACTTTTTTTTACTCTTAACACAATTAACATATGTGTGTCTGCCAGCGTTATGTACATCAAGGATGTCTTGATTTAAATACATTAACCAAGTTCATCATTTTAATAAAACTGTCTGCCTAATGTTGCGAAACTATACGTATTGTTTACGAACTTAACCTTTCGCTTTGAATTTTTAAATTAGTGATTGAAATGCTTGTTCATATAGATGTACAGTTTAGTTACAAGTTTAACCTAAATTGACCTGCTATAGTTTGGTTTCTAATCGATCCAAATTAAAAACAAGAAATAAAAATATCTCAAGGCGCTAAATTGTGTTTAAATTAGTGTTTTTTGATTACTTGCCGGCAAACATTGTTGTAATTATTAGCATTTGTAGCTCTAAATTAATGTATTGTATCCAATTTTGGTTTCCAAGGTTTCAAACACTTAACACGCAGTACGCCCAAGACCTTGTATTAATTGTGGAGTTGCTTAATAGACTTCTGATTTAGTACTGCATTAACGAAATTACAGAGTAATAAATCATGAATATTTCATATGGTCCGTTTAGCGTCAAGTTTTTTTTTTTTTGAAAACGTATTTGTTACTTTTTTTTATTCATTAGCATTGTAAATTATGTATTTTTAGTTTTGGATTGCATATTCAAATGTAATATAAAAAATAATATTTTCAACTAATTTTCTTCTGTATGAATTAGTTTACATATATCGAAAAAGAATTAGGAGTTTAAAATTTTTAAAGATTTTAAGCCGTTTCTGCTTTTAAATATAATATATCAGTATGTGTTGCAATTAAATGGAAAATTGATACTTTGGAAATATTGTGCATACAAAAAAAAAAAAAAATTGTCTAAAATTATCAATTTTAGAAATCTCCATTTGACGAACACATAGCGTACGAGTTGTTGGTTAAATTTAAGAGAAAAAAATATCTTAGGACGAACAAAAAATATGAAAATGAAAAACATAAACATTTTATTTTTAATTACTTTCATATCATTTTTCGTTAAGAATTTGTTTTGTTATTTCACAATTTTGTGTAGAAGAAAAAGTTGCCTTACAACTTTAAGGCCAAGAACATTGAAATAGTGTTTATACGAAATAAATTAGTTTTGTAAATTATCTTAATCAATTCTTAAGTATTTAATATGAAGTTCCCATACATCTAGAATAACGTTGTGTTAGCAATTTAAAACTATTTTACATTTTATCTGAATACATCGCCATAATTTATGCGGCATTATTTTTGTATAATATTATAAGAAGCAAATAAATTTGGTAATATAAAGCTGCTAGAGCACGTCCAAATACGTCCTTAATTTGCGTAGAATTACTCTTATTATCATTGTTAATATTTTTGTCGTACGGTTTTACGTGTTTATGAGCGATGATGACACGGGTGATAAAAAAGCCAGAAACAAACATCTGCCTTAACATTGGCATAACATTTCCTTGGCAAAATTTGCATATCAGGATAACAAGAAGTGCCGCGATTAGCCTTGCAAAAAAACGCTGAGACTAAAGTCAATAAACTTATTACAACTTTATAAAACTTTACATCATAATCGTTAAACATCGATTAGAATCTTTAATACTAGATTTTAAATATTTTATAAGGTAGATGCTTAGAATTTGAAAAGTGTTGTACATGTTTTATTTATGATTGGTTTAGTTAGTTAATAAAAAATCGTGGATAATTTCGAATGTGTGTTTTTTTTTTAAATAGTTGCATTACTTTGTTTGGGGTACTGTGGGTAATATAGGAAATTAAAATTTACCTAAAACAGCAAAAATAAATAATGCAATCAAGCTTAGTATGTAATGATATTCAGATATTTTCAAAAATGCATAGGCAACTTGATAAAAGCTAAAAATTAAATTTCGTCAATAAAAATCGTTTTATTTTACAATAAAAATATGAATATTTGATCCGTTTATTTTAAAAGTGGCACAAGTAATTTTTTGGTGAAAAATGAGTTAAAGCTGTTTACTATTACAAAAATGTATGGTATTTTATATTTAAACGTTTTACCTGCATTTTTTTTTTGGAATTGCACCAAAAAGAGAAAAACCAAAACATTACTCACAAATAGAAATTGATCCTTTATACTCTTCCTGTTAATACAGCATAATATAAAGATATGAATGATGTGGATGTTCTTTCCCACATACCCCCAATTTACCAGCGATTTTAAGAATTTAAAACAAAGTGAAATGTCCGAAGACTTCATCACTTCTGTTAACGACAATGATTCAATACATGAATAAACTTTTTTTAATGAAATAAGTTATATAAATTACTTATACATTTGTTTTAAAATGTACTGATGAATTTACCTATTAGTTATGTATTTCATGAATATTCAAGTTTATGAAAAAATAGTTAAAAAACTGATAATGAAATTCATTATATAAATTACTTATATTATATAATTTACTCATCAATGTTCTTAAATTACTGTCTTATCAAACATCACTTCAATAAGATACATCGGACCAAATCAACATAAGTCTGTGGTTTTTATAAATCATTAATTTTGAAAGTGACTTAAGTCACTTTACAGTAATGCAAAATGGCGATTCGTTATCGTTTGTGCGAAATTATGTATACTGAGAAAAATATAAGTACCTAACCAAGATAACATAATATAAGTGAAATTTCTCTAATTTATCAAATATTTTAATGCACATTAAAATGCAAAACATTTACTATCTCAAAATAACATAAAAGTGACTTATGCCACTTTCAAAATAAACTGCTCATTCATGAATCTTAATAAATTTACTCAGTAAATAAACTCGTGGTCAGAGTTTTTTCATACCACACTTGCTACGGAGATTTAACAGTTAACTTACGATGATTTTCTAATAATAGATTTACTTTATGTGTGTGATGTTCTTTGGAAAAAAAAAATTAATTATGATATTATAACAACATGAATAACTTTTAAACGAGTTGCCATGACCGTTACAGTTTTTTTTAAATTTAAATAAACAAAACAAAAGTCTCTTATCCGTCAGCGTTGATACATTTTAGTTATTTATAAAAGATCATGCGAATCGTTATTTGCTCAAGAAGTATTTTTGTTCAGTAGGTTAATTTTTACAATTTACAATCAATTATCTATCCAAGTAAATATCTAATATGACGTATCCTAGAAAATCCAAAGTTTATTGTTGTTATATCGTCGTAACTAAGTGTGCTGTGAAACAAAACTAGTTTATTAGGCAGGTGAATTCATTACAATTCACAAAAATTGGAATTTTTATTTTGAAAACTGAATAAATTTCCCCAATTTAATTTTTGCGTCTATTAAAGTTAACGATGAATTTTCAAAACATCACCACAAACTGAACTTTATCGTAGTCTATTAAATGCTATCGAAAAAATATTTTTGGAAACTGCATCTTCTGGTTGTATTGTAATTATTTTCTAATACAGTACCTACTTTTCATTTCATTTCTCAGTTATTTAAAATTTCTTTGCATGTAGCGATAATTTCACAACTTGTTGCAAGTAAAAGTTATCGCTAGACACAAGCACGAACTTACTGTTTTTTACCCAAGTGTGTGCATTAACGAGCTTATTACTTCGCTACATAAAAAAAAATGAGCTAGGATAATATTTTCTTACGTCCTGATAAAACATACGGTAATTGCTTGTTTTGGTCGATGGGAATATGGTTTCTTGCAAGTATCACGCGGTGTGTCTAATAGCTTGTCTACAATGTATATATACAGGATAGTATATTATATTCTTTATGTCCTCGGCATATATTACTTACTAAACCTTCATGTGTTTGCGGCTTGCTTGCAGGACATAAACATGCTGACATCTTAAAAATCAGATTGGTTGAATGCGTTTATTTCATGTTCGCGGGCCAATAAAAGTATGCAATTCAAATTTAACGCTGTTATAAAAATGTTTTACACCAGGATATGGTTTCTTTGTTGTGATTTATAGTTTTATATTGCGGTAAGTGGTTAAAGCAACCTCAGTGGATTAACCATAAAAATCTAAACTAATCAAACAAGAACGACGGTCTTAGAATGTAAGTGCAATGTATTATAAATAATTTACTAGTCGTTTTTAT
This sequence comes from Elmis aenea, assembly GCA_947652605.1. Classification (NCBI taxonomy): domain Eukaryota; kingdom Metazoa; phylum Arthropoda; class Insecta; order Coleoptera; family Elmidae; genus Elmis; species Elmis aenea. The sequence goes on along the minus strand of OX393579.1, from coordinate 36,483,830 downwards.
TAAGGTATACATTCCCCGTTTCTAACTCCCTTGATCTCTTGAACTTTAAAGCTTGTCGCTCACTTGTCTATTTCAACTAAAGTCGATTTGTTTCGCCAATAATTTTAAAATGACCACAGGCATGTTAAAGTTGACTTTACATTAGAGGTGTAGCCGTGTAGCGGACTGCGGTCATATACTTAGCGTTAGAATCACAACAGCAAAACCATTACGTTATCGGGTTGTAGTTTTCGTGGTTATTGTATGTCGGGATGTCACTTTTCAGGGGTTTCAAATTGCGCCAGTCTTATTGCGATCAGAAACGGTGTCTGCTATTAAAGTATTAACATACCTTGGACCACAACTAGGACTGAAAATTTTGATTTTATTGTATTGAGTAAAAAGTATATTAGCCCTTCACATTAATTATCATTTCCTAATCGTGGCTAGAAATAATGATTAAACAATTATAGTCAAGGGACGACTGCATGGTATGTTACTGATCTAGTTGATGTAACTGACAAATCTTTATCTTTATGAGTAGTAAATTGCTGACAAGAATTTGTAGGGAATGGTTTTGGCTTTTTCTTCCAACCTAGAAAGTTAAAGTCCCTTAAGGCTGGTTTTCGGTAAGTTGCATTGACGAGAAAAGTGCAGATGTGGAATAAGTGAAATATTTTGTAGCATTTTTTGCTGTTTCCAGTATACAGTTTTTTCCACCGCGTGTTCTTTGTCGTTCAAATTACATTCCCCATCTACGAGTAGACCAAAACTCAATATTTTGCGTAAAAATAGTTTTCTGGCATGCGGAAGGAATTGATTGAATGTTTGCGAAGGTTTCTACAATTACAGGAGGGTTTTATTGTAAAACTGTTCAATATCAGAAAATATCCTTATAAGAGAACAGGGCCCTGTTTCTCAAAACTTACAAGCCTTATGGTGCCTGTCCACGTGAGAGTAAACTACTCTCGATAGTAGCGTCGCCAAGGATACAGCCCCTGAGAGTAACTCGCGATTGGCTGTATCCTTGGCGACGCTGCTATCGAGAGTAGTTTACTCTCACGTGGACAGGCACCATTATAATAAAGTCCGTAGCTTAGCTACACGTGTAGTTTCCATGGAAACTAATGGAAAACTACACGTGTAGCTAAGCTACGGACTTGTATTACAAGGCTTGTAAGTTTCGAGAAACAGGGCCCTGATGGTCAAATTCTTGTCGGCGAAAAACTACTGCTTCACAATTAGTCTCAGAGGAAAGCGATTTTAATGTTATGAAGAAGTTAAAGGCACTATTGAGGAATGGTTTACAGGTCTGTCAAAAGATGTTTTCCCTTATACGTTAACATTGTTGGAAAAGCGCTAGAATAAGTGTGTGGCTATCGAAGGGAGTTACGTTTAAAAATTAAATTTTGATTTGCCCTGTCTCTTTCATGACTTCTTAAATGGCGATTTGCTCTCGTACTGTTGAAAGATGCTTTTTAAAGTTTATTTAAAGTCTCTTTGCTTACGGAATTTTTGTATTTAGTAACCGTAGTTGTAACATATTTTACGTCTTGTGTCAGTAATACAAAAGTCATAAAGTGATGTACCTACAACTGTAGAATCCGATGAAGTAAAAACGAGTTTTATTTATAGCGCGGCCTCGAATCTAAAACACATAAAAGCGCAAGATTTACGATAGAAAACTGAACATTAGTTGTAAAATCGTTATGAGAATAGAAAAACGACCTTAACCTTTCAAGTTCACGTTTCAATTGGTTAATTTACTTTACTTTTATTAACCGAAATAACATTTCGTTAATGTGTTTTATAATTAATAATGGCAGTTTTTTTTTGTCTGAAGTAATCGAAATAGAATGGTGTTAGTTCTTTGAAGGTAATTTCGCCGTCATTGCAGATCGTATGGTTTATTAACAGTACACGTTTTTGTAGTTTAAAATCGAACTGTTAATTACACTTTTATGCCTAGTATCTTACTGCATTTGAATAACAGTTACATATTACAAAGTTGTAACTAAATATAGTAGTTCGGTATTGTGCGAACTGCGATGTCTAAGGTGAGTGGCCTCTAGGAGTGCAGCAGCTGACATGGGGGCCCGTGAACTGGTCGGTCAGCGCGGTCGTTTCCGCCCGACGAGACGAGGTCCTCCATCAGCGAGATATAAACATGTTAATGATATTTAACATCAAGTTAACTGCATACTCCAATGTGCGTTACCGCCCGCTACAGTTTGAAAGTGTGCCTTGCTCTAGTGCGAATTGTTCAATTGATTTATTAAAGCAATTGGCGCTTCCACTTTTTGGTTCGAGATCAATTGGACATCACATTAAATTATTGTGTAGGACAGCAGGGAGGCTGCTAACTATTATAATTATTATGCTATTTTTGTACTAATTGTGTGGAGAAAATGTTTCTTACGATTATATTGTTAAAATAATTTTAGATCGGTACAACAACTGTTCTCATTACCAAAGGTGATCACAAACCCTTTGGTAATCAGTTATCCGAATACAACTTGAAATTTTTTATTTGTGAATGTTTTTAACATTTATTTTGTACAGTATTTTTGTAGAATTAAAAATAAGATTAATTTGAAAATGTGAATACACTGCAGCAGCAACAATGAACATAACCCATAAATGTATTTATCTTATGTATAATATTACTCAAAACCAGGGTTGAGCAGATTTAAATCAATTGATTTAAATCACGATTTAAAACATGATTTAAATCAAGTGATTTTAAAAAAAAAATCATTGATTTAAATCAAGTGTTTTTTTTTTAAAAAGTATCAATTTAAATCACAGATTATATGAGTACAATATAATATTTATAATAAAACAAAATTGTATTACTATTAGTAATTAAATACACGAAATGGTGAATAAACCATATCAATTTGCTCTTGTAAAGTAATATTCATTGTGGAAATGCAATAATAATTCAAAAAATAAATGAAAAGTTTTTGACGTTAGCGAAGTGAACAGTCATTTTTTTCAATTTCCACGGCATTATTGCTTCTATAACGATTTGAAGAAAAATGTCGATGATCTCGAAAAGTATGAGTTTTGGGTGTAGGGCATACTTAACAAAATATGAAGCTCTTTTAAAGACGAATTTGATGACATAAAAAAATACAGGGGTTTGCATTTGAAAAAATCGAGTTACGAGCTTTTGAAAATCATGGAAGTTGCCACCTATTTATAAACACCCTTGTATGTGTGATTCAATTTTTTTCATATCGAGCGAACAGAGAAATTTTTTCTGCATGTCCATACCAAATTACAACTCTGTACTTCAAAATAACTTCAGGAGAATTTTTTAAATAAAGACTTAAATGTTAAAACCTTGAATAATTTAGAAATATTTTTTTTTTTACAACGCCGTATAAAAACCTCTAGTATTTTATATTGATGCAAAGCTAAAATTAAGGCGGTCAAAAATATTAAATAAAAAATTGGGTGTTGTATTTGAAATATAAAAGTTGCTATTAGTTCCAGAAAGGTGACTCACCCTGTATATTTGAAAATATTTTTATTGTGTTGTTTAGAAAAAACTGTATAAAATAGCATTTGAAGCAACGTCACCCTGTATATAATTAATTAAACATCACCATTTGGCACTGATTTTTTCAAAATTCTTAATCATTATATTTAATTTTTCATTTTGACAAAAATTCACCAATGAAATAGCATGTGAATATGTCACTAAATTCGATAATATGGTACATTTGATTTAAATCAAAAAAATCTGATTTAAATCAAATAAATCAATTTTTTTGATTTTTTTTAAAAAATCATGATTTTTATCCACCCTGCTCAAAACTGCACGGCATCTTACTTATTTACTTCTCTAAAAGCAACATATCACTATAAATATTTAAACCTTAATTCTAAATTTTAAAAAAGGTTGATTTCGCTTATCTTTTAAAAATCATCTAATGAAGTTGCTTGTACGAAACAAAGTAAAATGATGTTTGAATTATAAAACAGTATTTTTGACAATCCATGTTGTTTTTAAAAAACTTGATTCCTTTTAAAGTATGATATACAGCATTAAAAACTATTTAGTTTTGTAACTATTTATTAAATGATTTTGTATCATATAAACTCTGAAAAGTGCTTAATTCGCGTATGACGGGCGAAAATGCGATTGAATAATATGTAAAATATAATAATCTTAAGTGAAACAAACCGATGCTGAACAATATGTAAAGCAATGTTATTGCAATGTTAAAGGTTAAAAATTAATCGTTACTGCTTAAAAGTATTTTTATATATTAGTTAGCTTAATAAATTAAAGCGCATCTTCTATCTTTGGTAATTGTATTATAACGTGGTAAGGGCCTCATGAAATTCTTGATTATCTGATACAAATTGCTGTATCTAGAAATACATGAAGCATGCAAATAATAGTTGTCCCACGGTTTTCAACCATCAGTGCCTCTTGAAAACGTCAAATTGTCTTTTTGTAACTGAACAGTAAGAAGCATAATGTTTGTTTACCGTTAGCTGGATATGTAATGCCTTTTGTGAGGAATGCACCCATATATAGAAAGTTCTCATACTTAATGATATTGTGACGACTACTATCGTGCGATTCAAATGTTAAATAATGAAACTTCTTTATTTTACAAATTGCTAATGTACGTTTTTTGTTGTAGGTAAGAGGCGTTTGACGTCCACCAGTCATCACTGAAGAATCCGATAGGTATTTTTAAATTTAAGTTTGCTGTGTTGTCGGACTTTGTTATTCTTAACGTTAGAAGCTGAATTTAACAAGGGCTTATTTATTCGATGGCCAATAGTGTAAAAATTATGTAAATAGCACTAAGAAAATATGATTTGTGTTTTGATAGTCGCTGTTTTCATAAATTACATAAAAATCGGTAGTTTTTGTTGAACAGTATTTTTCTAATGACTATAATTAGCTTATAATCCGTTTTGTTTGTTCACCCATCAATTTTAGAACTCGACATCTGCTTATAGATAAAAATTAACATTTTTTACTACCCACATACGGAATCATAATTGCTAAGTTAACTGTTCAGTTTATTTGTTGCGTATATGCATAAATATTAAACGGTATAACAATTTTTGTTGCCTAGTTGTAGTTGACGCTTTTTTTGTAAGTTCATTTTTGTCAGCCCATGTTGGAGAGCGTTTTACTTTTTCGCTTGGTTTTGCACTGCAGTTTTGATCCTTTTATTAATTATGAAGTAAATAATGCTTATACCATGCGTGCAAAAAAAAATAAAATATCACAGTCAACTATGGTTATCAATTAACTAAACACAAGTTTGCGTTATAACTCTAAAACAGAAAAAAATATATTTTGTGTCATTGGACTCTGCATAAATAGCAAATGATAAACTTAAATACATTATTTTGATACTTATAATAATAACAGTTACTTATATAATATCATGTTATTAAAATGAGCAAGAAATACCTTGTTCGATGATAACTTAAAATTGGTAAAAAATGTTTGTAAATTATTCTAAACGTGTTTCTAAAAACTGCAAATTTTTGATATGTTAACTATTTCTTCATCTTTAATACTAAGCGAGATGCACATGTAATTCCATCGAATTTGGGACCACCCGGTAACGTGTTTCTTTATAATTTTCGGATAAAATCTTGTTCATAAATTTTTGAGGAGCAAAATATTCTGGATGTCATGTTTTTCAACAAAACTGCTAATCACTCACAGCCAATTAGTGGAAACAACTTCACATTTCTAATCTCGCACCTTTTACAATTTGCAAATACGCTAAATAGCTTTGGGTAAATTCTTGCATAGTTGGCTCTCAAATCTTGGGCGATGCTTTTGTTTTTCGTAAACGCTTTCGCGTCAAAAATGCGCAATATTGAGGTGCTTTACGTCTTGAAAAATGTTAATTGTCACGGGCATATAATGAAGGGTGTTGGGTGAAAACAAGGAATGTCAGTTTTTATCGATTTTGATGCCATCTTACAGATATTTTGCTGAAATACATCAGAGTAAAATCAGTTTAAGAAAAATGCCAGTTTTTTCCAGAGTAATTCCATATACTAAAAATAAATGTCGACAAAACAAACTACTTGGTGATAAACAATAAGAATGTGCGTAATCAGCAACTTATAGAATTGGATGGTGTAGTATTAAATAGAGTTAATGAAATGAAATACCTAGGTGATAAGCTTGATTTTAAAAGTAATACTAATTATATAGTTAAAAAGGTTTCTAAAAAAATAGGTTTTCTTGGTAGATTAAGTAGTAAACTTCCAGTCCTTACTAAAATTTTAATATACAAAAGTATCATAGCACCCCATTTCGAATACTGCTCTAGTATTTTATTTCTGGCAAACACTAATGATTTAGACCGGCTTCAAAAATTGCAAAATAGGGCTATGAGAATTATTTTACACTGTTCCAGATACACCAAAATTACTCTGATGCTGGATACTTTACAGTGGCTTAGTATTAAACAACGGATAATTTTTAATACGATTATTTTCATTTTTAAGATTATAAATAACCTGCTTCCAAATTCTTTGTTAAAATATATAACCCAAAACGCTGATGTTCATAACTATCCGACTAGAAACTGTAAAGACTTTAAATTGCCATTCAGGACACGAAATTACACTCAAAATTCTCTTTTTTATAAAGGACTGAAATTTTACAAAGAATTATCAAGTGAACTTAAAAGTGAAACTAATGTTGTAAGGTTTAGACGTAAGCTCAGTAGTCATATTAAGGAAAAGTTTTAAATTTTATATATTTTTATATGTACATGTTATAAAATGTAACATAATAAGAAAATCGCTAAAATAAACTACATTATTATATTATATACGAATATAGGCAGTTTGGGAGAAAACGAGGAATGTCATACCGCGAACAGGAGAAAACAAGGATTGTCAACAGCTGATTCTGTTAGGCTCATGCGATTTTCTGTCGCCGCGACTATAAAATCGCAGTCGTAAGATAATTGTATGGATCGCGCACTTGCGACCGAACAGTCGTTAAATATTCTCATTTTCACAAAATATTTTATAGAAACAGGTAGCGCCATGCCTTTATTACTACGGTCAAAGAACAAAAAGCGGGGCATAAAGCAGGGACCTGAACCGCAAAGGATAACGGTTCAGTTCCGGTGACAGGTTCGACCAATTTTAACTTTTCGGTTATGATAAATCGGTACCGGTTCGGCGAAAACGGTTCAGTTCCGGTTCCGGCTTAATGCCTTTTTTTGTTTTTGAAAGAAAATTTTAAAACATTCATAACAAAAGAAATTATCACAAAAAAAATTCAAAAATTGATTAATAATTTTATCAAAAATTACAAAATAAAAATACGCAATGGCGTTAAAATATTTCTTCATCTTTAATTTCATATTAATAAGGATGAACGTTAAATTGCAAATTTTGACGCCACTATTTAATTAGACAGTTCGTCCACAACTGTTTCTTACAGAAAATAAAACTCAGCAGGGGTTTGGAGCGGAGCGCGGAGCTGGAGCGCGGAGCTGGAGCGCGGAGCAGTGGAGCAATGGGTTTTTGCCCGGAGCGGGAGCGGAGCCCGGAGCAAAGAATTTTTATTGCTCCACTGCTCCACTTTACTATTATAAACTAAATTTTTTTTTTAATGAATTATTCTCATGGGTATAGTATTTGATAAAATTATAAATAAACTAAATTTGATTTTTTTGAAGTTAAATTATTATAATGTAACTTTTCTGAATATTAATATTCATTATTTTGTATTTGAATTTTGAAAAATTTTAAAGAACTTTTTTTAACTTTTTTAACTGAAGATCAATAATTTGTTCATTTATTTAACTTCACTTGTTTCTCAGGGTCAAATGTAATTTTTGGTCTATTTCCACATATCTCATAAAATTTTAGCTTTGTTTTTAAAAACAAATTTTTAAATAAAAAACTTATTTTATTAATATTTGGAGCGCGAAGCGGAGCGGAGCGGGAGCGGAGCGGGAGCGGAGCTGGAGCAGGCATCTTGATGCCGGGGCGGAGCTGGAGCGGAGCAACTAAAAAATTGGACTGCTCCAAACCCCTGAATAAAAGAAAAATTTAAAATTGAATTGTTTAAACAAACTAGTACTAACGCTTATTGTAATAAGTACTAAAAGGATTAACAGAAGACTGTTAATAGAATGTTTCACCGAAATCCTACTAACTCTTTCGAAACTAACGGGACAATAACTATATCCGTAATATCTGTGGCTGATGGACTACAGTCCAATGCCAAACAACGCAAAAAAAAAAAAAAACTATATCCGCTAATTATAAAAAGCAGGAAAAGGATTTACAGAAAACTGGGAATTGGTAATAGGACAAACAAGGCCATCAAATAATAAAGAATTTGAATTGCCAACACAATCACACTATGAACTGCTTCCACTAAATGAAGAAAAATTCAAAGATATTGCACATCTTTCAAAATTTTGTTATTCTGAATTTAATAAGAATTTCTACCTTAATCTACCGTATTAAAACAGCTTATTGATAAATAATATAGTTATTTATTAGTGTGTGTAAATAATTCTTAATCACATCCTAAGTTTATTTTTGTTTCAAATGAGTCACAATAAATAGTTGACCCATGGTATTTTTCATTATCATTCCTTATTTTGAACCATAATTTGACAAGTCACTTAGAATATCTAATCATAGCTTAAATAAAAATTATTTTTCACATTAATTGATTAATACTCTTTTATAATAATATGATCCATACTAAAATCAAGTTTGGTTGATGCAGCTCTACGAACAAAAAATAATAGACTTTAAAATCGAAGTGTAAAGATCTAATACAAATTGGCAATCCTTGTTTTCACCCAACAGCCTCCATATGTTCATCTTGGGTCTTGTTTGCAGCAACCTTTTTGTTATCTATAAATTTTATGTAATTATGGTAATTTGTAATCGCCAAAACAATTAATTAGATGAGTTCGAGTTGTTTGTTTACCGGCATGCAATTTCCAATTAATCTTCCATGATTTATCGTTGGTATGAGCGATTAAATATAATTATTGTCGACCGAAAGTCAGGATATCCCCAGGATATCCTGAAACGACATAGCGGGATGTCTGTAATAGTCAAGCGGCTAGCGCTGACCCTAACGTGACCTACCCACGGGATAAGAATGTGCCAACAAACTTGGCGTGAGAAGATCGTATTCTTTCCGGAGATTACCAAGAAAACGCTATTTTCTGTCATTATCCGTCTTCTTCGCATTATCATTAAAGACGAAGATGCACGATGGTAAAATAAGGCGGCCATGTAACTAAATTACGCCGGTAATAGAATCGATACATCTATCGTATATAATTGCTTGGGCTTTCTTATTTATAACGTTTAAGGTTGATATTTTATAAAATCGCGTATATCTTGGTTGTATGTGGAAGGTCATGGACGATTATTTATTAATACCGCGGTTTATTAACATTATACATAGGTTCAATAGCGTCTGGTGGTAGTATATTAGCAGATAATTGTAAATTTTAATGAGTTTATTGGTTAAACGTGAATTTACTTTCAGCAAAATTTCAACATTGGTATGGAAAAAATCAGATATTTGTGTTAATCTCCATCATTAGGAAAGTTTAAAAACCATTTTCTTTCAAGCAAACGTTTCACTTTTTTTGTGACCACAATGTGTTTATCGTATTAAACTTAACAATACTTTCTTCATACGCATGGCGAAAGTAAAAACGATATCTTATTAGCAAAAAATAGTGCAATAAATGTATTGAAATAATTTAAAAAAAATAATATGACGGTATTTGACAAGGGCATCAATAATTTCGCAAAAATTTTCTCTTATTGCCACGAGCACGTGTTGCTTGGTAACAACCGACTTCGTAAGCCGAGAGCTGTTAAATTAAAAGCAAGACGTTTGATAGGCTTGAAAAGATAATTACACATGTAGTTTTGTAGACAAAAAAATGTGGAACGCATGTATATTAATTTTCGTTAAAAAAAAAAAAAAAAACATCCAAATGGTCGCCTCGGCTATTTTAACAGACCATCACCCTTTTCCCAAAGTTTTTGATCACAAAGATGTGACTATCTCGGCAATAGTGGCCTCGATGTTGGCTTTTAAAGCGTGAATTTACTGTGGATTATTGACATAGAATTTCCCTTTGATTATAGCTCCAAAAAGAAAACAGTCTATTAATGGCGTCAAATCGCATGATCATGGTGGCCAGTTGATGTCGCGATTTTTCGATATTAAACGATTAATTTGTCACTTTTATGACATGTGACACGATCTTTTTGGAAGTAGAAGTCGTCCGCCATATCCATATTCTCCAGCTTAGGCCACAAAAAGTTGATCAACATTTTTCCATAGAGCAGTTCATTGACCCAAACAGCCCTTTCAGCGTCAATTTCAAAGAAGTGCGATCCAATGACACCGCCTGACCAAAATCCGTACCAAACTGACACACGTTCCTGATATATCGGCTTTTTCTGAATCACAAGAGGGTTTTCGGAACCCCAGATTCAACAGTTTTGGTTATTGACATGGACTTTCAAATTAAAATGCGCTTCATCGCTAAACATGTTTTTTTGCTTAAAAAAATGCCCTTAAGGTTTTCAAGACCGAATCCGCGAGTGTTCGTCGCAGTGAGTGGTCGCTTGTCTTGATTTCTTGTGTCAATTGACTTGATACGCGTGCAGGCCAAAATCTCTTGTCAAAATTCGATGTAGAGGGGCGGTGGAAAGGTTCACTTCTTGTCAACGACGATAAATTGAGGTGTTTGGGTGTTTTCTTGAATAGATTTGAATAGCGGTTTCACTTGGCACACGATTACATATCTAGCAAAACTGCACGAACGTGAATTTTCGTAATAAAATTTTGCTGTTGTGTAGCGCTCCATGATAAATTCTACTAGGATATAGAAGACAGCTGTGTTTTGCAATTTAAATCAAAACACCCTTTATTTGCAAGCCTAATAAATATTTTAAATTTTTCCATTTAAAACAAAAGTTTCTTTGATTCCTTTAACTATATTAACTGTTTGGTTTCTTAGGTAAAAATTGACAACATATATAATTTTAAATATGAACTCTGAATCTTGATAACTAATTACATTTCGTTTTTTTAAGTTAATTTACTTAATTTTTTCATAGTCACGTATTGTTAATATCGCTATAGCGATTTATTGTATCTAAAAATAAAAGTACTTCATACTTCGTTATAAACGTTCTTACCTTCGGCATCGCAAATTTCATCTGCCTTACATCTGAATGTCCTTAGGAAATAAATAAACATAAATTTCTCTTCGCGTCGTAAATTATGGTTAGTTGGTGCGACTTTTCAGCTTTTCACCACTCCTCTACCCGACTCTTGCGAATTATTAATGGCCTGTTAAGTGGTATTTATTAAATTGCGAATAAAACGTTTTAAAGTTTTATTCGGCAACATTCTGCAAATGTCGTTTTATGTGCCCCACTTGTTAATCTCATCAGTGCTACAAAAAAGTGAAATCATCGGCTGCCAATTGTCTTAAGAGGTTTAAAGAAATTTGTGCATTTTATTACTACTGGTATTAGCGTGTGTACCAATTTGAAATACCATTACCGAGTAATAATATTTACTGCTGTTGATATGTAATATTATTCTAGGTCATGTTTTGGTTGGTTTCAATGTCGAAATGTATGGTACGCATTTTGTTTCTTGTGCTGAATCACCACGAGACAGTATTTTGCAAATTGAATACCCTTGACATCGTATTACAAAATTTCGTCTCTGGGAACTAAATAGTTCGTGGGTGTATCAATGATGAATAAATATTGGTGTGGATGCAAATTGCGTTATACAATATTAATAAACGCGGTTGTCTCTTGCAACGAGGTTAACACGCCGCAGCCAAATATTGGTTGTTTTATTAAGTGGTTTGATCCATTTACAATGAGGGCAGCAATTTGCTTACCGCGCTTGATAATAATTGGCAATTAATAACAATAATCTACCTGTTTTCACGATCCTTATAGATAGTGATTGATCAAGCCTTCGAATTGATCTAGATGTTTATCGTAACATATTAATTTATTTCGAATGAATATCGAAATTCACTTATGAATGCCAAGAAATAACATCTCAGCGGATATTTTAAAAAATAACTTTTGCACATAAAGAATATCGCAACAATCAAAATTTCTTCGTGAAATGTGATCTCCAATTTAGGGTTTATATAAAAAATTGTTTTATTGGATTGCGCCAAATATTGTTCATTTTTAATTGTCCGGTCCCTCTTATTTTTCTGACCCTAAGTAATGTGATGTGGTATATTATGCCATAATAATTATGACACATATTTTGTGAAAAATTCCCAAACTTTTTCGGTTTACGGCGCTCTTAGTTATTAGTATGTATTTCAAGAAACGAAAAAAAAAAATCGATTAGTTACTGGCGTAGACGGAAATAAAAATAGACAAACACACACAGAACTGTTGAAACTGTAAAGTAGCTCAAGCTAGCAGTTCACGGGGTGTCTGATATATGTCGCTTATTGTTGTTTTCCAATAAATTCCCTGAGAACGTTTGAGTATTATTCTTGCGTGTTTTCGAACTATATGGTAATAATTGTAATTGTGTACTCAAATGATTTGATGTTGCATTTTTTTTTAAAATTAATTACCGCATATACCGTCGTATAAGACGACTGCGTATAAAGCGAGGTTTAATTTTCAAGTACTTTTCATGTCTTTAGCTCACATCGGTCGAAAAGACGATCTGAAATTGGTGGAATTACCTGTTTCTAGTTAAAATGGTACCTAATAAAAACATCTGAATAAAGTATATGGTATTATTCACGTACATTTATATTTTTCCATACTTTTAATAGTATATTACATAACAAGAGTTGTAAGAAGCGTAATTAATTGCTTTACAACTTGAGTTTTGTATCATACTTTTTCTACGATCACATAATACATACGATTTTATCGGTTTTGGCTATAAGTAAACACACTTGAACGTTCACTGTTTATTGTCAAAGTTTGACGCAAGCCTACTCTGACATTTTTAGAAAAGTGTGCCTTTTGCTTACCGTGCGTAAGGACTCACTATGCATGCAGGTTGAGTTTGACGTGAGCCTGATAATTTCTATTAAAAAAACTGTATTTTTTGCTTACCGTGCGTAAACACCCACTTACTATGCATGCAGGCTGTTGAATAATGGTCATTTACAATAGTGGTCGTAGAAAAATAAATTTATGGACCACAAAAGCTTAAATTAATTTTTTTTAAATGAAGTTTGGAGTTCTCCGTTATAAGTATACAGATATATAATAACTTGATATCCATCAAGAATCTAAGCTCTCTGTTTTTGTATCTAGCGTATACGACGAACCCAGATTATTATGTGTGCTTTGGGCTTTTTAAAAGACGTCTCATTTTCCGGTATACACGGTAGTTGAATAGTTTTGTTAAAATTGACAACATTTTTCAGATATAATAATAAACCTTTGCATTTAAGAACAGCTGCGTTAGCCAATAGATGGTAAAATTTCGCCAATTTTTGTTACAAAAATTCATTATGAATCAGGTATTATTTAAAGTTTCTATTTAGTATTCGCAACTGCCTACGAGTAGGTTACATGTAATCCCACAAAGGCGTCTAGTAATACCCAATTTGGCTTCTTTTACCGTTTCCGTATATCAGGCAACTAAGATATAACGGTGAATACCGTATCGAATCGATTCATTGTTCTCTTTGTACAATAGTTTGTATATGTAGTATACACTTACAGTGTGGTACGTGATATTATGTTGATCTTGATGCGTGTAAATTACGCGCAAAACAACAAATAAAACTCACACATATTACTAAAACGGTTATATTTCTTGCGTGCTTTAACGTAATCCAAGACGGTCGTTCGCACAGACTAAATAAGGCACTACAAATAATTAATATGCCAATTTAGAGTGAGTTACACTGAACACTTCCTCGATAACTAGTTTTTTTAAATTTCAATCACGCTTCAAAATGCAAGTTATGTTTTAATTTATCGTCAATTTGATGAACTTTTTATATATTGCGTCGTTGCTAAATGAGTTTTCTTAGTAAATATTAATTTAAATATTTAGTTTTTTCGTAAAAATTAATTATAATAGTACATGCATTCCGTTCAGTTCACCATAATTTTTAACATTTGATTAATTTTTGCAGCAGTAGGTACATATTTGATAAATTCTTAAATTGTTTATCTAATGCTAATGTTTAATTAAAATCGCTTGTAGAAATGCTTGACCAGCTTCGAAACTATTATTTTTTTAAAGAAGCTACTGACGAAGTGGCGATTGTCTTGAAACTAGTCGAGCAATTCTAACAGAAATTCTTTGTAAAAAAAGATCAGCGATTTTGAAATAGATTTATTAATACCGCCGTTAGGCAAAATTGCGAATTTTTGTTGAATTTTGTTTTTCGCATATTCGCTGAAATAGAGTTTTAGTTTTTAATTAAATTTCAAGTAAATTCTGCCGAAAATTAGTCTTAACTTTTAACAGGTTTATTAAATATCAAGTATTTAGGAATTCAAAGAATTCGATCAAAAGTAACAAATGTCCTGTATTAAATTTCAAAATTTTAAATAATACAAATCGTGTACACAGTTATAGGAAGCATAACTTTCAAACGAATTTCGGTTGTCACCACACATTTCTTAAATATTGGACATTTTTGAAAGTACTACATCGCTCAAAATTTTCAAAAACAAGTGAATTACTCGAAAACGTTTAATCTTAGGCCTATTGGTATGACCTTTCACATTTTATAAAGTACATTTACAGAGGAATCCAAAAATGTAATAATATATAGCTTGTTCTAATTAAAATAACTAGGTAGGTTGCTATTAGGGTTTCTCATATTTGACCATTTTGCTTGTCCCGGGATTCCGGGAAGAAATCGACCCTTGTCCTGGGATTTCCCGGGATCCCGGGATGTAATAAATTATGTCAATATTTTTAAATAAATAACCCAAAAAATTAAGGGAGCGGTTTATTACTTAAAAACAACTCCAAGTCATATATGTAATACATTTTGCTCCATGATTATTACAAATATGTAATTTCATAATATTGGTGAGAGAAACATACATTTGGGAATTATAACCTTTCTATTGCTATTTCATATTTATGAATTGAATACAATATTATAATTTTTACAATGAATTTTTGTAATGTGATTTAAGAAAACACAGGTGATCTGTGCTTCAGTCAATTAGTCTTTTTCTTAATTTATTAACAAAAAGTCCTGCTGCATAAAATGCTCTCTCAGTCTTTATTGATGTAGGTGAAATTGTCTTGAGAGCATCTAGCAGCAAAGAAACATCGTTATTATCAATAAAGTTTCATTTATAAGCTATTTTGCTTTGAATTATCAGGGTACACAAAAATAAAACTGTAAAAGTATTTTGAAGATATTAACTTTGTAATGGAGACCGGGCTTCTTTGCGCCATACTAAAAGAGAAAAATTATTTTGAAGTTTTTCCATAATGTACTGTTAGTAAAGACATTTTAAGTATAAAATTCTGATAAGTTATGATAGTATTACAAAGATCTTAGCACAAAATAAACGAAAACAACACTTTTTTTAAATCCCGGGAATTTCCGGGACAAAAAGCATTTCCCGGGAAATATAAAATAGCTTAAAATGGACCGGGATCCCGGGAAAGAAACCCTAGTTGCTATAACAAATAAACCGTAAAAAACAAAACAAAATCGAGTGTACCATTAAGCGCAAAAAAGATAGCGATGCATCTTTTATAAAAAACATTTTGTTGTTAAATCAATATTTTAGAAGATAAAAGCGGTATTTCATACTTTTTTGTTAAAATTTACCTTTTTTTTTTATAAACTCGATAACCATCGAGTATTGGACTCGTTTATCTAACATTTTTTGCTTAAATTGACTCAAGAAACATGCTCCTAAAGGCCTCTACTCACCAACCAATTTGTCGGGACAACCGACCGACCATTCCGATAAATTGTTTAATGTGTAGTCTGTCACCCGACCAACACGACAGTTGGAACGGTCGGGTGGCCAGACCATCCAACAAGCCAACCGCCCCACCACATTCCTCTAGATATGGACTATTAAACCGAAAATTTAACGCTATTTATACATTTGTTATCCACAAAATGGCATCAGAGGCAAAATAATAAAAAAAGTTATGACGTTTATGCTGTGTTGGTTGGACTGGTCGAGAGGTGTGTAGACAACACCCAACACGAGGTTCCCGACGGTCGGCTCCGACAAGTTGGCTAATGAGTAGAGGCTTTTTAGGTTGGCCATTTGGTCATGCAACACCCTGTATAAATGTTTCGATACTTTCGTAAACTCGTATTGTGTTAAACTATCCGTGACCAAGAATTAATGCTCTGTGGTCACTAGCCAGTAGGTTTTGCTTTTGCGAGATTTGATTGCTGGGTTAATGAGTAGCGATCAAATCATTTTCTTTTATTTGGTTATATAAAGTAAACAAATATAAGATTTATGGCAGCAAACTTCTTATTAAAAGCAATAATTGGTTAAGAATCAAACTGCTCATTATTGTAATATTTCCTTCCTGTTGTGTTATGTAAACCTTATGATTTATAACCGAAAATTTAGTACACATAAGAATGATATAACGACTTAATTATAATAAATGCGTCATCAAGTATAACGTAAATTATTCTAGCTTTCATTAGCGTTATACTCACAACGGTAAATCTATGACAGATGATTGTAATGAAAGATATTTAACTTAATTAGGTGATGGATATATTGGTTTCGTTAATGCTTCGATGAATATTTGATAACTACACATTACAGTGATTCTATGCCATCACTAAACTGATTATAAATTTTATCATTCAGCGTATTTTAATAAATTGTAGTTAAAATATTTTTGTTTTAGTAACACCAAGTTCATCGCAAGAAAATAATTAATTTAATAATTGCTCGAAATGATGCAGGTCGTCATAGTGACAACTTACGTCTTATTATATGACGAAAAAATCGAACAAAATTTACAAGCATAAAGTACTAATAATCACTTGCAATACTTATCGATTGCTACAAAATTGAAACAAAAAACGTGCCAAATTAGAGGCGTTGCTGTATGATAAAACAAACATCTGACGTAATCAATTCACAAGCACGAAGTGTGAAACTTGATTTTTAATACTTACTGCTACAGTTAATAACAAAATGTCGTGAGTTACCTATGTTATGAACTATGTAAATAGATTTTTACGTGTGTGCATACGTGTAATTTGCTGGCAGTAATCTTCATATATTGCGGAAGTATTTTGTATTGCTTCAGATTGTTTTACAAATAATACTGTTAGTAAATAGCAGTCGTTACGATATCAAAACGCAAAAAATAGTTCGCAATTTAGTTGCAACGACGACCGTTCGTTCAGGTGTGTAATTTAGCAAGGACGAAACGCCAAGGCTTTTGTATTAGCAAAGAACTGCGAATTCACGCTCCGTTTATTCTATAAAGTAAAACAAACCTTTAAGACGTCTTCCGTAGAGACAGCCTTGAAATTGATGTTACGATTATGTTCGTAAATAATGCATACAATGGACGATATAATAATAATTGCGATAGCGTATGGGAATTTGATAATATTGTTAATCGTACCTTAAACGAATTTCAGATGAACAGTTTTAATTTATTTATGTAGAAAATAATATTTAATTAAAGTAAAAGTTTATTACATTATTACAAACATGCATTGTGTCACAGCAGAAGCTATCCACTCTGTAACCTATTTATTTCAAGAGTTTTCTTTTACAAAACTCATCTGTATAAGCAATCGCGTGCTCTTTTTGGGGTTTTACATAAATCAAACCGTTCCTGAGATATTTGATTTTAACATTTGTTTAACCGCATGATAAAAAGGAAAGATGTATTTACATGTAATACATTAATGTGCGATAGAGGGCTATGAATAAGTTCAAACTAGTGTCAAAAAAACAAAAATAAATTTTGATATACGGCATAGGAACGACAAGATATGTTCAAAGGAACTTGTTTCTTATTTTTACTTGTTGAACACCAACTATTTATTCCTGTCATACAAACTGTCTAAATTAAACTACATCGACTAACTTTCAAGAGTTAAAATTGATTATGATGTCGACTCTCAAGAGGCTAGTTTTGTTAGAAACAGTTAATATATTGATGCGTTCGTTGGGCGGAAATTCAGCACACAAATTCATTTAATAAACGGCATAATATAATGAACTTGGCTGTTTTACTTACTATGGCATTGAAACTTCTTTAAATTGAGTTCTTGTATCAGTTTTAAGTTTTAACTCAATTTTTTTTAAGCTAATCTGCTTATTGTGATTTTTTATAAAATGGGATATCCAAAGTATCTTATATTTTTTATCAAGAGTGGCAGTCAAAAATGTAAACAGGGGTTTGCACGTATATTAACTTGACTTGACTGTAAATTAAATTAATTTACGTGGCTTATTTAAGAATAATAATTTTAAAATCTCATAAAATGTGTAGCAAAATTAAAAAATATGTTTAAAGGAAAATATTGCTTATGTTTTTACTATCTAACTTTTTAAAAACTTCAAAAATAATCGAATTGATAATAGCAATGTGACATGTGACATAATTTTGAATTGACTAAACTCACCCAAAACTAAATGTCGGACATCATTTTACTGTTACATGAGGACATTGTGATGGCTTGGCTAGCACTTAAAATTTCGGATTTTATTTGCGCTATTTTAATTACTGGCCACAAATGTCACATCACGCTTAGCATTTGGTGAGCACTCGGCCTAAAGGAATTTCAAAAATATACAGGGTGATTCAGTTTGACTGTCGCACCCTTATAACTTTGTTATTTTAAGAGGAAACCTTAAATTATTGTAAATCTTGGAAAATTATCTATCGAATGACGTTCAAATGTTTTTTCTATGATGAAATATGTGAAACTGGCGATAGTCAACTTTTTTTTTGAAATAACATGGTATACCTCCTTTTTTTATTGATTCTGATAGAGAAATAAATTTTAAATCGGATAGTGCACTAAAACAGTAAGCATACATCGGAAAATTATTCAGAACAATGAGTTAAAAAGTTATTTACTATTTTTCACAAAATCGCGGTATTTGACTAAACAAAACACGATCGCTTTAGTAATTGACATTTCATAGCTGATCTAACTGTGTTTTATTATTTTTCGGCGAAAAATCTTAATTTTCTGTGTGTTAAATTAAAAATGGACCTTTTGCCAATTTGCTTCTGTTCTGTTAGTGTATACTTAAGGCGTTTCAATTTAAGACTCGCCAAATAATAAAACACAATTAGACAAGTTATAAACTGTCATTTACTACAGCGATCGTGTTTTGTTCAGGCAAATACAACGATTTTGTGAAAAAAATAATAAATAACTTTTAAAATCATTTTTCCCAACAAATTTCCCATATATGCTTATTTTTCTAATGCACCATCGAATAAAGAATTTAATTCTCTATCAGCTTCAATAAATAAAGTATAGCATGTAATTTCAAAAAACAAAAAGTTGACTATCGCCCGTCTGACATATTTCATCGTAGAAAAAACATCTGAACGTCATTTAATAGAGAATTTTCCACGGTTTACAAAACATGAGGTTCATAGGGGTTTCCTCTTAAAATAACAAAGTAATAGGGGTGCGACAATTAAACTAAATCACCCTGTATAGTATTATGCAAATTTTAGATTGGCTCTTGTGCCTCTTTAGCGTTCCTTTATTTATTCAGGTGATATTTATTATGACGGTGCTTTCTAAATTTCGCACCTAGGAAATTTAGTTTTAATGAATAAGATAATGTTGATATAAGGCCTAGGTACGGCCATTGCAAGTCGTGAACCACGATTTAGCTTAATCTAACCTACATGACCCCTTGATGACCCTCCCTTGTTTTTTCGATCAACCGGAACAAAGCGCGACACATATTTTAAAGTGGGCACATCCGCATAGCTGTTTGGTTGTTGGCCAATACCTCAAGCTCGTTAACTTCTACCTTATTTTTTTTTGTGTTCTGTAAATTGAAAGTTTTGGGTTTGCGGCCGCAAAAGCCGCGGTAATAGTGGTCGTGCATTTAGATCTTTTTTTAATGACTCAAACAGTGGTATTTTACAATCTTAAATCTCCGTGCGGAATATATTAATTAAGTGTTATTATATTTGATGGTTATTTTTATGAGCATAACTCCCTTGCGCCAGGAGATGGTATTTAATGATAACGTTAACGTGAATTGCTGTATATTAGTAGATTTTAACTGTTCCGTCATTGTCTTATTTCTTTAATTGCGATGTTGCGCGTGAGAACGTGCTGAAACGCTTTGTCTGTTGCAATATACGCGATAATGACCTTAACATTGACTTTAACCGTGACGGAAAATATAAAATTGCCTTTTTGCCTTTTGTAAATCAATGTCACGTTTAAGAAAGCCGTCCCAAACAATGGCGTTTCGACGTTCATACAAATTGACGTTTATTAGTTCGATTTGCGATTCACTCGAGAGACGGTAATTGCACTTTTGATTTTAGTGTCAGTAACCTAAACAGAGAAATAGATAATGACGCCGATTCGTTTAACTGTCAAATTATGGGTATAGATTGGTGAGTTGCCAGGATCGTGAACGAGCGCATTCCTGGCGTCGCGACGTTCGCCAAGTGTTTTAAAAGCGTGCTGCTCTCGTGAATGCAGGCGCGTACGTGCTGAGCGCCACCGTTGCACGTGTCTAGACGTGTGTGCGCTCATTCAAGCGTCCGTCGGCGCCGCACGCCCACGCACATCGTTTGTTATTATTGCATTCCTTGTAAATCTGTCGGTTATTTTATGTATATCGATTTAGCTCATCGCCGCTTTACTTGTCTTTTAACAGTCGTGTCGTTAGGTTTGATTGGGCTTTAGTTTAGTAATGTTAGTTTACTTGTTTGTTGTACACGAGCATCTTGTATGTGATTTGTCAGGTTGCGGCTTGTAAAAAAACTTGCCTTGAAAAATTTGTTACCAGTTGTTTCTTTAAATATTTATTAATTAAAATTAAAAACACAATTAATAAAGCTAAGTTGGGTGCGAGTATATTTGGATACATTTTCTACATAGCTAGTTCTTATAAAGTTCTTTGCGTTTGGTCTCGTTTCAGACACATTTGTTCTAAAATGTGTTAAAATAGTTGTATACAGTGTGGCTGGTTTTTCATTGTCCACCTTATATCTGCTAAAATATTAATGTTACCAAAAAAAGTTTAATGAGAAACTTATTAAACAAAAACTGGTCTACAAAATGGTGCTAAAAATTTTGTTCCATAGCCTACCTGATTTTCGGAAAAATATCCAACTTTTGTTTTTTAAATAGAACACCCTGTATATTTTCAGAGAATCACATTCTAAATCAATTTCTCTTCACAATGATGTATCATAAGTACCATTTTGCTTTTAAATTATGCTCAATATTTCAAAAAAAGAGAATTATTATAGTCGGCTGTGGAAACAGCACAGCATATCAACTTTTTCATTATTTGTACAGTCCATTTTTCTTAATAATTATAATTACACTTATTTCTGTCTGATTTGACAAGTGTTGGCTAATGTAAACAAATTTGACAGGTATTTGCAATAAACAAAACAATGTCACAGCCGACTATAATAATTCTCTTTTTTTGAAATATTGTGCATAATTTAAAAGCAAAATGGTACTTATGATAATATCATTGTGAAGAGAAATTGATTTAGAATGTGATTCTGTAAAAATATACAGGGTGTTCTATTTAAAAAACAAAAGTTGGATATTTTCCCGAAAAACAGGTAGAGGCTATGGAACAAAATTTTTAGCACCATTTTGTAGACCAGCTTTTGTTTAATAAGTTTCTCATTTAACTTTTTTTAGTAACTTAAATATTTCAGCAGATATAAGCTGGACAATGAAAAATCAGCCACACTGTATACAGTAAGCGCCGCTTATTGTGATCACCGTTTATTAGAATGATCCGCTTTATGAAATCAATTTTAGAAAGTTGCGATGTTTTCAATGTTCCATGTCTATAAAATAGTTTTATCAGATAAAATAATTAATTTCAAGATATTGTTTCGTATAATAGTTCTTTACGTAACAAGACCGAAAAGTGGTACTTTACTGGAGAAGACAGTTTTGGGACGAGCCGTAGGCGAGTCCTGAAAGCACACGAGTCCAGTAAAGACATTTTCCGGGTATGTTACGTACAATTTTTATTTGCGTCCGCCACTGACACCAAAATCACTATCGTCACCATCCATAATTAAACAATAACTTAACGAACTACGGGTGAAATGCGCTTGGTGGTATAACGACGCTTGTTTGACAGCACAAATCAACAAAACAACTCATCACCATGGCAACCAGCTACTTTCCGTCGTAGGCCGGTAAAGGCATTTCATTGCCATGGCAACCAATTACTTTCTGGCCTTGGTCAGTAAAGAAGTATTTTCCAGCCAAAAATTTGATCGGAAACAATTGATTTTCTGGACGGATGCAGAAAAAAGGATTATATTTCTAACATTGTTGCTTTAGTATTTAACTATAAATAAGTTTACCCTTGGTAACGGGTTGCAACCAAAACACTAAAGGTGCACGTGCCTTATGTATACAATTGTTGAAATTTGTTAAAAAAAAACTTTCAAATACCTTAAACTCTCGAAGAAAGCGCCGTTTACTAAAATCGCCGTTTATTAGAATCAAACTTTAATATAAAAGTGTGATCACAATAAGCGGCATTTGCTACTGAAAAGTTTGTTATGTTTTAATAGAAACTGCTTTTCGTTTATAAGTTTTAACATGTATTATTACGCCACCTTTTTATATCTAAACAAATGTAATGAGAATAAAAACAGATGTAATGTAAAAAAACTGGTTTAAAATACTCTAGATACTCTTGTAACAAAATAAGCTACTGTCAGTAATTATTCATTTTGCTAAAAATATTGTTGCAAGTGAAAATTGTGATTTTCATTAAATCCTGTAAAATACTTTTTTCCAATAAATATCAGCTCTTTATGATATACGTTCATTCGATTTTTATAGAAACGTTAAAGTACAAATAACGCTTTTACACACTTATCCTAAGAAAAGACTAGAATTTATTCCCGTCAATTATATTTCCAAATTTGAATAAACATTTTCTTATGATTATTGTATCTAAAGAAGCCTTAAAAACATAATCAAGGGGAAATAAATAAAAACAATGAAAAACTATACTTCCCTTGGTTACATTTGAAGCGATTTTTTTGAATAAGTAATCGACGTGTCATAAGTAATAGAAGAAAAAGCACTTCATATGTATTGCATTAATTTTTTTGACATTACATTTTAAGTCTGTTTTTTTCATGAACTGCTTTGTTGTGACAAATAGTTTTGTTTCGTTTGTTTTGTTTCAAGAATCCCAATCATACACCCAAAACCATTTTTTACAACATTGTTTATGTTTAAAAACATACATTTACCTACTATAAATTTGTTTGTTTGATAAATCTGCATATTTAGAAGCGGTTTCATAACTAGGAATTAATTTAAAAAAACAGAATTTTACTGGTGTATTTCAGTTGTTATACTTCATTTGTTTTATATTATGGATAATCAACCAAGTTGGGCTATTTAATTCCTTCAGTTGTTTAGAAAACATGCACCCAAGTGTTTTTATTCTTTTATACATGCTGTAAGGCACCGTGCATTCTAGTTGTTGTTGTTGAACATCAATTGTTAACTGTAAAAGACGTGTATTCGTTTAGTGTTAAACTAATTGTGGAAAGGCGAGGTTAGTGAAGTAGGACTTTGTTTCAATTTCTAACCTAATTTTAGTCGTCCAACGTGTGCACAGTCGCTTGTGTTATTACATTACTAAAGTTACAAATATTATTGGATATGTTAAGGTATTTTGGCTTAGGATCAGGTATGTTTAACGTTCTTAAAATACTTCATACCAAATACATAAACACATACCGCACTGTGCATGTAATTGAGAGTGGTAATGAGTCGAAAATTTGTCTAGCTTCCAGAATTAACCGGGGAATGGGCAATAAAATATTGTAGTACATAAGAGCATCGCCTGCCTACGACAACTTACATGTCAAAAGATGTAAACAAAACCGTTTAAAGCTGTATAGGAATTTTTATTACATAAACACCTTTAGTTTATTAGTAAGTGTCGCTTATACACGCTTGTTTTCTAAATTTATAAAGGAAATCTATTTCGGGATATTCTAATCACGTACAAGTCTACTTGAGATCTTTGACTTGTTTGGATTTTCTCGTTGATGGGGAAACTGTTTTCTATGTAAACACGTTTTTGTTTTTTTGTTAAATATTCAATTGAAGTTCCCACAAATAATAAATTATTTAATCACGTTAGTCGTCAATACGCCCGCCAGTGTGTAATTATTGGGCGAGTAGATACGTATAGGAAAAAGGCAATTGCGTTTACCGAACAATACCTGTTAATTAACGAGCTAATAAGCGTGCAAGAAGCGGTGTAAAATGTGCATTCTCAAGGCAATGGGCAGCTGTCAAAAGGTCAGCGTGTAGAAACGCTCGGGTCAGATGATTGATGACCGATTAACTTTCACTGAGCAAATTTTAGACGATATCGCTTCCAAATATTTTATTCACGAGACCTTTTGACTTTCGTTTTTTATGTGTGTATGTGCAAGTTGTTTATACTTGAATTATCGCAATTTTTTCACTCTTCTTTATTGCGGTTACGTGCGTATTGCAGTATAATCTTTGAATCTTATTGAAATATTTTCTAGTAAGAGATCACGTTCACAAAATTGTTTGGAATTTCGAAATTTGTTTAATAAAAACATTTTGCAAAAAAATCAAGAATGCTATGTAAGTGTAAACAACACTGCCGAGAGAAACACACGTGACAATTTAATAGTGAAATCGTCAAATTTTTCTTTGCTAACTTTTAAAAAGTCAGTATTATTTGACGAGTCCATAGATTGCATTGGGTGTGATCCTTCCTTACAACTAGAGTCCGAGCAGTTCTACAATTACAAAAAAGTTTGTGCTAAAACTATTAAGTATTAAAAATTTGAAAAGTACTACTGTTCAAGGGAAAGGCCAAATTCTTATTAGAAAAAAAAAAAACTTACTGCAGAGTGCCTGGGCCAATAAGTTCAAAAAATTATCCAGGATTTTGTGGTTTTGTTGAGCCAGCCTTCTTCTTATCAGGGATGCGGAGTCGGGAGCCGAGTCGATGCTTTTTGAAGGATTCGGTAGTCGGAAAAACTATTGACTTTTGATTTAAACGGATTTTTTCAAGTAACGGAAGCGGCTATTTTTGTTTGTGTTTGAAACGAAAATGAAAATGAAAATATTCAATACCGGTTTTAATCAGTTTTCCTTAATGGTTTTCAGGTTAGTGCATTAGTCGAAGAAGTCGGAAGTAGGAGTTAGTTTTAAAAAATACCGACTCGGGAGTCGTTTATTTTTCTGCCGGCTCCCGATTCCTGCTTCATGTAGTTCTGATTAAGCACCCTATGACTTGTGTTAATTGCTAAACACAACTTAAATAAAGGAAATTTGAATCTTATGAAAAATTAAAGTCGGTGTAATAGTATATTGTACAACTAGTGCTGAAAGCTGAATATTTCAGACGAGTATGACAGTTGAGCCACGAGCCGTCAGGCAAGTGGCTCAGTCATACGAGTGTGAAATATTCTTTCAGCACGAGTTGTACACTATGCTTTTCCGACGACCATTTAGACATAATCATTAATTCTGCAAAAAAATTGTGAAAATAACATTTTTTTGACGTTGGTGACACTTGACATTTGTGAGGTTAGATTTTCTTCACGTTAACTTGACAGCGCGTTTAGCGTGTGTAATGTAGCGGAAATCGTCACTTTACACACGCAAAGTGCACTTTGCACACAATTTCCGGTGTCATGCGCAATTTGTCATTTTCAGTAGTAGTAAGTCGTGCGAAATTACTCGCTTTACATAGTGGTCGTCGGAAAAGATGTTTTTTTATGGTATAGGAAGGATTGTAGGAACACTGCTAAAATAAAAATAGTGTGTAGCTTTTAAATAAAATTGGTTGCATTTTAATTTAGCTCTTTTATTCATAGCCAGACAAATAAATTTGCCTTTAGCTGACAGTTCTTTTTGGCTTAAAAATATTGTGCCATTTTTAGCGTACATACGTACATCCTGTCATATCCTGAAGCACATACCTTGTTTGCCCACAAACGATAAAATTGTATTATTATGTCTTTCTTGGGCTGCTATTTTGATTGTGCAATAGTTCATCTTTAAAAATTTTAACGTAAAACCTTAAAAAATCTAAGAATGTGGACCTAAGGCAAGAATCATGATAAGTTCACTGTTACGCTGCCATTACGATTTTGGTTAGCAGCAAAGCGATTAAAATGGTTATCTTGTTGAAAAGATCATTTCATACTATTTTATAAAAATGCTACACAATGCATGATTTTAAAATATTGAAACATAAATGATCAATTAATTTCCCGAGCGTTACAGATAGCCATTTTGGCATAGGAAGAAGTCAAAATAACTGACAAAGTATTTATGAAAATCCTGTACCTTGATATGTTTAAAAAACTGTATGCTTTTTTAATGATTATAATGCCATCACATAAAAAAGTAACGTTTGAAAATTCTTGTTTTGCGTGTGTACAAAGCCGCTATCTCAACCAAATTGAATTTTAAGTTTGTTCTAATTACATGTTCTCTGTGAAACTTAAGTTAAATATATTTCATTAACGCGCAACTACAATGGTGAATAAAATAGCAGAGATGTAGTTCTGTTACTACTGTACCTTGTGGCATTTTTGTTCTAGTACAAAGTATGTTATTTCCGGATGTATTCTCAAGTAGAGGAATGAATGCTTCAAGGCCTGTCTCTCAAACAAAAATAACGAACTGTTTCAAGTCGGAGACTAGTGTTTGTTATTAATACATCAACTTTTAATAATGCTGAAGTGTGTGTGCCAACTTAAAAGCAGTAATTCTTAACGGTAATGTAATTATGTACAAGAGACGTTCGCATTTTAGCGACAGTTTTATAGAATTACTTTGAAATGTAACAAACAGGATAAATATTTCAAGCAGATAAACGAGCTGCAAGCGCGATTAGTGGCGGTATTTAGTTAGCAGACAAAATAAAGTCAAAGACGTCGGTGTATAGATGCATTCCTTTGCTCCAAGAATAAAAAGCTGCAGTTGTACGACGGAACGTCCTCAGACATCTGTTCACATACTTGTCTAATTGTCACTCATTATCGTTACACGTTACAGTCCTCATTGCATTCCGTACCTTTGCTTACTGTTTGGTCATGATCTAAATAATAACGGCAACAAGGATCATCCCACTATTATACATTGCATTAGTTATTATTTAGTTCATTTTGTATTCACCGCTCATCTCATTCACTTAAAAAATATGCGCAGCAAATATCATGTATTCGTCGAATAATTTGCCATTATTAGTAACTATGAGTAGCTGTTTCTAGAACCATGAGTAACTAAACATTTTGCTGTTTATTATAAAAATGCAAGATACATTTGAATACAAACTAATTGTTTCTTGCTTAGCTTAAAGAGTTAAATAGTGTTTTAAAAATTTGTTTAGGTTGTATCAAGAATAATTTACAAAGAATCTGTCATAGAAACAGTCGAGAATATGAGTATGTACATGCAAAACAAGCCGCGTGGCCTTTTAGAACACAAGTCGGAGAGATTGATTACATTACTTAAAGTTTAAACGATATAAATTACAAAGAAAGAGATAATTTTAAATATTATTAACTTCTTTTTTTAAATTAAACTTCGTTATTATCTGTTTTAGAAATATCACAAAAATAATTTGAGTGTTCTAAACTAATAGAATTTTCGCATTTCATGCGTGTATCGTCATCCGGTTTCTTTCAGTTAGATCTGAATCTATTAAAGCATTTTTTAGTTCTCTCAAAAATTCCCTCCCTTTTCAAGCCATAGGGGTGAATCATTACTTGTTATCCATTTTACATTATTAATTATTACTGTAGTCAAAAATTTGTGGTTTTATTGTAAATTATTCTTACAGTTTTAATAGTTTGCTGCAACTCTTTAAAAAATCCATAGTACTCGCGTGGCGCCAGACAAACTCACGTTAGAAAAAACGACTAAATACTTCATTTACCGATCACCATAAAATCTATAAACAGGCTGACCAATAAAAAAACATCTTTGTTTAGAGAATACAAAAATGAGAGGGTAGGTATAGGTACTGACTAGGGAAGGTCAGGAGACGTTGTCGCTAGAATTTGATTAAGGCTGTGTTTATTGCATCAAGAACATCAAAACGAAATGTTTTGCAGAGTTATAAGTGGTCATTTTCTTCGGAAAAATAGGAGAAAAACTGAAAAGCTGAATAACAAAAGTAATTTTTGCGATCGCGTTGGCCATGAAACCGCCATAGATAAAATCGAAATTCTTCTATTTACCAATGCGCGCATTCTTTGCAAGTAAAATGGTAAAAAGGTTTTGAAAAAATCTTTAATGGTTCGGAGAAAAACGCGAAAAACGAGACGTTTGTAAAAACGGTTTTCCCTACGTTAAACGCCTATGCAAGTCGCATAGATATAGTTATACACTAATACAGATACTTATACCTACCTACCACAATTTCTCAAATCATAGCGCTTATGCAGGGTTTTCGTTTTCGTTTTTTTCCGCAACTGTTCAAGATTTTTTCAAAAACTTTCCACCATTTTACTAATAAAGGATGCGCGCATTGGTAAATAGAAGAATTTCGATTTTGTCTCTGACGGTTTGATGGCCAACGCGATTGCAAATATGACCTTTTTATACAAATTTTTCAGTTGTTCCCCTATTTTTCCGAAGGAAATGGCCAATGGCACGTATAACTCTGGAAAAAATTTAGTTTTGACGTCCTTGATGCAAAAACACAGCCAAATTCTAGCGACAACGTATCGTGACCCTCCCTTGTGAGTGGTTTGAAATTCGAGTTTAAGCATGGGATCTCGCTTATCATGATAGCTAGAGTATTAAATTTGACAAAGTTGTTAAATTCGGTGCTCATTAATTATCCGAAGATACATTGAAAATATTTCAAACGGTGTTCGAGAAAATTGGGAAAAATCGAAAAATACGATTTTTGAAAATCGCCTGTAACTCCTTTGGGTTATAAAATATTTCAAATGTGTGAAAACATACAGCGTAAGCAACTTTTTAAGCCGAATCGGATGGTGATCACAAATTTTTCCAAGTTCGATTCGTTTTTGTTTAATGACAACCGACTTTATTATTTCTTATAGGCGCAATTTTTGTCATTAACATTATCGAATAGATTTTTTTTTTGAGTTCATTGACATTGCATTTTACTTCCACATTCAGCTTTGTAAAATTGTGTTTTGGACCAAAACCACTTTAAATCAGGTAGGCCAGGTCGTTATAGTTTATTTCGTTATCAACCAATCAACAAACTAAAAATTTTGAAAGCGACCGGGCGGGCCTACCTGATTTACAGCGGTTGTTGTCCAAAACGCTTTTCAAAAAATGCAAGGATCTTAGCAGCAATATGCCGAGTTGTGTTTGAACTCTTTAAATCGAGTATCTTTTTATGCTGCTTCAAATATTCAGTAGATCAAATGACATCACCTAATGCAGCAGCGGTATAATGCAATGTGCTAAATATGAGTACACATTTAATTCCTCTCATTTCCGTTCCTGCATGTTGTGTAACATAATATAATATACATAACATGTATTGGAATTTAGAGATCGACGATCCGTCGTATATGAGAATGTTAGAGGTTAGCTGTGGCAACTGGAATGTATTTTTAAGCTGACATCAAGTGGTAGACTTAATGAGAAGGAATTTTACTGGAGTTTCCAGAATTCAATAGCATCTCCGGCTATGTATGGTTATATTAAATATATTAATTTGCATGCACCAACAGCTGAATGCAGTACTGCAACAGTAGAGTTAAAAGTAAAAAACAATCGAAACACGTCCAGTTAATATTGGCCAATCAAAACGCCCTTTGCTGCCTTCTGTTCCTTTAACAACTTTCGCAACGGTCACGCTTAATTATTTACCAATTTTTTATGCTATTTAAGAAATACGATTGACAGTTGCTTAATTATTTTTTCGTTCATTGATTGTGTATTGAAAATTTCACCAATATAACGGAATTCCTAGAGACCTAGATATTTTAATTAAATATGAATTTCTTTATTACGCAACAGCGGTAAATTATTTTTAATTAGTTTTAGTATTTGACCTTTCAATCATTATAAAAAATATGTGTAACTATTGAATATTAATTAAGATATGGCGTTTTGTAACCAGAATTCTTCCAACAGTTGTGGATAAACCAAAAGCGTGAGGAAAAGTTTGTGTATCATATTATTAAAATGCTGACTATCAAAACAAATCAGCATACACATACGTCGTAAATAGTCTTTGATTTGGTAGTTGTAAAGTTTTCATTGTGCCAGTGACTAATTCTGTACTACCGTAGTAACATCTGTTCCGTACATACCGTTTTAAGTTACCGATGCAATTTTTATTTTAACGTTTACCGCTTATTAATTGCTACTTAGCACAGTGGTGTGCCCTGTAGTATATTTTCGCATTTCCTATTCGAATATTAATAATGCCGTTATTAAATTTCAGTACGTGATTTGCATTATGATGATGAGTCGTAAATTATTTGTTTTTATTATATGTTTACTTAACAGGAATCTGCGTTAATGAGATAGATAAAACTTGATAGCAATTATATAATCATAATTAGTTTCTAAAACTACTGTTCTGGGTAGTGTTATAAAAATGCGTGGCTATTAACATATTTACTGTTTTATAGATACAAATTAGTCGAATAAATTTTAGAGTATCCCACGAGAACTTCTTTTTCTCGCTGTTTTTCAACTTGTGGGTCGTGAAGAAATGAAAAACCCATTGGATACGCTACCTTTGGACACTCACACGTTTGATAATAAATTTGACATTTTATACATAATACAGTTTATTTAAACCATATTTATACTACAAAAAATTGTGTATACAGGCTGTCACACAAAAAACGCCGCAAGCTGTAACTCCGTTGTTTGTGGTGCGATTTTGATGAACAAAAAACTAAATGAAATGGCTCCTCAAATACTATGAACTGAATTGGATTTCAATTTTTTTCAAGTTCAACTTAAATGTCAAACGATAGTAATTTTTTTTTCCAAATGGCACCATCTATTTTTTTTTTACTAATTCTGGTAGACATATTTTTTCTGAATTCAATGATGTAATCATAAGTTAATTTTAGTGCTAAACTAATAAAAAATAAAAGTTTAACTAAATAGGTTAGGTTTCACAAAATTTTCAAGCGTGCCGTGGAAAACAAAAAAATCTTAATCAACAAATACCACACTGACGTTTAAATGACATTTGTTAATAAAGATTTTTTTGTTTCCCATGGCACGCTTGAAAATTTTGTAAAACCTACCTATTTCTGTTAAACTTTTATTTTTTATTTCTTATTAGTTTAGCACTAAAATTAACTTATGATTACTTCATTGAATTCAGAAAAAAAAATGTCTACCAGATTTAATAAAAGAATAGATGGTGCCATTTGGAAAAAAAATTGACTCTCGTTTGACATTTAAGTTGAACTTGAAAAAAATTGAAATCCAATTCAGTTTATAGTATTTGAGGAGCCATTTCATTTAGTTTTTTGTTCACCAAAATCGGACCACAAACAACGGAGTTACAGCTTGCGGCGTTTTTTGTGTGACACCCTGTACATAAGGTGACCAACCGTACTCCTTTTGGAAGTTTTGTCCTACGTTTTGATAGACTGTACTCCATTTAAAAACTGTACTCCAAAATACTCCTTTTATAGTATTTCGTACTGCCTGTACTCTCTTTAGAAACACATACATCCAATCATTTGAAACTTTATTTTACAATATAAAGCGAGGTTTGAGAATGGATTCATGAGTTTAGTTTTAAAAAGTAAAGTTGCAGCTATGGAATTAAGGATGTTTTTTCTACAGTGGAATTTGCACTGAAACAATTGATAGGTAATGTTATTGATGACAATTTACTGTTTAAAGAAACAGAAAGGGTAAATATTTTTTTTAAATAATGAAAGATATTGAAATAGATAAAAAAGTCAACGTAGATCGAAGGTGGGTTGAAATAATTTCACATTCTAATGAACAACATATGACAAACACGATCCTCAGATTAAAATGATGTGTCATTCAGCCAGGATTTTTTGTACAATCAGTAAAATGTATTTTTATTGTAAGTTTTGAAACCGATAGGATTCTAGTATGCTATTTTTTGTATCTTACTATTTAATTTGATACGTAACTAAACTCATCTTCAGTGCGGTCCTTAAAGCCAACAAACTGTTTGTTAATGTTAATGATATGCATCACAAATTAGTTCAACAAATTATGGAATTTCGAAATTGATATTTTTTAGCTCATTTACCTTTTCTTCGGAAGAATCTCAATTTATAACGAATATAAATTATTTTAACGGCCATTATATAAATTTTATATGCTGATTAGATGGATGTTTAAATAGTTGCTTAATAGACTACATTTGCATTGCAATAAAATGTTAATGAACTAGAAGACAACATTAATATCGAGTTCACTTCGTAAAACCAGTTTTTTTGTGATCATTTGGGGTATAACACAAGGGTACAATGTAGGATTTGTTGACGAGCATTATGTAAGTCATCGTTCTTGTTATGTCAACAATTTTATTATTTTTATCCAGGAAGTGAAATATTCTACATGGTATTATAGTTTTGTTAGCGAGTCTTTTACATTAATTTATTATTATTTAAGTTTAGTTTAATGGTGCAACCAGCGTGAACATAGTAACTTAGCATACGTCAAAGCGTTTACTTGTGTTCATCTGTTATACACAGACGACTGCCTCATTTTGCATTAGTAAGACAAATGAAGGAGCCAGTAGTAACACTAGAACGGTTGATATCAACAATATCCGCCGTTGACCTTGGAAGCATATGTCCATTCTTCGGTAATCGGTATCGCTACACGGCAGTCAAGAAGGCGCTGCATGTTTTTGTACGAGTCTTTTAACCCCGGAAACTGAAGGAGCAGTGTTAAGCATGTAATAATACAGACACAGCACGACACCGTTCGTTTCATAGCCACCTACTAATCATAGTTTTTATTGGACAACAGCGTCGTACGATGCTGGAACGAGTACAAATACAGCAACAACGAAGAATTTATCTTTAAATGTGTGTTTGACGTTAACGTAGTCGGAATTTAGAATGAATTTAAAGTCAAATGTAGTAACGTAAAAACTTTTAAACATTTCATAAATGGCGTTATAAATATGGAAATGTTACTGATACTGTCGAATCACTAAAATATTTTTCATACTAGGTGTGGCTGTATTAAAAAAAAAAACGGGATTGTCTTGGAAACATTAAAAAATATTTTGTTATTCATTCCTTCCACCTGGCTATTTTCTGCTAGATTCATATGAAGTTTCCATTCTTGGAAGCATCTACGGAATCTTTTTGCCGCCTTTCTTAAGAACTCCACAATCCTTCGTTGTTAATGTCGTGAAGTGGGTTTCATGGGGGCAGATTTTAATTTAAGGAACATAAGAATCATATAGTGCTGAATGAGGTCGATAATGCTGATGTGTAAACCTAGTTATTCTGGCCAAAACGCTTCATAACACATAACCAAAATTTGTTTGTGAGCAGATGTTATTTTGGTGTAAAATATAAGCAATTCCCCATAATCTGATCGTTTCTTAGTTAAAATAGAACCTCTTTGTAATGGTGCTGATTCATAATCTGATCTTGGCAAACCCATTTCACCATAATCATACTATACTAATATCGAAGACAACTAGCACCATGGTCTTTATTATCGATTTGCTCTATACAGGGTGTGTATAAATTGGCGCAAGCGCTACACGTGACGATGTACTTCGTAAAATTCTAAGTCGAAAATCTTGATACAAAAATGTTGTACCATGTTTCCTATGGCCTCAGGAACCATTTAAAGAAAAAAAAATTGGCAACATTGCATACATTGATTTGCGTTTGGACATTTTTTTATCAGCAATTTTTACTTAGGTATTTACAATTTTTGTTCGAACTGAAAGCCTTCAGTTCGTAAACATAGCTGCAAACTTTTGGGTATCGTAAAACACAAACTAGAAATAATTACGAGAAAAACAGAGATGACAGCTAATGACAATGTTGCCATATGTATTATTTTCATTAAAATCAGTGATTTACATATTTTCAACACCAATTTTTGAAAGGAAGAACACAATATCTAGGAAAAAATACTATCCGAAATTTATTTTTATTCCAAATCGCAGCTTTTTCATTTGCAAGTATTAAATAATAACGCTTATTAAAGGACTAAACGTCAAAACTTTGAGGACCTCTTGCAGACAACATTTTCGTATTAAGATTTTCGACTTAGAATTTTACGAAGAACATTGCCACGTATAGCGCTTCCGCCAATTTTTACACACCCTGTATATAGAGTTTCCTCAGCCATGGGCGCAGATTATGTTTTCATTTTTATAATTTAAAATTCAGGTACTACATTTATAGAAACGATACTAAAAAATTTAACCAAAGTCAGGATATTTGTTAAATTATTCAACACTAATAAATTCTCAAAATGAATATTTTTTAAAGCCCAGAAAATTACTTTTCATCCATCTCTCTCGGTGGGTGCATTGGCACACCTACCTACTAGAAGATCTAATTCTGTTTAGCACTTTAAAAAAAAGTACAAACGGCCTTAGAGTTATAATAAATGGTCTGTTACGGTCTAGGTGCTGCGCAACATTTTCACATCATTTACAGCGTAATAATCTATA
This sequence comes from Elmis aenea, assembly GCA_947652605.1. Classification (NCBI taxonomy): domain Eukaryota; kingdom Metazoa; phylum Arthropoda; class Insecta; order Coleoptera; family Elmidae; genus Elmis; species Elmis aenea. The sequence continues at coordinate 36,448,922 of OX393579.1, read as the reverse complement.
AGTAAAAATGCCATGTAATAAGCTCTATAGGTAATAGAGAAATTTCAAGGTAAACTCGTACCTTCGCCCGATTGTTTATAATTAAAACTTATTAAGTGCATACAGAATTCTGTATAACAACAGCGTGTCTCTCGGATAATTGTCAAAAGACGTTTATTAGACTTGTGTTAGCGGAGCCGTTCACCTGGAAAAAAGTTGCAATCTACAGCACGGCAACGCGAAATCGTTCTAAATTCTTTACCATGGCCACGCACAGATTATTCTATTAATAAGGAAGTTTGAGCCACGTACATGAAATCGGCAGCAATATCGTTATTAAGACGTTAATAACGCAATCATTATGATTTATACGCGTTTGTTATAAAACTGGCAATGAGAAACGATGGGAGATTTCGACGGCCGTAGACGGAAGAAACCTCTCCTCCGCTTCGCCATAAATATTGATGATCTAATTTTCCCCAGTTCAGTAACTGGTTAAAAGTTCGGTTATTTGAAATTAGCGTGTCAGAAGTACCTAATCGTATTTGATATACAGGGTGACAATAATCTACATGTGTTGTATGGGTAACTTTGTTATTACAAGAGTAACAAAGTCGGTTAAATTAGCAAAGTTGGGCAGAATTTCAAGACGAATTTAATGCCATTTTGACATTTGGTCTACACCTTCAACTTTTTTAAATATTTTGAAAAAACCAAAAACAGACGATTTTTTCAATGGTAAATAATTCCACAGCCACCTATGTTAAAACCAAAGTGTGAATTGATTCCTTTAGATATTTTTACGTAGAATTAGAAAAAAATATTTAAAAAGTCATAGCTCACTCGATTTTCGAGATATAAGCCAAACTTGACTTTTTTTAAATGGCAACCATAGTTGGCTATGGGTTCATTAAATAGCTTATTTTCTTCTGATTTCAAAAATGTATGGGTTGTCATATCTATTTCCATTAGTTTTCTTACAATTTGCAAAAACCGAAATTATTACTAAATAGTATAAGGGTGCCTTGGAATTGGACAAGAATGTCATGTTTTCTTGCTTTATATCTAATCATCAGAAACAATTGAAATTACTAGTAAAATAATTTAATTGAACAATAACAAATAAAATACTTCGTGGCTAATATTAATAAACTACTAACATAATAATTAATGACTAAAATTAAATTAAAAATTATAATAATGCTTCAAAGTGGCCACCATTTTCTTGAACACACAGTTGACACCGTTTTAATATTTCACTTTGCACTTTTAGTAAAGTATTATGTCTGATTTCTGCTACAGCTGCTCTTATGTTGGTTTTCAGGTGATCAACACTATGGGGCTTTTCTTTATAAACTTTATCTTTAATAGTTCCCCATAGAAAAAAATCAAGAGGCGTTAGGTCCGGAGACCTGGGAGGCCATGCAATGGGACCTCTGTTACCTATCCAGTTAGGAAATTTTTCTAATAAATAGTTTGATACTATTTGTGCATTGTGAGCTGGTGCTCCATCATGCTGAAAGTAATTCAAATTTTGAATCAAGTTCAATGGAAGATCGTCCAACATTTCTTCTAATTGATTTTGTAAAAATAACAAATAGCGCTCTGAATTTAAATTTTCCTCATAAAAATAAGGACCGAGTATTTTTGTACCAAGAATGGCACACCAAACATTGATACTAAAAACATGTTGATCACGTCTTTCAACCGTTAAGTGTGGATTTTCCCTCGCCCAGTAAATATGATTTTTTCTATTAAATAATCCATTGTTTGTAAATTTTGCCTCGTCAGTAAATAAAATTGATTGAGAAAAGAGTTCGTGTCTTCGACTTTCTTCTACGAACCATGTAGCATAGTTTAATCTTCTATCCAAATCTGTTGGGTACAACGTATTTCCAATATGATGATGATAAGGATTAAAATTATTTTGTTTTAAAATTATTCTTGCTTGTTCTCTGGATACGTTACACTCAAGTCCGATTTCTCGTACAGATGCAGTTGGTTTAAAAGTATTGTATGCCAAAACAAGTACCTCTGTATCTTCATTAAAATTTATTTTGGCATCTTTTGGTTTAGAAAATGATCCATACTGTTTTAAATTAGCTTCGAGTTTTGCAAACAATCTTTTATCTGGCTGCCTTCTTTCCATGTATGTTAGTAGATATAATTCCGATGCTGCGTTTACATCACGATTACAACTGTAGTAGCAAAATAACATATCATTTTTTTCTTCCCTCGAATAAGCCATATTTTTTATTTTTTTAAACTTTTATCACAATTACTTAACACATTCACATCAGTAATTAGCAGCAAAACAGAACTTAGTTTGACAACTAATTTAAAAAAAACAAAAAATGCTCTCCAGTTCCAAGGCACTCACATACTATTTAGTAATAATTTCGGTTTTTGCAAATTGTAAGAAAACTAATGGAAATAGATATGACAACCCATACATTTTTGAAATCAGAAGAAAATAAGCTATTTAATGAACCCATAGCCAACCATGGTTGCCATTTAAAAAAAGTCAAGTTTGGCTTATATCTCGAAAATCGAGTGAGCTATGACTTTTTAAATATTTTTTTCTAATTCTACGTAAAAATATCTAAAGGAATCAATTCACACTTTGGTTTTAACATAGGTGGCTGTGGAATTATTTACCATTGAAAAAATCGTCTGTTTTTGGTTTTTTCAAAATATTTAAAAAAGTTGAAGGTGTAGACCAAATGTCAAAATGACATTAAATTCGTCTTGAAATTCTGCCCAACTTTGCTAATTTAACCGACTTTGTTACTCTTGTAATAACAAAGTTACCCATACAACACATGTAGATTATTGTCACCCTGTATAGATCGTGTTTATGCTACGATGGTGTCATAAATTACGCAACTTTTTGTAAATGATACATTTAAGTAAATATCGCTTTTTGTAGATGTCTAATGACTTAAAAGGCTAGATGTGTACTGTGTGCTACTTTACATGCTGCATACTACTTTTGATTTGTTAATTGCGAATATAATTTACCGATACTTAATTGAATTAAATAAGAAACATTTAGTTTATTGGATAACTAATTTTTAGAGATGAAAAACAAATGATCATATCTTCTAGCAAAAAAGTAGTTACCTATGCAAGAAGAATATGATTTTTTTTTGTAATCTTATGCTGAAATTGTGCAATATGGTGCAATATGTTAAAAGCAAAGATATTAATTTAAAATTTTAAAAATCACATCTGTTTTCTAAGAAGAATCGCATCTTGAAAAAAATCTTGACCAGTTTTAAGGCTGTTGTGTATTAGAGAAGAAGAAAACTGGCATAGATTTTCTTTAAGAATTTTTTCTTCTTAAAAATAAAACAACAGATAATTGATTTTTTTATTAAAAATAGAGATGTATTTTTTTAAATAGTTAAAACAAATAATTGATCGTTATTTTACACACCTATAAATGATTCGAAAGCATTAAAGTGACTTATTATTTAAATTTTTGATGCATTTAAACGTAATTTTATCTCGACAATGAATTAGCACCAGGTTAATTGGAAAGGAGAAAACATTTTAATTTTCAATTTAGTAATAATGTCATTTTCCGTCGGTATAAACGTGAACAAACATTTTAACTGAGTGTCGCTTGTAATTTGACGGTCTATGGGTTTATAGACTGCGATTTTTTGTTACTATAATTTCGTATAATTCCAAAACACAAAAATAATTGCATACGTACCTTCATCGGTCCCGTTCATTTATTTTTTGTACAGGACGGGCTCAATCGCTCTTGAACGCCGACAGCATGGTGCGAGGTAGTGCATATGCAGATGCACCCACCCTCTTTTGCGAAATTTCAACTCTATAACAAAATTTTTGAGAACCCGTTTTACTAGTTTAGTAGTAACTACTAAAACGGGTTCTCAAAAATTTTGCATTTTAATGTAGAAAATATGACTTAAATGGGGGGGTGTAAGTACATTTATAGATTCTAGATTGTAGATGTATGTAATTATTTTGGGATCTTGAATAATAAACAGTATTTTTTAAGTTTAACTCAAAAGTCAGAAAATAAAAAAATCTGAAGTACAAAGTATGTTTTAGACATCCTCTATTTATAAATAAATCAATAAATGGGCGGAGTCCACTGTCCCGCCACCTCACAAAAAAAGTCTAGTTTTACTTATGTATTTTCTGAAAGCAATAATTGAAAATGCTTGTTTTTTATTTCATTTTTATTCTGTTCGAACTAAAATATACCGTTTTATGTTTATGTAACATAAATTGGAGGTTCTTGTTAATATAATATCTAATGTGACGGTACAATTTAAAAAGGAAAAAGCAAAACTTGAGTGATATATTACGCTATTTATTATGAAATTGGTATTAATTAAATATGTTTAAACGAATTTGTTTTAACATCGAAAGTGCATTCATTAAATCCATAAAATTATGGGCAAAAGTAAACACTACCTCTCCAGCGAATGGCGATTGCGTAATAATTACTCGTCTAATAATTACTAGGAATTTCCGCATTTGTTTTTTGTCGTTTATAAGCTAATAACTCTGGAGGAAATGATCATCATTAAATGTTTATTCTTTTTTTTTCTAGGGGAAAGTTCGCAACGGTTCGCCGTGCAAATCATCGCGCCACTGGCATCCAATACGCAGCCAAATTCATAAAAAAGCGAAGGCGAGCTCTCGATCAAACAAAAGAAATTCACCATGAGATCGCTGTACTGTTACAATGTGCCCCCAGTGGCAGGGTCGTACGTCTACACGAGGTGTACGAGACGCCTTCAGATATGGTATTAGTACTAGAACTTGCCGCTGGCGGTGAGCTACAACGTATCCTGGAGGGAGACGAGTGCCTTGGCGAAGTGGAAGCAAGGAGGGCTATGAAACAAATCCTGGAAGGGCTGGCATACTTACACGAACGCAACATAGCGCATTTGGACTTAAAACCACAAAATTTACTACTTACAATAGAAAATAGTTGCGACGATATAAAGTTATGCGATTTTGGAATATCAAGAGTTTTAGATCCTGGTGTAGAGGTCAGGGAATTAATAGGTAAGAATTTTACAAATGCCTGTTTGTTACATTCGACCATATTAATTGGAAATAACTAAATTAAATACTTCTCCCAACTGACTATCACAAGTTTTTCTAAACGTTATTTTTAAGTAATTATCAATTTGTTTCTTCAATTTTATAAAATAACATTACCTTCTTCTAGAAGGCAAAATGATTTTTTTTTAGAAATATTGACTCTCTCTTAATCCAGTAATTCAAATCAACAACCTTTTGAAAGCCAATATTTGTAGATATCTAAAATAAATTAGAATCTTTTAATAAATAATAACAAAATTAAAAATGTAAATTCCCTTTTTAATTTTAAATTTGACAACTTTTGTACCACACTAAAAGAAATTGCTTTAATGTTGCCATATTTTCATTCTGTTTCATTTTATATTTTTATTTTATTACATGAATGTTTCTTTACTGATCCAATTTTTGTATAAAATAAGTTACATCGTTATCAATTTTTAAATTAAAAGAAAGTAATATTTAATGTAATGAAAAACCCTAATCTTGGTCACAATTTCAGTCCTTAAACCGTTTCACACATTCACACTGTTTCAGCAGCAAGACATTTTTAATTGCTTCAAAACTTATTATTGTTTTTGGTGTTAAGCTAAGATTCCAACCACAATGTCTTATTTTCAGGTACCCCAGATTATGTAGCGCCTGAAGTACTAAGTTATGAACCAATCAGTCTGGCAACAGATATATGGTCTGTGGGAGTCCTTGCATATGTGCTACTTACTGGGTATTCACCCTTTGGAGCGGCAGACAAACAACAGACTTACCTTAATATTTCAAAATGTGCCTTATCGTTTGAGTCAGAGTTATTTGAAGATGTTTCAAGATCGGCAATTGATTTTATTACCTCCTCGTTGGTCATAGACACTAGGTGAGTAAACAAAATATGCAATGTATGAAATAAAAGCTCAGAAAATCGAAGTGAATCTCATAAATATTTTTGGTTTGAGTTTAAAAATTTTATGTTTAGGCCTACCATATTTTCGTAAAGTCAAATCGGGACACAACAACCTTTTTTTTTTACTCATCACCTGCGCAAAGACGTTTCACAACAAAATGAAACACGTTCTTACCTTCTAACCCTTTTTCGCTGTCCCCACACAGAATTCATTAGAAAATCAATGCGGGACAAACATGAAATCTACTGGGACACTGGGATATAATCTCTAAACCGGGACTATCCCGGCCAAACCGGAACATATGTTAGGCCTATATACAACGAACCAGTCATTTCCGCTTCATTTGATAACTTTTTATTTTCAGTTATCAAAATGTAACTAACTATGCTTTTTATTTTTTTTGGAAAATGTGTTTGTTAAATATGTCCGAAAATACATGTTTTTTTTTAAACTATTGTAGAAAAATCAGAGGTTGTAGATACACAGCGTCATTTAAAAAGTCTGTAACAAATGGAAAAGTTTTTTTTATTATTGATTTCTCAGAAAATTCTATTTCTGATGCATGGTCTAAAACTAATTTCAAGATAAAAAATTCATATTGCATAACAGTTTAGCGATTTTAGAAATATGTATTCCTAAGAGTAAAATGCCCTTATTTTAAGAGTTACAAAAAATTAACATTTATAGAACTTTTTTCATCTTAAAATTAGTCTTAGGCCATGCACCAACTTTTATCAAAAACAGAATTTTCGGAGAAATCGATAATAAAAAACTTCCATTTGTTGCAGACTTTCTGAATGACGCTGTAGATTAAGTTAAATTAGCAAAACTTACATACACACACACACACACATGTATGCCCACTAATTGCTAATTGAACCTTGTTTTCTAACTTTTATACTGAGTGAGATCCCTAAAGTGGCCTGAAATAAATAGTACACCCATTGTTTATTTGTTAAATCCTAGCCAATTTTAAAATATTTATTGGCACTCTAGATATTAAAAAAAATATTTAAGAAGTAAAGTTGTAGATAATCTTACATAATATAAAATAATGATTACATAATGTTCAAGTACTAATACAAACAGGGGCGGATCTAGGTTTTTCGGGGCTTATTGAAATCTAATGGAGCCCCATTTTTTTTGTTAGATTAAGAATCTTAAGAGTGGGGTTTAAAATTCATTTTTAATGACATCAAAATCAGAGTTTGAAATATATTTATTTACGAAATGGTGTTGAATGACAAACATATTTTATATATCATTATTGTTGTATTATTAATATTAACTATTTGTACTATACAATAAGTGCTCATTGTTAATGAAAAAGTATGAAAAATTTATAATCATAACTCAATTTTTGTGGGCCCTTGACCCTTGGGGGCCCAGGGCTTAAGCCCTATTTGTGAATTAGTCCCTATGTAGATCCGCCCCTGAATACAAACACATCCTTGCATTTTGTAAATGAAAAAAAATCATAGCCTTCAACTGGAGTCGGCAACTTTTTCACTTCGAGTGCCATATTTTAATAATTTTCAACCTTAAAAGTTGTTTTTTTTTAAAATTCAATTTGGTTTTTTCATAATTTTGGTCCCGTAAATTTTATATTTTGCCGCTTTGGGCCCATAAACAATTTAGGGATTTGTTTGCGTGCCACTTACTGGCACGCGTGCGAACGGTTGCCGACCCCTGGCCTACAATAATATGGTATCTGAATTAAAATATTTTCAATTATGAATTTTCATTTTTAGGAAGCGACCAACAGTACAACAATTGCTAGAACACCCTTGGATATCACAAAAAACTCACATTTTGCCAACTATAACAATAAAGTCTTCAGAAAGTATTAGCGTAACACCAAAATCGACGCCAGTGAGTCAGCGTAAATCCGTACCTTGCGTAACATCGGACACCCCAAAGTCACAGCGAAAAAGCTTCACCCCTGACACTATAAATGGAAGCTATGGTGAATCACCAGTTCGTACGTACAGTGTATCTGCTAATTGTCTTTGCCCTCAATGTGGCACTACCTGCAGACATCTTCCCCATACCCCCGTATCAAAAACACCTCCTATAACTGTGGACCGAGGCATTCTGTGCTAGCAAATCACCATTACTTGGTGTTGCCTATGTTAGTGATTTTTGTTAACTGTCGCCTTCATATATTTGTGGTGACATTTTTGTTTTTGTGACAAATAATTAATAAGTTTATCATCATCGCACTTGTAATTTGTGGGGTATGTTTTATGTTGCGATTAAATAAATAACACAAGCTACTGCCATACTTCTTATCGTCATCAATCATTAAGGTGGTCGAGTTACAAGACTGTGATGCAAAGCTCTTCATAAGATTGAATACAACGATGACTTTGTTCTTATTATTTTTAAAGTTTACTTCTTAGCATTTTTACCTATATGAAGTATTTATTGTCACTGAAATTACTTATTCGAAAATGATGTGTGGTGTTACAAACCACATCTGTATTTGTCTTAGATAATTTGAATGTACCGCAATAATAATTTTTCGTTTTTGCTCTATAGCTTATAAATTATATAACTTAATTTTGAACTGTAGTAAATATAGACTAGTCACGTTTTTAACTTTTCAGTACATAAATTGTAGTGATCATTTGATAAAAATAATAATTATAGTGCCTTTATTGTAATGGTTTATCATTCAAATTAATAAGAAATGTTAAATAAATTTGTAGTTTTATTTATTGCAGAGTATAATTGATGAAGATCACATAATTCAGTTGTCTAAATGATAAGTATTATCTCAGGTTCGTTAAATACATAAATAAAATGTTCAATAATTGCATTGCGCAACATAAGTGAAGAATACATTTTTAAAAGCAAGAGTATTATAAAATTGTTGAAGTGAACTGTTTTATTGTACTTTAAGCTTTCCTAATACAATTTGTCTTGTTTGCTTGTTACCAAAAATCAATTGATTCAATAACATCATATGCAGTAAAGCAATATGGAAGTGATACAAACATTAATTAATTGTTGGTAACAAAGTGCAATTTGTTTTTGTAATGTTGTGTGTATGGGATATTGCGGGCTGTGGCTTTAATGTATTTGAAACTGAATTTTACCTAACAGAGTAACAGCTTTGTGCTGGTAAAATGATTTTCAAATACTTGTGTATGTAGAGTATGGGTCAATTGCTAAGTTGATAGTATAATTTGTGCCCAGTTATGTCATTATTATTGTAGTAATACTCTATTTGATTCATTTATCAACTGATGCGGTGTTTTATTTTTTTTTTAACCAAATGGAGTATTACAGTCGTAAGGCTTTGTCTATTTGTATATTTATGTCTATAAGTATTTAATTTTTAAATGTATGCACTTATTTAGTTGGATTTTATGGTATCTACAATGTCTTTTTAATGTAATTATATTTTCTGTGATGGATTATGGATAGATCTCCTAATTCGTAGTTTATTTCTGTACAGTTTAAATTATGTTGTTAAATTAATGTTCTTCACTTACATTTTGGAATATTTTTGTCTAGAACAATGAACAAACAGCAAAAATTGAAAAACACAGTCGGCAGCTAAATTTATTTTCATTTGTCATGTAACTTTTTACAAAAATGGACACAATTTATACCAAAATGTTTTAAAAATTGCAAACAGAAAATGCAGTCCATTAAATCTAAGAGAAATTAGAGTAAAAAACGTACTATATTTCTTAAATGTAATATCCATGCTTTGAATTGCCCACAATAAAAATAATAATTGTACAATATCTTGCTAAAAAATTTAATGTCAATATCAAAATTTTCAATGACAGAGTGAAAAAATAGTTTTGTAACATCTTAACAAGAATTAAATAAATACGGTATAAAAAAATATAGAACGGGGTTAAATATTAAAATGTAAGTGGTTGAAACCAAAATATAAACTTGTAATTGTCAAAGTAACTTTGAATTTTCTAATGTATGCTCAATTGTTTTTAAAGTGCCTTAAATTTTCTATTTCTAAATCTAAATGTTGGTTATCATACTCTCCATTATAGAATACCTAATTAAAATTTATTCTAGATACTGTAATATTCCAAATAGTCTGTTAAGATCACAAGTTTTACAACGACGTGTTACAAGATTTGACGTAAATTGAAAAGACATTGGAAATTTCAGTTTTGCATGTTAATTTTTTTTTTTTGAGTACTGGTTTGTGAATGTTGTTATATAGTAGATGGGTTTAGTGGTGTTGTTCCACTTTAAATGTAAACTGCTATTGTGTCTGCATTCACAATTTTTCATGAATAAAAGATTTCATAAACAATTTGTTTTATTTTTCAGACAGTTCTGACGAACCGAGTAGTCCTCTCAGTGAAAGTGATTAAATATAAAGTTGCAGTATATTTTTGTAGATAAGTTTGTTTAAAAATAATGTTCTGTGTATTTATTTTTTCTTTACAATGTTATTAGTTGTTTAAATATTTTATTTTTGTGATAGTTCTCATTTGATGTTTATAATGCGCAATAAATATAAGGAAGTTACCTTAATTTTAATTGTACGTGAAAATAATTGTGTCTGGTGAGAATAAGTTCACTTAATACTTTACCTTATCATAATTTGTAGAATTGGTAAAACTGGGGTGTTTTCTTGTTATGTTGGTAGATCTCTATAATAATATTCATAATTAAAATGGCGTAGTTTGTCGTCATTATACGTCTCTTTTAATCATAGTAAGTACGCGGCATATCTCATAATCCCAAGTGTAATATAGTGTGTTGTAACGATTATGTGTTAAGTGATATTCGTATGTTGTTGTTAAACTCGGTAAGTGTTACATATGTTGTCACCAGTTAATCAATAGGGATCAAATTTATACCCATAAAGAAATAATATGTAATATATTGAAATACATCTGCTGTATTTTGTAAATAACGTAAGTTTATTATCAATACTGTTTTAAACGTTATAGATAATTGATCATGTATAACGGCATTGGCTTAGCAACTCCTCGTGGGTCAGGCACCAACGGTCATGTTCAAAGAAACTGGGCACTTGTCAGACCTAGAGAAAAAGAGAAAAATTATCGCACAGAAGAAGAGTTATCAAAATTGGATGCATCTACCAACAGACAGCCCAACAAAGAAATTTTAGATCATGAACGAAAAAGAAAGATTGAACTTAAATGTGCGGAATTTGCTGAAATACTGGAAGACCAAGGGTACGTAAAAAGTTGATTCTTACATTACTTTATGATTATAAAGATACCTTATTTTATTCTAAATTCAAAATATCCTGTCATATTTAATAACTTCCATGTATTAAGTTTTTGATCTATAATATTACACTATTATCAAAGTTTTGACATTAGACTTGTACTCCACATTCAGTTTGAAATTGCAAAATGAAATTCAGTGTTAGAGCAATTTTTGTATATTTATTTGTATGCTTGGAAGTGGTGGTCATGGTAAAAAGAGTTTAGACTGATGGGCAACAAAAATAATAATTTTTTTTTGCAGATTCAGCGAAGACGCAGTTTATAATAAAGTGAACAACTACAGAACCATGTTGATGGGTCATGATGGTAAATTAGATAAGCCTTTGGATCGATGGGGCCGTTTAAAGTAAGTGTTTTTGCAGTTTGTTATATATTTGGTGCGACAATTTTTCATTTATATTCAATTGATTAGTTACTCATTCTTTTTGAATTTTGGGTTAGTTGTGCATGATAAAGTTTTAAACACTGCATTATAAATTGAACAACCATGATACTGCTACATTATTCATGTACTTTATTATTAATAAAAATGGTGTAAATATATGCATTTGCTAGCAGTATAATTGTAAATTTGGCTTAGAAAGTGTTTTACTGAATGTATGAAAATCACATACAACTATTTGTTAGGTAAGATTAAAATCGATAAACATGCTTTACCTCCCATATGTATTTGGTCACTCATGTAGATCAAGCAGCTTTTATCACAAATATTAGGGACTTGGAGGTTAGGTTCGAACTTGTAAAATAACGGTTCCCAAACTTATTTTGTAAAGAAACCCTTTCATGATTTTTCAAAAATTGCGGAAATATAACCATACCTACATTATACGCAACCTCCCTATTTTTAATAAGACAGTTAATGTAAGTAATATCATGTGTGCTGTATTTTAGACGCATGATTCAAATGCTGTAAAAATAAGTAAAGCAACACTAACAAACATGGGAAACCCCTGAATTTTTCTATGTAACCCACTTTGGAACATGCTGTTGCAGAAAGAAACATTATTTTGATATGTATTCATTAACCCTTGGTGTTCCACCTACCAGCAAAAAATAATCATAAATTAGTTTTCCTTTTTTTTTTAAATTCATAGAAAAACTGGTCGGATCGTATCAATTTACAATCAATTATAATTTTAATACAGTGGAAGTCAGTTAAACGCGGGTTTGCGGGGGGGTGTAACCGACCCGCGGTATGTTATAACCGAATTGTTAAAGTTTATTATACTTTAGTATGAACAATTTATTTGGAATATGTAAAATGAAAATAAACTCTGTTCACATATTAGCAAATACATACATTCAAAAACGAAAAAATTGCAATTGCTTTACAATTATGCACCCAGAAAAGATTCGATGCTCTCAAATCAAACTACATAACAATTACAATTTATGATTAATATTATTGTGTCCAACAAGTATTCCAACAACATTTTTAGTGTTTTTAATTTCCCCCACACCTTGTCTTTTACTAAATTGTTAAATAATTAAAATTAATCAAAAACTTTCAAAAATTGCAACACGTTTATGGGCAATATTATTATTGTCTGTTTATTAACAAATGAAAAACATATTTGTGACTTTTTACTTTGCGATAACGTTTGGCACAAGAGTAAGGAGGGTAGTATCCTATTTAGTAGCAGTGTTACTTTGTATACTTTCGTAAATATTTTTGACAATGACTTGATAAATTTGTTAGTTACCGAATCTAATCGCTATACAGAACAACAGCCAAGAAAATCATCCGAAGTTTTGTCATCTATACCAGTAGCTGAAATGCAAATTTTTTTGTGAATCGATATTGTTCAGGGAGTTAAAAAACCTGAAGAAATAAAACATTTCAAGTCGGTTATTGTTTTTTCATGGCAACGTTGATTTTGATCTGAGATTTGGCAATTTTTTTAGTTATTTCGCCTACTTTTGTAAATAAACATAAAATATCGTTGTAAAGAGAGAAAAAAATCTTTATATTTAAGTCGTCGCCTACTAACACTGGCATTTAAAAAAAGTTGTTTTATTTAATATTTCGCACAGTAATTTATAAATAAAAGTTTTGAGTATCTCCATTTTATAGCAAACAAAATATAGCATTTTTTTCCCTTGGCATTTTTGTGTATTAGCCGAGATATTTGAGTTTAAAATTGATAATCGATTTGGTTTTTTCGTTGTATCACGCAAGCCATGGAATGTTTAAACAAAACAATATCTTGTTTGCAATATGCTCCTAAATAGCAAAATTTTATCCCATTTTATCAATCTTGTATTTTCAGTATTTACGGAGATAGCAAGTGCCACTTTTATTAGTGAAACACCCAATTAAAATTTCATTTAATGTGTATATTGCTATATTTTTTTTAATAAATAGGTTAAAATAAGCATAAACTTTAAGTTTCTGGAAGTTTAAAAGAAATGCAATAAGGGCTTAACAGTATTGATAATATGCAGCATCAGTGTCAAAAAAATGACACAAGCATTTGATGGGTATATTAGTTTAGCCATCTACTGTATATTGTGTGATGTTTATAAATTACAAGGAACTATTTAAGTAATTTCAAAATATTTTTGACATAATATTGTTTTCTACAAATTTAACCCAAACTTTTCTAAAAAAAACCAATATCTAATTTGAATGGCAACTCTTTTAATCTTATCGGGAAAAAAATTGCAAAACTGTTGAAATAAATAAGCCTTTTGAAAGGTCGACTGGTGAGAGAAGTGAATCAAGGATTCAAAAATTTTGTTTTGGGTTGCTCATTGCAATATTTATGTATTTATTTTATTCTGACAGATTTAACTATCATTTATACTAGCTGAATAATAGTTTACACAAAAGTGTTGAATAGCAAACATGTGACACTTGTTAAACAGAAGATGTACTTTACAAATATGGAAAAAAGTTGTGTAGTGCTAAAAAAATTGCGACGTTAATTTGAAACGAAAAGTAAAAGTAATATAACACAATTATTTCATCAAGTTTTTTTCTTCAAAAATTAAATTTATTAAGAAGCTTCTTTTAAAATATGGTTTTTATTTAAAAAAGCGAAGTCATTCCAAAAATACGTGTTTATAAATTTGAAAATTTTAGGTGTTTCAATTTAATGAGCATAAAATAACCGGAGTATTTAACTAACACAATACGAGTTAACCGTACAATAGCGTTCAGCATCCCCTATATCGATTTAAATTCCGGTATCTCCGTCAAAACTCCGGTACTCGACGTGATGCTGTGCGCCTGTTTAACTTCCTTCCTCCTCTTGCTCCGCGCGACATTCTGCAATATTCGGCCTAGCGATGTACGAGACGCTAGGGCGTCGCGTTAATATTGCCGACCAGTTTCGAGCGTTTATAGAAATGTGAAATCCCAAATACAAATATATAAGTCTGAAAACGTCTTCCATGTAACCCCGCCAGTCGTGGTTACCTAGTTTTAAGTGAAACCAAGTCTTCCAATACTTAGGGTTCTTAATAGCTTATACTCGAAATCGTTGTTAATATATTAGTACTTAGTTGTAGTAAAAGTATATGGTGTTTGTGTAATACGTTTGTTGAGTGAACGATATTTTTATACAACATCAATCCATTGCTTCCAGAAGTAATATTTTATTTAACCTATTAAAATATACATATATAACTATCCAGTTAAATACTTTGTGACGTAGACCCACTGATTGACTTTTTAGAAGAAAATTTGTGCACTATTAACTTAATAATTTATTAACATTTAAATAACATAGCGTGTAGTTTATATGCAATGTTGTATGGTGGGCCAAGAAGTCGTTACAATGTCGACGAACGCGTAATATTCGAAAGACTGTGGCGTGGAGCTCTCTACAAAGCTCTCGGTGATAAAGTTCCTCCGTTAAGAACTGCCATACGAAGACAGTGCTGCTGCCATTGTCACTGCATAAGCGTGCCGTCGATTAATAAAAGTCCTCAACATGCGCTGCAGATTTTACCATCCAGAAAAACCATGCGGTCCGTTGTTAGGTAAAAATACAATTTAATATTTATAAACCGCTTTAAGGCGATGATTCGATTTAAAGAAAGTCGAAAATATTATTTTTTCCATTATTCACTTATTACATGTACAAATCGACCAATTAAAAGCGCGTAGTTTTAAAGCCAGACAACAGGGCTACATCGTAGAATTTTTCTTTCAAAATTTTATTGGTAATCAATATACATTAGTTTGATTTTTCAGGAGGTATGATACAGGGTGTTTCAGACCACCATAACCAACCAGCACTTTTATCCGAAAATGCGACGTCTGACAAAAATGGGGATTTTTTTTATCACAAAAGTGCATATATGTATAATCGACTGACGCTATAGCGGTTTTCGTGATTAAACCGGAAGTGACCAAATCCGGAAGAAACTTTAAAAACTTAAATGCAATCATCCGGTTTTTATTGCATAATTAGAAAGATATTTGATAAATACACACTTTTTACTTAAATTTTTTTTTGATTATCAGTATAGTTTGTAATCCATTGGACCTAAATCATAACAACATTTAAAACCCTATTCGCATTTAACTGAGTTATGGACAATGGACACAACCTCTTTTTTAAAGTTTTGTATTTAATTAAATAAAATTTTATACATATGATATGCGTAAAAAACCCGATTATTTGAACATGTGTACTCTATTGTTTCACTTCCGGTTACTCCGGAAATGACCATAAGTTTTTTGGAAATAGAAAGCAATTTTAACACAACTGCACTATTTTGGTTAATGTACCACTACCATTATGTTTTAAAAAAATGACTCGCACTCAATAAAAAAAAAATACTACTATTTTCATCCAAAAATTATTTGAGGTTATAAACATTATACAAATAGTGTAGTTGTATTCAGAATTACTTCCTATCTCCAATAATGTTAAAATATTTAGGGTGTTCCATTTAAAATAACAAATTTATGGATTATGGTCATTTCCGGCGAAACCAGAAGTGAAACAATAAAGTACATATGTTCAAATAATCGGGTATTTTACGCATATCATATGTCTAAAATTTCATTTGTCTAAAATTAAAATTAAAGAAAAAGGGGGTGTCCAGAATTCAGCTACATGCGAAAAGGGTTTTAAATGTTGTTATGATTTAGGTCCAATGAAATACAAACTATACGGATAATAAAAAAAAAAATCAAGTAAAAAGTGTTTTTTTATCAAATATCTTTCTAATTATGCAATAAAAACCGGATGATTCCATTTAAATTTTTAAAGTTAGTTCCGGATTTGGTCACTTCCGGTTTAATCACGAAAACCGCTATAGCGTCAGTCGATTCTACGTGATGCACTTTTGTGTTATAAAAAATTATCTCCGTTTTTGTCAGACGTCTCATTTTCGATTAAAAGTGCTGGTACGGGTGGTCTGACACACCCTGTATATGTCGTCTGCCCTTCACTTTGAAATTCATTTTTTTTGAACGTAGAATGTTGCGCTAGCCTTGTGTCAAATTGTGCTGATAAAAGTTTTTTTGATTGTGGCGTTTCGTTACGCTACAATGTTGATTTTAAATTGGAGGGTTTGTATACATGATCGCCCCCCAACACGTAATTCAATAATTTTTTTAGTGAGTAACTTTTTTCACGAATATTATTACTGCATTCTGAGAAGAATTCATTGCCAATAGCAGGGGTTTGGAGCAGTCCAATTTTTTAATTGCTCCGCTCCGGCATCAAAATGCCTGCTCCATGCTCCAAATATTGTTAACATTTTTAAAAAAGTTTTTTTATTAAAAAAAATTGTTTTTAAAAACAAATTTTTATTTTTATCGGATATGTAGAAGTTGGTCAAAAATAACAATATTTGGCCCTAACAAACAAGTGAAGTTTGAAAAAACAGATTATTGATCTTCAAACGTTAAAAAAAAGGAAAAGAAAAGTAGTTTTTTTTTTTAAATTTTACATAATAAACTGGAGCAGTGGAGCAATCAAAATTATTTGCTCCGGCTCCGCTCCTGTTCCGGGCAAAAACCCATTGCTCCACTGCTCCGTGCTCCAGCTCCGAGCTCCGCTCCAAACCCCTGGCCAATAGTATTATCGCTGCACAATGCGCAAGGTTTAACGGTAATTACTTTTTTTCATCGTCGTTACCATACTTGTTTATTATATATTTTATGTTTTTGATAGGTTGCAGATTGATACGCTTGGCGTTGTGTAGCTGAAAAACGGGTACACCTATATTTAGTAACGAAAATTAGTAACCTTTTGTTTTATTAAGACCAAAACCACAAGTTTTACTAAATTTTTAGGAATGAAGGTGCATTAATTGAGATTCATTCGATAATTTATATTAGTAATGACATGCTCGCGTGTATCACAGTTTCATATTTATTGGATTTTATCTGAAGTGAAAATGTTGCTAATCTGACAGAAGTGTTTGACCTAACCGTACAAATCCAGGATTTTCAGCTTAAAAGAATCAGTTGTGTATACTCTTCAGATGATAAGTGCCGTAAAAAACACAACCGATAGCAAAAATTGCCGATTTATGTAATCACGTAATACGAATAACATTTTATGTTAACGTTTATATATCAATTACGAAATATATTCACGCGCCATCCATCCATGAATCACGAGTAAAGTCTATTTTATGATTTTATTTGATATTAATTCAAATTAATTTTACCTAAGAATTATATGCTTTTGTAAGAGTTATCAATAATGTAACTGATATTTCTGACCGATTTAAAAATAGTTCCTTTAATCATTCGTTGCAATTATAAACGAAAAATGTTTTGATGCGTTCACCTTATAATATTCATTAAATTAACAATAAAATTCTATATCTAAATGATCATGTTCAGTGAAATGCAGTTTCAACAGTTGTAGCAGCAAGTACTTCTATTTCCTGGATCTCATTGTTTTGTTTATAATTTTTACGTGGTTTTTATACGAACCAAACTCTCTGAGATTTATTTCCAGTTTTTAAAATACAGTTCTGTGAGGTTGTCGCTTCTCTGGGCACAAATTCATGTAATCAGCACATGCTTTCGTTTTGAATTCCTTGAGCTTTTAATATACACAGAAAACATATCTGTTTTTTTCAGAACCGGAGAAAGCCATATTATCGTAGTAAATACAATAAGTTAAAAACTGACAATACCTGAATTGAATCTAACAAACATTTGTTTCACAGCCTACATACGTAATTGATTTATTATCTTTGGTTTTACTATTAAAAATTACAAAATAGTATTGCCAATATTGGATTTTTTGCTTTGTTTAGGCGTTTTTTTGTTTCTTATCAGCTAATAGATGAAACCCGACGTTATTAATTCATGGCTTGCTTAACTTTTTTCCATCAAAATCGTTTTTTAATATTAGAGCCGTCAAATTTCAAAATAAATGTATCATAAGGCACATCATTGAAAAGAGAAAAAAATAAGCTCTCGATTGACACTAAAATCAACTATGGTTTGCATTAAAAAAAATGCAAGTTTATGTTGTATCTCGTAAAATATGCAATATTAAAAAAATTGATTGCCGGCATTTTAAAGCGAGCAAAAATGTCTACCACTTTTGTAAAAAAAAACTTTTTTTGCTATATCTCAAAGCAACTGAGATAAATTAATGTAAAGATATGACACATTTTTGGTTTTTTATCAATATTAAATAAGCCTTGATTTTTTTTTTAAACAAAAGCATCGCCATATTACTCTATGAAGTAGGCAACTTTTGTCCCTTTTGACCGACCTTGTATCTATTACGGTTTAAAAGTTACCCATGGTGAGCCTCAAATTCTGGACACACTGTATACAATATGATTATGATTATGTCGATAACTAAAGTAAAGATAACTAATGAGAAATCGAAGTCAAAGTTTTGTACTTACAACTTTTTCGTTTCATGTTTATGAGATATCTCACTGGCCCCTAACCCCTTATCTATCTAATCACAGTTATATTTTGTATTTGTGAACGTAGCATACGTTTTCTACCCGAAAATAAACAAAGTATACTTGCAGTAAGTACCAAGACGCCATAACAGTGACAGATTCTTCATTATTTCTGTAACCAACAGGTTACTTGAGATTGCTTCTAAGTAGTAGTAGTAGTAGTAGTATCAAACAATGGAGTCAATAACTAATAATATTTGAGTGGCAATAGGGGAGTAACTCAAAATGAGCTGTGTGAGGACAAAACAAATAACCAACGAATCAAAGGAGAGCAAGAAGAATATGAATTACAATTGTCAGCAAGCGATAAAGATCTGAAACCAGATACCAAATTGTTTAAAGTTAAAGAAGAGTTTCTGAGTACCAATTTTAAATTTGTGGTGAATTCAGGGATGTTGAAAAATGAAAACTTCATGAAAGGTGGTTTACACGAATATGAAATTAAAGACTTACAGATTGAAAGGACACAAAATAATAAAGGATGTGATGTTGATAAAGCAACTATGTTAAGTGAAAAAAAAAGTTATGGGACTGGAAAAATTAGCATATTTAGAAGATGACGAAATATTATGTTTAAATGAAGTAAATGATATTTTTCCAGTTCTATCAAATAGTAAAGTGCAAGAATGTGATAAGAATAAACTAAAAGAAAATTATTATACAAATAAAAATAACTTAGTGACAAACAATAATCAATATTATCATCAAATTAACGATCTGAAGAAGCAAAACAGTAAGTACAAACTCAAAAATTGTTACGTTCGTTTACATCAAATCTGTACAAATGATAAAAAGTTCAAGGAATATTATAAGCCAGACAAAATAGAATTGTGCAAAAAGGATTTGACCAAGAAACGTATGTTGACAGTTGTAGAATCTAAAACCAAGTATACAATACCAAAATGTCATGTTTGTAAGAAATGTTTTCGTCAACATGATAGCTTAAATGATCATATGAAGACACACATTGGTGAGAAACCACATAAATGTGACATTTGCGAAAAATTTTACTACTGCAGCAACTATTTTAATCATATGAGGACACACACTGGTGAAAAACCTTATAAATGTGACAGTTGCGGGAAATATTTTAGTATCAGGGGCCATCTAAGTCGCCATATGAGGACACACACTGGTGAACAATCATATAAATGTGACAGTTGCGGGAAATCTTTTAGTATCAGGAGCCATCTAAGTCGCCATATGAGGACACACACTGGAGAAAAACCTTATAAATGTAACATTTGCGAGAAATATTTTAGTACCAGGAGTAATCTAAGTCACCATATGAGGACACACACTGGAGAAAAACCTTATAAATGTAACATTTGCGAGAAATATTTTAGTACCAGGAGTAATCTAAGTCACCATATGAGGACACACACTGGTGAAAAACTTTATAAATGTGACAGTTGTGATAAATGTTTTATTCAGAAAAGCAATTTAATTGTACATATGAAGACACACACTGGTGAAAAACCTCATAAATGTGACATTTGCGAGAAATCTTTTAGTGTCTGTAGCAGTCTCAATTTTCATATGAACCATTTATATAAATTATAAGCCGTTCTCTTTATTTGTATCTCGTTATTACTTTTTGCCAGTCATGTTTGATTTTAAAGGTGCATCCACACCAAGCGCGCCGAACCGCGCAATACGTTCGCGAACGTTGCAGTTCGTGCTATTTGGACGTAAAATGTACGCGTTTTGCCGTCCAAATCAGACGAGCATAATATGAAGAGCGCGAAGAATTATATGTACAGGGTGGTCCAAATTCGATGGGATTGCATGGGTATCTCGATTAATACTTAAGATAGAGAAACGGTTAAATTACCAAAAATGTGCAGTTTTTTGAGACAAACTCAGAACCGTTTTCAAAAATATTCTATCATTTCCGGTTTTCGAGTTATTGAATAAATAATGTTTTTTTGTCATATTAATAATGTGTCATATCTCCGTTATTGTTGTAAATATCGAAAATATTTATGGAGATTATTTTTAGATATTTTTATGTTTATTTGATTATACGAAAAAAAAAATTTACCCTCGCCGTTTAAAAGTTATGACACAAACTTACCTTTTTTTAAATGGGAACGATAGTTGGCTATGGCCTATTTAAATTCGTTATTTTTTTCTCATTCCAAATATATAAGGGTCGATGTATTTATTTTTAATAATACGCAAGTTATGAAGGTTTTTTAGTTTTTTTTTTCTAAGAAAATCATAGTAGGCTGTAAAAACAAAAAAAAAACAAGGTGTAAAACCTTATAAAACTCATGTGGTACAAGTTACCAAGGTGTTTTAATTTGTTGTTGAGATAAACATTGTAAATATTTGAACATAAGATAACAACATAGTCGGAATCAGCAGTAATGTAGTATATTGCTGTTTATCTTATGTTCAAAAAATTTTGATGTTTATCTCAACAATAAATTTAAAAACCTTGGTAACTTATACCACATGAGTTTTATAAGGTTTTACACCTTGTTTGGTTTTTGTTTTCACAGTTTACGATTTTCTTAAAAAAAAAAAAACTAAAAAACCTTCATAACTTGCGTATTATTAAAAATAAATACATCGACTCTTATATATTTGGAATGAGAAAAAAATAACGAATTTAAATAGGTTATAGCGAACTATCGTTCCCATTTAAAAAAAGGTAAGTTTGTGTCATAACTTTTAAACGGCGAGCGTAAAAATTTTTTTTTAGTGTAATCAAATTAAACATAAAAATATCTGAAAATAATTCACATAAATATTTTCGATATTTACAACAATAACGGAGATATGACACATTATTATTATGACAAAAAGACACTTTTTATTCAATAACTCAAAAACCGGAAATGATAGAATATTTTTGAAAATGGTCTTGAGTTTGTCTCAAAAAACTGCACATTTTTGGTAATTTAACCGTTTCTCTATCTTAAGTATTAACCGAGATACCCATGCAATCCCATAGAATGTGGACTACCCTGTACGTACATGTTAGTATTAATATTAACCGTTCAATGTGATCAAACATTCAAATTAATCACATTGACCGCATTAATCACTTGAACCGTAACATATACCTACACCAATTTTTGTGTTTCCGTTTGTATAGTGGCGTCGTCGATATATTGGGAAGATCCTTTTCCCTGTCGTTTTTATCGACATTTTCTATTAAGTATTATTAAACATGCGGTTTCACTATTTGGTTGATAAAATTAACGAATTAACAATATTGAGAAATTAAAAAATGTCACGCAAAAACCTAAACCGCGCGCCATATTTGTTGAATTAAATAACGTTCAAATTTAATATTACAAACGTGTACATGTTCAGATTATTAATAAGTAAATACTGTCCAAAACTTTTGAAAAAACAAGCCATTTGAAAAACCAACATATTAAATTTGACACTTGTACATAGGTTTAGTCAAAATTTTAGAAAAAAATTCGGAACAATTCAATTTTAGGCTGTTAAACCCGTACATATTTTTGAAATGGATGCACTGTGAAGTAAAAAAGAAGTTATGCCAGGTGACTTACTCAAAATGCTTAAGATAATTGTCCTGGAATTGCAGTAAATTTTATAATAATTATATCACACAATATAGTTGTCAGATAACGGACTAGTCATGAATTAATATACCTACGCTTAATTGAAATCATGTACGAGTATATACATTTTTGTATTCGTTTAATATTGTTATATTACGAAAATAAAAATTTTAATTACTTCTAAAACAATATTCATTTTTTACGAAGAGGGTGATAGTTTGAGTCATATCGAAAAAGGTGCTTACTAGGATTAACTTAGGGGGTGATTATTGATTTGGTCGTGGTCGACGGCGGCTTGCATAGTTTGTAATAGTAGGAGTTCCAAGGTAAATGGAAAAAGGTGGAGTCGCTGTTATTGGAATGTAAAAATAATAAAATACCTTTTAAGGTGATTAATTAATAATAAGTGTAACTGATTAATGTGTTAAAAATGTGACTGTAATCAACATGAAATTGTTTACTCACCATTTCATGCTGTATTCAAATTATTGTCAACGGGTTTTTGATAATAATTACAGACTGGATAAAATAAAACCTTCTCAGACGTTACATAGCCTTAACAACTGTTTAAATATATAATAATTGTGGTATTTATGTTTATATATAATAATAAATAATTGTAAACCCTTACTTTATTATTTATTATCGGTGGCTCCGAAAGTTATACTTTAAAATTTGATTACCTGTTCAAACGTTTGTGTATACTACCGCGACATGTGTATTTTATCAATATCGTATTTAAATTAGGTTTACTAGTTTTTGTAAGTATCGTTTACATTAAAATACAAAAGTTAATTTTTGGTGTTTTAACTATAATTTTACCTCGACGTTTATACCCTTGGGTTCGGTAAATACGTAACCCCAATTTAAATAGGATTTTTTCAAGCATTGCGTAGTTATCGTTCAAATTTATTCTGGTTGTGTGTTGAGCAAAATGTGCAGTTTTTAAACAAGAAGTGATAGCTGAAGTATATCATGGTTTGTTACACCGATGAATTACAACAAAATTACACGTAAATATTGATTATTTTTGTTAAAAAACTTGATTGTCGGATTAACTTAACTTTAACATTTAATCGGCTTAGCGGGCATCGAATTTTTATTTTTTTACTTGTTTGAGATTTTTTTTATTGTCATCTCGTAGTACTATTTTTAACTAATCTCTTTTCGTTTTGAATGTTAAGTTTTGGTAATTTCAAAAAAATGTGTTGCTCAAAAGTTTTAGCGAGTACCTTATACTTACAGGCAGTGCCGGTCATAGGTTTTGCGAAATCAAAATTCGGGGTTGAAAAAATTAACTTTTATTTACTTATTAGCTTATTACGAATAAATGTTTTTTCAAATTTAATTTTTAGTTTATTATAAAAAAAAGTATCGCCAGTGCCGTGCGTGGTACACACCCTGCACTTTTTCGCCGGTTCTGCCTGCAGTCATGGGTAAATTTTTGTATGGAGCTAATGAAATAAAAAAATTGTTCAATATGTGCGCAATAGAAATTAAAATATTTTAAAACCTACCTTTAACCTTAACATTGTTTATAAAAATGTGTGAGTATTTTGATATTCCTATAAGGGGAGCTACTACACTCTGAACACGCAAGAAAAAAATAACATGTGTAAGTCTATGCTCTCCATACAAATTATTTAAAATCTGGAGGTCGCAGCCTAGTTGCAAGCGAAACTCGACCGTATACAGGGTGCCCATTTTTCTAACCTGTTGTATGGCTAACTCCGTTAATATTAGAGATACAGAAACGTTTAAATTAGCAAATTTGTGCAGAATTTAAAGGGAAATCTGATGCCATTTTCAAATTTGACCTACGTCATCAACTTTTTGAAATATTTTGAAAAAACTGAAAAAGGTCGATTTTTTCAAACTTGAATAATTCCGTAACCATATGAGCTAGAACAAAAATAAAAATTGACTTTTATAGATATTTTTACGTAGATTTTAAATATGTTAACGAAATTTTCATAGCACTCTCGATTTCCGAGTTATATCACAAACTTGCATTTTTTTAAATGGAAGTCATAGTTGGCTGTGGTCTTATTAAAAAGGTTATTTTTTTCTCGTTTCAATGATATAAGTTTTGTTATGCTTTACTCTTGTAGTTTTACTTTAAATAAGCAAAAATCATTTTACATGTTCACAGCCTACTAATAGATGGGAGTTATCCCGTGTTGATGCTCATTTTTTTCGATGTGACATTTAAGAGTTGTCTCTTATTGTTAGTGTAGCCAGTTACAAATTTTAAAAACAAAACCTCAGAGTTTGTCAAATATAATTTATTGTTTGTTTTACGTAAAAATCTCTCTCTCGTGTTGATCAAAATTTTTGATTGAGTTTATTGTAAATTTCAAAAACAATGTGTTTTAACCCTTAATTACTCGCGCTGGTGTATTTTGTACACCAGCGCCAAATTTCTTGCCTCCATCAAACGTACGATTTTTTTGGTGGCACCAGGCCCTCACCTAACCTATGTCTAACATATCCGGAATGTAATGGATCAGTCATACGCCAAAACGCCCGACTGACCTTTGCGTTTTTACATAAATTTTAATGCGTTGTCACGTTGGTGCCTAGAATACACCGCGCGGGAAATTTTGTAAATTATGTAAATATTCAATCTTTTATACAAAAACGTTTGTTTTATTGTGTGATGGTGTTATGTATGGGTATTTTTGCCATCCGCAAGTGTGTTTTTGCTTCTAGTTACGCTAAATATATTTTTTTTATTTGTTTATTTATTTTTTTTTATTTTTATGATTTTACGTCTTATATTCACATAAAAATCCCCAATGCCTAACGGAGGAGGAAATTAGGGCCTTCTTGGAGGCTGGCAGTTCAGATGAGGAAATTCTAGGCGATAAGGAAGATGACCTTGAACAGAGAGTAATTACTCAAAATGACCATGACAGTACGTCAGAACTGGAAGGCAGTGACCGTAAAAATGAGATTTCTAGTGAGAGTGATGGGGATGATAGTGCTGATGTAGAGTTTTTCTTTGGAAAAAATAGAGCCATCAAATCAGAAGAAGATTAGAGGGCTTTTAAAATTAATTTTGTTTTTCGTTCTGTTTTTTTTTTTGTTCGTTGATAGTATGTTCCTATATATTTTTTAAATGTTTAACTTATTCGTAAAAACTATACTTATTTGTAATGTTTGACGTAAATTACCGTCAGCAAAAAAAAATAGCGTTTTTGTTTAAAAACAAGCTAAATTTAGGGTGGTGTACAAAGTACACCGCGCGGGAAAAAGTTCGAATAATTTGGCGCGAGTAACTAAGGGTTAATGAAGAAAAAAAAACATGCTTTTCTGTTACTACGCTTGTAATAGAAATAGTAGAAATTCAAGTGAAATGTATTTGCAAAGATTTATGGAAAGGAGCCAACCAAAAAGAAATTATTTTCGTTATTAGAAACCAATTTAAAAAAATACGGGTATACCAAAAAGCCTGATAATATTTCTTCATTAGAAAGCATTGTTTTTGAAATTTATAATAAACAAAAATTTTGATCAACACGAGAGAGAGACATACGTATAGCAAACAATAAATTATATTTGACAAACTCGGAGGTTTTGTTTTTAAAATTTTTTACTGGCTAATAACTGCTACACTAACAATAAGAGACAGCTCTTAAATGTCACATCGAAAAAAATGAACATCAACACGGGATAACTCCCATCTATTAGTAGGCTGTGAACATGTAAAATGATTTTTGCTTATTTAAAGAAAAACTACAAGAGTAAAGCATAACAAACCTTATATCATTGAAACGAGAAAAAAATAAGCTTTTTAATAAGACCACAGCCAACTATGACTTCCATTTAAAAAAATGCAAGTTTGTGCTATAACTCGAAAATCGAGAGTGCTATGAAAATTCGTTAACATATTTAAAATCTACGTAAAAATATCTATAAAAGTCAATTTTTATTTTTGTTCTAACTCATATGGTTACGGAATTATTCAAGTTTGAAAAAATCGTACTTTTTCAGTTTTTTTAGAATATTTCAAAAAGTTGATGACGTAGGTCAAATTTGAAAATGGCATCAGATTTCCCTTTAAATTCTGCACAAATTTGCTAATTTAAACGTTCCTGTATCTCCAATATTAACGGAGTTACCCATACAACAGGTTAGAAAAATGGGCACCCTGTATACACCTCGGCCAATAGAAAGTTGTCCTACGCCTGTCCCTACCCTGTTTATAAAAGTACCCTACTCTATATAACAGGGTATGGCCACGCTTCACAAACCCTCCAAATTTCTAATAGCGGCAATTGGATTATTAGCTGTTAATGTTTAAAAAACATTTACCGAGCGTCTTTTTCCATGGTAGGCATGCAACCCATAATACACGCCGTGTATCATGGGGTGTAGGCATGTAAGGAATAAAACAAGACGTTATAATAAACGTATTTTTTTATGTCCAATGAGCAACTGATAAGTATAGGTTCATCAATTTAATTTCATATTTTATCACCAAATTACATTATTAATCCCAATCATTGCCATTAAGTTCGATGTAGACCAATAATACAATGCACATTTTCTTAAAAATTAAAAAAATAACTGTATTTAACTTAACATAAAGTTTACGTATGTTAATAGTTTACACAACTATCACTTACGTCTTTTAAAGTCTTAGAACACACTTAAAGACTCTGAACACGCTAGAAAAAAATAAAATGTGGACGTTCGTCTATGCTCTCCATACAAATTATTTAAAATCTGGAGGTCGCAGCCTAGTCGCAAGCGAAACTCGACCGTATATACACGTCGGCCAATAGAAAGTTGTCCTACTTCTGTCCCTACCCTGTTAATAAAGGTACCCTAATATAGAGGTACCCTAATTGGCATCTGTGGCCGTCCATTAAACTAATCTGGGAGACGCGGGAATTCCCTCTCGTAATTTTGTCTGTATCAAAGGAGGTACCGAATCATCAGTTGCTGGAAAATCGGTGTTTTACCTGTACAAACTATAAGTAGATGAGTTTACCGCCATTAGCACTTCAGTTTTTAATGGAATGTACCGGCGCTGACGTCATAAATATAACTGAGCTTATTGGCTCTAGAAATAATTAAAAGATGCACGTGTTTTCGCTGATGTTTATTCATATAACAGTTTTAAAAAATTATACAAGAATATTGTGTACAACTGTGGAGTTTTTTGTTTTTTATTTTGTGTAATTTTCTAGATGTTTCTATAAATTTAAAAAAAGTATATGAAATAATAAATTATTGTGTCAAAATGTCATGAATTTTATTTTACAGTGTAACGGAAACACATCAAGTAGCAGAAGCTCAGCAAGAGAAAAATGCTAGGTTGCGAGAAGCATTTGGTATTTCAGAATATTTTGTGGATGGAAGTAGCTTTGATCCAGATCGAGAAGCCAAGGAACAGCTGGCACGTTCGACAGCACTTCAAGAAAAAGAGAAACAGCGTGCATTAGAGAGAGAGAAAGAAAAAGAACAGGAAAAAGCTCAAGCGTCTCGTTATGAACTTGTTCATACACCTAGTCCGGAACCTCCATCTAGTGAAGTTAAGAAAAAGAAGAAACGCAGACGCAGGGATAGGCAAGTTTTCGTTTTTAGTACATTTTGTAGAAGTTTCAGTATTCAAACAAACTAGCTCAACACAGTGTTGGGATTGTTTTTTTTTTTTTTTTGTAAACAAATGCAAAATTTTAACAAGTAAAAATTAAAAAGTGAATCAAATAATCATTACTAAAATTTATTAGTACAATTGAAAAGTAATTACGTACTAATGCTGAAAGATTAATTTTTTTAAATATATTTTACAGTTCATCCAGTGAAGAGCCAAAAAAGAAAAAGAAATCGAAAAAACACAAAAAAGACAGGTAATAAAATAATTATATTTTTGTTTTATTTATTCTAGGAGTGCTTCATCGAAAAATAGCCCTGTCTGTTACAAATTAATTTTTACGAAAATAAGTCTACAGATACAGACTCTATAGTTATACAACTATTTCATCAATTTCGTAGCTTTTTTGAATTTATAAGATTGCCCACTAGAGGTGTTATTTTACCTTTTCTATCAGTGTCTCTTTTTTGTTTGAGGTAGTTACCTGTTTTAAATATTTTTATATCAATTTAGGAGATATTTAAACTAGCAGTTTAGTTGTTTTTTATTATTATTTTATAGTTTAAATTTTTTTGCAATATTATTATTTTATGGTATGATAACACATACAGTTCAGTTGTAGTTTTTAATAAACATCTGAATACTTTCCAATCAATATATCAGTTTTTCTCGTTTTCTTTTAATTGTTGGTTAATGCAATAAATTTATAAATAAATGAACTATCTTATGACAATGACAATTAAATCAATAAATATCAGCCAAAATAATTTTTATTTTGCATCATTTTTCTATGAAGCACGAACCTTTTTTTTGATTAGTAAAAGCGACTTCTTCATTTTGAAATTATTTCTGCTCTAATAAACCTTTCCTCGTACTAATGTAATGGTGGTATATTTTTTTGCCGTGCGTGTGAAGGCCACAAGGTAATGGTATGGTATGATTGCTTAGTTGGTAACATGTTTTTGATCTTGAATATGTGTAGCGCATCCACGGGTGGACTGAAGGTGCGTTCAACCTTTAGACTTTCAGTCATACGTCTGTTTGTTGAATAATTTTTGCTACAATTAAAAATTTTTGGTACATGTAATTTCATTTTCAATGCCAGTTTAAGTGAATTATTTTTAAAAATTTTTGAACATGACTATAATTTAAGGTCAATCGTAAGAATCTCATTTATTATTGATAACTAATGTAAAAGTAGAATAAAAAGTGGCCCTACAGAAGAATTTTAAAATTAATGTAATTAAAAAGTTGTAGCAAAAAAGATATACAGGGGTGCTATAGATTATTACCTACGAACACACTCACAGTTTGCCAAAAATTTTTAATTGTATGTGTGGAATTGTTTCTATAACTTCACACTGTATTTAAGTAAATTAAATTGTTGCTTTGATTGATTTAGATCAGGAAAGTCGAAAGATAAAAAGAAAAAGAAGAGACGTAGGAACTCAACAGTGTCGTCAGACAGCGAGGATTCCGATTCCAGCTCAGAAAATTCAGACAGTGATAGCGATGACTGTAAAAAGAAAAAGAAAAAACAAAAGAAAAAAGAGGTTAGTTGTGTAAAACAAGTAATATGAATAAGCTTATATGTCGATGTTAATTTTGATTTGGAATGATTTACCTGCTGTATTTTAATTTTGTAGAAAATATCGTTTAATTATTTATGCAATATGTATAAAGTTTTATTTCAATTAACAGACATAAACTATCAAACTAAATATTAATACAAAGATTTACTTATACAATTGTAGTTGATTTTTAATTATCTTTGATTAAATGTATACTGTTGAATAATAAAATTGTTAACATTTTAACTGTGAAGCTGTAAAAACAGTTTGTTTAAAGGCTTATCACATATAATTACTAATTATCAATGATTAAATAATTATATTTAAATCATTTGGATATAATGTAACACCTGATACACGCAGTACTCATTAATTTAATGATTATTTTTGTGTTTCAATTGAGTTTTTTTAATTATGCATGTGTTACATTTTGTGTTTATTGGAAGTAAACATTGTTCTGTTTGAAACTTGCGCATCGTTACATAGGATAGCCTGACTGGCTTACGGCGTTGCTAGTAAGTACCGGCCAATTGGCCCCTAGAACTCAACTGCATGCTCGTCATATTTAAAAAAGTGCGGTAGGCATACAGCTCAAATTTCATTTAATTAAACAATATTAAAAGTCACTTAAAGTTAATAAATAATCTTTGTGAGGTTTTTTAAAGCATTAAAGTTTTCCCTAATGCACATTGTTCAAGGCTATATCTGCATATAAAACTGAATGCTGTATGTACCTAGTACTTGTTTTAACACAGTTTTTACTATTTTTAGTCACACGTAGTGAATAAATAAATTATTAATTTGATTCAGGTTATTACTAAATTCAAATTTTTGAGAAGTTTTATTCATGTGTGTTGTTAATACTTGCTGTTACTCATTTGATTTATAATTTTGTTTTTATTTAGAAAAAGAAGTCCAGTAAGAAGAAACAAAATTCCTCGAGTGAGTGCTCTCAACACAGGTACGACATAAATATTAGTTTAGTAATTAGTATTTACAACATTTTTTGTTTGTTTATAGTTCACCTGAACCACCAAGCAAAAAATCTAAAACTGAAGTTAATCAAAAATCACAACATAAACAAAATGAATCTACAGATGTTCACAAATCAGTTCCTGCAAATAAACATGAACGGAAAAATTCACATCTGTCTAGAAATGCTAGGAATCATTCACGGTCACCTTCACGACAACAGTCTCCTTCACCTCCAAGACGACAGTCTCCCTTTCCTTCACCCTCACGTAGACGAAAATCTCCATCACCTTCACGAAGGCGGAAAACTCCATCACCTTCACGAAAACGGAAGTCTCCATCACCTTCACGAAAACGGAAGTCTCCGTCACCTGTACGGAGACATAAATCTCCATCACCTTTGCGCAGACGGAAATCACGGTCACCATCACGAAGAAGGAAATCTCCATCACCTTCACGAAGACAAAAATCTCCTTCACCTGTAAGAAGACGACAGTCACCCTCACCTTTACGAAGAAGGCAGTCTCCATCACCTTCCAGGGGGCGACAATCTCCATCTCATAGGAGGCAACGTTCGCAGTCACCGTCACATCCACACAAACGCCAGTCTACATCTCCTCCACAGAAACAGCATTCATATGTAAAGCACTCTAAATCCCCTCAACAATCAAAATATCCCAACAGTACTAGAAAAGAAGAACGCTCATCGAGGTATGAAAATAATTTGAGAAAAGAATCTGGTTCTCCACAACAACCATATGAAAAGTCTAAATATCAAAGTTTAAGCAAATCTAAAGATAACTACGGTAATAAGTATTTAGACTCGAGCAATAAAGAGCGGTCACATTCAAATAGGTATGGTGATAAACGTGACCCTAAATCATCTAGCAAATCACCAAATAATAGAAGATCCAAGTCACCAAAATATAGTCATAAGTCTAGAATTGAAGTAGCAGATTCTAAACTTCACGAAAGTCGTGAGAAGCGAAAGTCACCAGTAAATACCAGATATAGATCCCGATCTAATTCTAGGTCAAAGAACCATAATTCATCTCAGGCTAAACGAAGAACATCTCCTATGTTCAGAGATAGATCAAAATCAACGGACTTTGACCAAAAAATCACAAAATCCCCAGATCATAAGCATAAATCAAGAATTTCAGAAATGACACATCGATCCAGCATTAGACAACAGTCTAAGTCACCTGATCGCAAGCTCCAGTTAATATATTCCAATGATCAAAACCAACAACGTATGGCGAAATCAAGAACTTGTTTAAAATCAAAGTCACCAGAACTTGATGATTCATTAAAACGGCGTTCAAGATCTCCATTTAAAAAACGCAGATCAAAATCTGTAGACCATGAAATTGTTAAAAAATCTCGAGATACCAAAGAACGCAGATCAAAATCAAAAGAATATAATCGCAGATTGAGACAAAAGTCACCATCTCCCAAAGTATCACTACATAAAATAATTGGAAAAAGTGAGTCAGTTGAACGTAGTAGATCACCTGACTATAAGCAAAAATATTCAAAAAGGAGAGATCACTCAACAAGTTCTGATACATATGATAAATCCAATCAAAATCCTAGAGGTGATCAAAAGTCATCATATAAGAAACATGCATCTCCCAACAGAACTTATTTACATAATAAACATGGTGAAAAAAATCACACAACCCCGGATCAAACTAGTTCCGTGGAAGCGAGGACTGCATTACTAAAATCATATGGCGATAATATCAAACCTGACAGTCTTAGTCCCAGAGTGTCACCAGATTCTATCAAGAAATTGCATTCTCGAAATCAGCACAGCACTTCTCCACCTTTACATAAACGCAGTAACAGTAGACTTTCACAGAAAAGTAAGACTTCAGATAATCATGACGAAAAGCTTATGAAAAACAAAGACAACGGGAAACAAAGTGAAAGTACGTTGTCCAAAAAATCAGAGGAAATTGTTCGATCAAGATCACAGTCGGATCACAGAGACAAAAAAACAGAACACAAAAGTCGTACTTTACACAGAAATGCAAGTAGAAGTACTTCAAGTTCAAGTGATGATTCCGATCGAAAATTTAGCCCAGTGCAAAATAAATCATCTACTTCAGGAAAATCCAAATCTGATAAATCTCCCAAAAGTAAAAACCGCCAACAGTTACCAGTGGTAAGACTGCGATCGTCTAGTGAGGATGAAAAATCCGATCACGAGAACGATAACGTCGATGAAGAAAGAGAAAAAGAACTGAGAATGTTAAGACTGTTGAAGTCTGGCCTCGCAGCTAAAGCCAAAGAAGCTTTAGAAAAAAAGTTGCCTAAAAATTTTCCATCAATAACTGTTGGTAAAAATTTTAAAGCTTATGATAAATCACATAGCCCCACTTTGCAGTCTATACAACCAGATGTGTTCGACATCAAAGTGTGGCCAGTTAAACACGAGTCTTCGTTAGATAAAAGGAAGTCACCTTCACAAAGCAACTTTTTTCATATAAAAGAGCTATCAAAACCATGTGATGAAACTGTTGATGTGGGGCAAAAAAAGCAAGACGATGCTAGAACTAAGAAATCCCCGAGCAGCAGTAAGTCGAGGTCTCGTTCAAGATCCAATAGCAGCCCGTCTAAACGTAGGAAATCTCGATCAAGAAGTTCATCTGGTTCGTTTTACAGGTACGAATGAATTATACTGGGTCCTGCATTAGTACGTCGAGCTTTCATAGCGCCCTGCCCGTAGGAGATAGAAAAAAAATGTAAATGCATAAAATTATTGGTTTAAAAAAATCTACGTAAAATTATTTTCAACTATACAGGGTGTTCCATTTTCGCGCTATAGCAAAAACAAAGATTTTTTTAAATGGAACACCCTGTATATTTTTAGGTCTTCGGATGTCATTTTTTAACCTCTACATGAATGGCTTCATTTTTTGATTTTGTGACAGTGTTGCCAACTTATTAATTTTTTTCCGAAAAATCTGACATAAGCAGGCTTAACTTTAAAAAATCGTAGCGAAGTTAAGAAATAAGTTTAAACAATAATGTTAGTCCGGTTACGGAGCAACATTTAAAAAATAAAAAATTAAATTTATTGATACAGGGTGTTCACAAAAAAATGCCAAACTTCAAAGTGACAATTCATTTTTTTCAAATGCTAACACCCTTGTTTTATTTTATTATTCGATAGCTTTTTTTCTCCCCATCAATTTTTATGAGGGGTGTCCGATGTCTAAACCCCGTAGTTGTTGAGATATTCAATACTTTTCAAAAAAGAATATACGGTTTGAAAGACATTTTTTTTCTCTTTTCATCGCACTAAAACTTTTATACCCTTACATAACAAAATTTTTAAGAAAATCGCAAACGAACAATTGGTTTTTAAAGCGTACCACGGTATTAATTAATTTACATTAGTAGGCTTTGAAAATAATATAAAATGGTAAAAGATTTAAAAAAAGTTAATTAGGTTACAACGGTAAACACAAAACTACTGAAATACATTTTTTACCATTTTTGTATCAATTTCAAAGCCTACTAATGTAAATTAATTAATGCCGTACGCTTTTAAAACCAAATTGTTCGTTTGCAATTTTCTTAAAAATGTTGTTATGTGTAAGGGTATAAAAGTGTTTGTGCGATGAAAAGAGAAAGAAAATGTCTTTCAAACCGTATAAAAAAAATATGTATGGTGCCATTAAAAAGAAAACAAATATGGTGCCGTAACTCCTAAAAAAACAAAAGAAAACAAAAATTTGACATGACAATATTTTGGGAAATACTGTATCAAACAACTTTTATTTGAAACTTTTTTTGTTAATTCTTTCCAATAACAATATAAGTGGGGGTGTCATAAGTGATGCCTCACCCTGTATGTAACTTTTTGCTAATTTAAGCGAGATTTTTTAAGTGTCCTTAATTAAGTACAGTTGTACAACAGTTATTTAAGATGAGAAATAATTGTTAAAATAATACTCAGATGTAAAGATATTGAAGAGATAAAATCAAAATTATAAAAAAATTACTAGATTTAAAATAATTTTAAAGATGGGAAAAAGTTGACCACTGTAACGTAAATATCACTAATGTCGAATGTTTTTGTTGACAGCAGTGATCGGCACAGCAAAAGTAGGTCCTCATCTTCTAGTAGCAGTCACTCTGGCTCTCGTTCAGGATCGCATAGCCGTAGCAGTTCTCGTTCTCGAAGCTCTTCTCGCAGTTCCAGTAGCATATCAAGGTCTCGATCACCATCTATTCCTCGTCGACACGGTTCACCGAGCTTTCTCGACCGTAGACGCATAACCAGGTAAAGAAATGCATGATTTCACCTAGTAGCTTGTGTTATTTTTTTTTATTATTTCACATTCATATTATTTATTTTTTGTATCTTTTATTTCAGCAAGAAGTCGTAGAACAGAAGATTGTATCATTTAGTTTGTTTTTAAGATTTGATTCATTTTGTTTGTAGAATTATTTGACATTCTTATTTTTACGTATCAATACCTTAATTCAACTTGGGTGTGTAATTGTTTCAACTGTTCTTGTTATATGAATGTCGTGTATGATTATTCAGTTGACAATTTCGATTTACCTTCCAGTTATTTATGAATAACGATAATATTTGAAACAAGTATGTAAGAATTATGTATTTTATTTTTATGTTGTGTAGATTTTACGCAATAAAATATGAATACTTTGCACATTTTTTTGCATTACAATTCGTTTTACCGCTTTTTTATTTTTGCCTGTACAATTTGTGTTATTGCACAAAGTTGTATATTGCATGAATTTTAAGTGACCATTAGTTTGATGAGTAGCTATGATTTTTCACCATTATCAGATTTAGTTATTAGTTGCTAGAAATATATCAGTTTATCAGCTTTAAGGTGATTGCATATTCATCAATGTGAATCAAACAAATAACTTTGGTTTTTTATTTGGAACGACTACTGTTAAATTAAAAGTACATATTGTTAACTTCTTTCAAAAATATTGTTGAAGGAATTTTAAAATTTATTTTGTAGTCAAATACAGGATATGCCAAAAACTTGATGCTTGTCGATATCACAAGTCTAAGAAGTTCTTTAAAAACCTTTGGAGTGCTTTTTATCAACCTAGTAAACAGAGTATATGATCCATAATTTCTATTACTAATTTGATAAATTTCTAATAAGTTAAATTACGAAAGAAAAACGCATTTTATAGCACAATATAAAAAAATTACAAACTATTTTCACTAAAGTAAATAATTTTTGTTTCTTTTAAAGGCATCTTGATTGATCTAAAGGTTTGAATCAAATGATACAGTTTTGAAATAAAAAAAATAAGTGATAAGACAACTAAGTGAAAACCAATTATGATGTCTATAGAAAATAAAAAGTAAATGTAAAAAAAAAACAAAGTTGAATCAGCAAGCGATTAAATACAAAATAAAAAGGTGCTGTAGATAAGTTTTTATGGCATTTAAAATGTTTTATTGATGAAATTGTTACAGCGAAGAAACAAGTGATTTTTTTTTAATTTTCAGATTTTTACAGTTTTATTGAAAATTGTTGCAATGTTTTTCTATTATTATTAATCAACACAAAATTTAGTGATTTTACACTAATTTAACCTTATTTCCATGTTGAAACATGCATTTTAACTGGTCTGTATAGATGGAGATCATTATCACCTCAAATATCTCGTTTGTTCTTAAAAATAACCCCAGGGAATCTTAATATATTATTTAATAGGGGAGAAAGCTGCATAAAATAGCATAAAAATATATTCGAAATTTTGGTGTATATTCGAATGGCGTTATTCAACCTGTTTTGTTTAATTAGCACTAGTATGGCTTAAGAGCAAAATCAGATGGTACTGTTTCTTATCTTTTCAAGCATATAAATATTTTAATACTTGAATATTAATAAGTTTAATAAAATATCAATCCATCTTTTTGAAGGATCTTTTGTGAAAATGCAATTCAAGTCTTGAACCTGGTATTACCTTTCCACAAGGAATCCATTGACAAAAAGCAAATTGATTTTTAATTGAGCTTAATTATATTAACAAATAAATCACTTAAGTAATTCAACATTTTATTAAATTTTAACAGGTTGA
This sequence comes from Elmis aenea, assembly GCA_947652605.1. Lineage (NCBI taxonomy): Eukaryota > Metazoa > Arthropoda > Insecta > Coleoptera > Elmidae > Elmis > Elmis aenea. The sequence continues at coordinate 36,412,013 of OX393579.1, read as the reverse complement.
CTGTCAAAATAAATTGTCAAAAAATGTCCCTGGTGCCGAGTTAATTTAAAGATGCTATTTTATTTCATAAACAAAGTCCGCTTGGCAGATAAGGTTATAATAGCGGGTGGCCGTACATGACCGCTTCGCCGTCAACTTGTTATATTTCGGTTTATTACATTTTTGAATACAAATCCCATCTCGGTAGGCCATGAAAACATCCTTTTGGGATAAGTCCAAGCTAGTACAAGATTTTTAGATTTGAAAGTAGTTAATTATAAAAAACTATTTTATGTAGCTTTAAAAAACAAAACATTTTCGCCAAAAACTCATTAGGTACATAATATGCTTTCATCGCCTACTGATACCTGATGGATTTTTTACTTAACAAAAAAATCATTTAGAATATTAAAATATTTGCATGACTTGAATAAAAAACATGTACCATCTGATTTTAACATTAAGCAGTACTAATACCATTTGCAAAAAAGTCTAGTAAAATATCTTTAATAAACATCAAATTTCCCCCCATTAAGTAATATACAGGGTTTGGACAAAGTCCAGGAACGGTCGACTATCTTAGTTATTTTTAATTTTTTAAATTAGGCTTGAAAATATGATTTAAAAAAAAGAATTTATTAATATTTTCGGTTCACCAGAAAATAAGTTTAACTTAATTTTTTTTAAATAAAACAACCTGTATATTTTTACATTTTTGGATACAGAAGAATAAGATACTGCATTCAGAAACATCATCGTCAAAGGTTTTATTTTGAAATTAAGATTAAAATAACTGAAAAAAACATATATGTCAAAAACACATAACACAAAATCCAGATACATACATGTAACTACTGTAAGTGTATTGTCAAATTTTATTGTTAGCTATCTTTAAAAACATTGATTAGTAGCAGTAAAAGTTACAGCATAATCAAAATTTCAATTCGTTCTGATTCTGCAACTTTTACTGCCATTGTCAAAGGTTTTAATGATAAACAACAATAAAATTTGACAACAGACTGTATAGTAGTTATATCGTCCCCCTTATGCTAAAACCACGAATGTGCAAAAATTGCGATTTTAGCCCAAGTGCAGAAGTGAAAATGGGTTCTCATTACCAACATTCTGCCATAACCACGAATGTGTAACTATGTCGTCATAGCAGTAAATAAAGTTTAAATTAATTAATTAGCTTAATTTTAAAACTTCAAGCGTGTTTTTTTCAAAACTAGTAAAATGCACATTTATTGTTTTGACATAAAGGGGATGTGATATGTACCTATATTTTGTGTTAGTTTTTTTCTGTATATGTACAGGGTGGCCTATTTTCGATGCCCATAGAGGGTATCTCTGTTATTATCAGAGATAGAAAAAAACTAAGCACGTAGTCTCAATTTCTTTTTTCGAGAGGAATTCATTGCCGTTAACAGATTTTTGATATCTTTCTTAATTTTCGAAATATAGCCAAAAACCGATTTTTGGTAATTTTCAAAAATGTTAAATATCTCACTTAAACGAAAAGATAGAAAAAAACTTTAAACCATATGCTATTTATATATTTTTGAACATGCGCAAAAAGTAAGGTTGTCATTTAACACGTTGAGTGCCACCGTATGATCTAAAAAACTGTTCCGGGAGGCCATTTTTTGTTTGTTTTGTAGAATCTTATTTATATTGCAACATATGTACAAGGTGTCATACAAAAAACGCCGCAAGCTGTAACTCCGTTATTTGTGGTCCGATTTTGGTGAACAAAAAACTAAATGGAATGGCTCCTCAAATATTATAAACTGAATTGGATTTCAATTTTTTTCAAGTTTAACTTAAATGTCAAACGATAGTCATTTTTTTTTTACTAAATCTGGTAGACATTTTTTTTATGAATTCAATGATGTAATCATAAGTTAATTTTAGTGCTAAACTAATAAGACATAAAAAATAAAAATTTAAGTAAAATAGGTTAGGTTTCACAAAATTTTCAAGCGTGCCGTGGAAAACAAAAAAAATCTTCATCAACAAATGTCATTTACACGTCAGTTCGTTTAAGCGAGATATTTAACATTTTTGAAAATTACCAAAAATCGGTTATTGGCTATATTTCGAAAATTAAAAAAGATATCAAAAATCTGTTTACTGCAATGAATTCCTCTCGAAAAAAGAAATCAAGACTACGTACTTAGTTTTTTTCTATCTCTAATAATAACAGAGTACCCTCCCTGTATGGGGCATCGAAAATAGGCCACCCTGTATATACATATATGGTTTTTTCAGTTGTTTCATTAACTTTATTTGAAAATAAAATCCTTGACCATAATGTCTCTACATGTAGTTTTTTACTTTGCATCTAAAAATATAAAAATATACAGGGTGTTTTATTATAAACAATCAAGTTGGTGCCATTTCCTGCTAAACTGGAAATGCAAAAAAATAGAAAATATCAATGAGTTAATTGTTTTTGACCATATATTCAAGCCAAATTTCACACAAAAAGGTTTGAAAATAAATAAGATAATCGATCAACTTTGTCCTAACTCTGTATAAGCTTTGATGACGAAATAATCGAGATGTTAACGATGTCTGGGACACTTCGTGTAAAAAAAAAAATCAAAAAAATAACGTTTTTGCAACTTTTTGTACAATTTGTGTTTACTTTGTTAAAAAAAGTGGCATAGTTGTTTATTAAAAAAGTACTTGGAATAATTTTTTAAAAAATGTAACATTTGCTTAATAACTGTTTTCATAACCCAAGTAACACAATATCGTACTACTAACTGTGTTAGCTTATGTTAATAACATAAAATTCAAAATTTTTAACGAATTCTCAATGTGTATGTGATTTTGATGTATGTACTAACAAAACTAACAATACCAATAACAGTGCACGAAAGAGACCGATTCCTTATCATCGACCAACTCCATCATCACCATCTTCAGTGAGCAGTTACAGCAGTGGCAGTCCCTGGTATTCTAGAAGGCATAGTACTAGTCGTAGCCGTTCACCCAGTTCCTCAACTCGATCAGCAACTCACTCTCCACTTCTCTCGCCACGATCCCCTTAATATTCAAGTTAAGCTGAATTAAACAATTTTAGTTTAACGATCATTTTAGAAATCAATCCAGCCTAATTTAATCAATTCAATTCAAAATGTTGTCATACATGATCAATGGTAATAAATTAATTTTTAATATGTGCAATAAATTACAAACTTAAATGTGAAGTCAAATTCGCTTTTACACCAAAATGTGTAGTAATACAAATGTAAGTAGCTATGTACTATGTAGTTAGTTAAATTAATTTATATTGAAAATTAAGCAACGACTTTATCTATAGTTTTGCAATTTAATATTTATTTTGTCAATCAGTTTTGCAATTTAAGGTGCAATCAAGCAAAAATGTGAAATTTTATACATCGTCATCTAGTCAAATAATTATAATATATAGTCAAAAATTAAACGCTTTTGTGATAATTATATGTACATTTACCATTTTCTTTACTAATTTATTAACTATTTATTTATTTATTTAACTATTTATTTATTTATTTTATACTTATTTATTTAGTCTTTTTTTTGTGAGAAACATCGAAAGTTTCAATTTTGTTTTAACGTTCAGTTTGTAGTAAATAACCCTCAAACAAACATATTGATGTGTGTACAAAATGGGCTGACAAAAAAAATGATGTCCTAGTTCAATTGGCAATTATTATCATTAACTGATATTGAAAGTGCAAACTTTTTTAATCACAAATTTGATGTGACCCTGTAGCAAATTGTGGGGATTATTAAAAAAAGTTAGAAACGTAAACTTCTTTCTTAATTTCTGGTTTTTATTTAAAAATTTTGTATACAATAAGTTAATTTTAAATTATTTTTTAAAAGCATTTGATCAATAAATCACTATATTAATTTATGATTTATAATAATGGAAATATATAATTTTTCCTTCATTTTTTTAATATTGACTTAATATCTCTTCTTCTGAAGAATATAAAATTACTATATATCTAATAAGATTAACTTTTATAATGAAATCCATCTAAAAGAATGCAAGTTGAGCTGCATCTCAAAAACAAAACAATTCTTAAATAATTGACACTCGTGTTTGCTTGTGTATAATAGTTATTTATACAATAAAACTATATATGCAGTTGAAAAATTTAACAATTGGTTAATATTACACAATTAAAAAAATTTGTTTTGATGTAACAAATTTATTGGTTTAAAAACTGTCTCCAATTGTAAATTTAAAAGTAAGTTGAAACTTTTGTCAGTCCACGATTATAGTCAGTGTAACAATCTTAGTAGTTAAACTCTCAGTCATAAATTTATAAAACTGCAAAAGCTAATATAGTGTAATTTCTTAAACTTATTTTTGAACTGAATGAATAAATACTCTTAATAGTTCAATTTATTCTATATAATGTAATGTTAAATGTTGTGAAATGAAACAATAAATTTATTTAAACCATTTCCAATTTTTATTAAAACAATTTTACATTAGTTTATTAACATTATTTATATAATAATATAGAATACGTTATAGTAACCCATACACAAAAGTTTTAAAAAAATATACAAACTAGGATTCAAAAAATTGTGGTCCTTTCGTTTCGCTTTAGTGCTATTAAGTTTTATTTTATGCCATTTAAAAATTTAGCAATAAAATATTTACATATCACTATTGGTTCAAAACATTAAAAAAAAAAGAGATGAAATTGACAAAGTGATACAATATATGCAAATATTGTCACTTGCACACAAGATATAATGAATAGAAGATTTTTTTTTTCTTCTAAAATGAATAATTCTACAGAATTTTATTTAATATTTCTTATCAACAATTTTCCCTATCTCTTAAAAAGGCAACAACTTTAGGGCACTATGAATGCAAAAATACTTGGAATGTAAAAACTAGAATTTAAAAAAATTTTACGCATAAAAAAAAAAATTTAATTTTTTTTTTTTAAATGTGACAATATATTATCTAGAAATTCATTTGGTAGAGAAGATCGCAAGTAAAAGCCGACTGTTTCAGGGTACAAAATAATAGATACTGTTACTTTAGCCTGTAATATATAAACAAAGTTATATTAACTTTGTTATGATAAACCAATGGTTATAATTGAATGCGATAAAATATACTGAAGCAATTTTTTTCTTTTAATACTAAATGAATTGAATGTATAGTAAATAGCGTTAATTTTTACAATATATGCATAAGTCAATAGGTTGTAAAAAAAAATTAGCAAAAGTAAGAATTCATTTTTTCAATATATTCTATAACCATATTTCTCTGAGTTGGGTGCTTTTTTTATTACTTGGCATTATGTATTTTTGCAAATCAGTGTACATTAAAAATGTATGTGCAATGACAATTTAAAATATACATACAAAATGTTTTTATAAAATGTTCATCTTGTTTTTAAATCGAACCAACCTCGAACGAATATCTTAAATCATTATACTTAAGAAGTAAATCCCATTAAGAAAATATGTATATGTATATAAACATGTCAAACAGCGTTTTATTTTTCTTTAAGCTGCTGTTGTCGTCGTTTGTTTGCTATGTAGATGATCCAGAAGAAACTTACTATGTTGACCACAAGTACTCGTAACTGTAACAAAACACATCATTTTCATAGAAGAATAGAACAAATAATGCATGTTCTGATGTAAACAATAATTTTCAAAATATCACTTTAATATTTGAACATTTTATATTTTCTCCATCAACAATTTACAAATTATGCGTAAATTCTGACTACGACACAAGACTACTATTACACCGGTTTAAATATTTAACTTTTCTACTGTTCCAAAGAATGCAATTTGATGCATTTATCGTAGGTATTGTTTGATAATTTTCTGCAGTTATAACTACACAACAAACTTACACTTACAAAGGAATTATATATTGCATATAATTAGGGTTACCACATGAGCCAATCACAGGCCAAATCGATTAACTCCACTTTTGGAATCTTTTAAAATTTCAGTGCCAAAGCGCTTGATTAATGCTTAATTTGGGATATTTAAAAAATAATTCTCAAAAATTTAACTTAGTCCCACCAAACGAGCAAAATTTTTTTGGACGTAAAATAAACAATCAATTTTTTTCCGAAGAACTAATTTTGGAATATACTATTTTATGCAATATACTGGGTGACCCAGTTATCGTGAACAGCATGGGGATCTTGTAAACGGTAAGAGATACAGAGTTGGTTAAATGAGTCAAAATAATCTATGATTTGAGAGCAACTATTCCATAAAAAAATTAATAGTTTTTGCGCTATTCATTTCGACTAATTAAACCAACTCTGTATTTCTTACCGTTTACGAGATCCCCATGCTGTTCACGATAACTGAGACACCCTGTATACGATTTAGATAAAAGATACACCTGTAATAATACATTCTACAATGTATATTTGAATTTAAGTTTTAAAAGGAATTTTATCTATTTTCTCTACTTTTTGTTTTGTGGGCGGCTCATACAGGGATGCGCAAAAGTATGGAAACAGACAAATATCTAGAACACTATTGCATATATAACAATGAAATTTTGTATCTCAGCGTTATGGTATTTTTCGGATTCGATGAAAATATTAAGGTTGCAACACGACTTCCGGTTAACCGGAAACAGACTCAAACTTTGATATTTTAAATAGAACACCCTGTATATTTTTACATTTTTGGATTCCTCTTAATATTTACTTTAAAAAATGTAAAAGGTTATGTGGGTCGAAAGTCAACTGTTTTCTTAAAATTTACATTTTTGTGAAAATTTTGAGCGATACAGCACTTTCAATTTTTTTCAACATTTAATTTGTTTAAAAAGGCAGTAGAATTTCGTTTAAGAATTAGATTAACAATAGATTATTTAACACTTTGCACTAGCTACATTTTAAAATTATTATACAGGGTGTTTTTTACACTAGGTCAAAATTGTGAAACTTTAAACATTGATAACTCATTTTTCTTAAATACAACACACTATTCGTTTTTACATAGTCTTGTAGAAAATTTGATTGTCTTTCAAAAACATTAACCATGTTTTATACCTAAAACTGATATTTTACGAGATATCGTGATTTTATTGTAAATTATTAGGGCAACGTAATATTTTCGAGTAGGCTATGAAGGTATTTTTGAGACAATTGAAACGTTATAATATTACCTTTTCTTCACTTATTTGCGACATTGCTAAAAATGTAGATGTAATTTTACCATTTTTACGTTTAAATCAAGGTTTCTTAAAATTATGCATTTATTGATTGGACTAGCGTGATGGGACAATTACTAAATCCTATAAACTAATTTTTTGTGTTTCTACAGTATAATTTTCGGTTTCAACCCTAACCGTTTTTTTAAATTTAAAAATAAGATTGGCCAGTGACTTTTGTTTAATCAGCGTTCTTTTCGCGTACTCAATACATTATCAATCGGTTTTTAGGACTTTGCAAACGATCAAAATCAATTATATGAAAAATATTGTGGCCCTGATAAGAAATCTCAGTATAAACGTAAGATTGTTAAAATTACATCTACATTACAAAAAATTTTGAAAATTCGAAAGGAAAAGTTAATACTACAATTTTCTTGTTTTTATCTTTTAATTGTTTCAAAATTACCGCTGTCAACCTTCATAGCCTACTCGAAAGACAATAAAATCGCGATATCTCGATAAATATTAGTTTTAGGTATGAAACATGGTTAATGTTTTTGAAAGACAATCAAATTTTCTACAAGACTATGTAAAAACAAATAGTGTGTTGTATTTAAGAAAATTGAGTTATAGATGTTTAAAGTTTCACAAGTTTGACCTAGTGTAAAAAACACCCTGTATAATAATTTTAAAATGTAGCTAGTGCAAAGTGTTAAATAATCTATTGTTAATCTTATTCTCAAACGAAATTCTACTGCCTTTTTGAACAACTTTAATGTTGGAAAAAATTGAAAGTGCTGTATCGCTCAAAATTTTCACAAAAATGTAAATTTTACGAAAACGGTTGACTTCAGACCCAAACAACCTTTTACATTTTTTAAAGTAAATATTAAGAGGAATCCAAAAATGTAAAAATATACAGGGTGTTCTATTTAAAATATCAAAGTTTGAGTCCATTTCCGCTTGAACCAGAAGTCGTATTGCAACCTTAATATTTTCATCGAATCCGAAAAATACCATAACACTCAGATACAAAATTTCATTCTTATATCTGTAATAGTGTTCTATATATTTGTCTTTTTTCATACTTTTGCACATCCCTGTATGTCCGTATTTAGTACAGACAGTTTGTATTTTAAATGTCTTATCAATGTCCATGTTGATTTTTCTTCACAATTGGTTTTGTTCGACATTTTTGTCCGTATTTTTCTTTCAAGAAATATAATGACCCTATTATAATATACTTAACTTTACTCCAAAATTACATAATTTACCTTTAAAACAAATAACATAAAATACACACTGACATACATTTAAACGTATTGAAAGTTAAGTTAAACAAATAAATTAAAAATATTACGGTCATCACTCGGGGGGTGTATGGTGTATGTCAGTGATTGAATAAGTATTCTTTGCCACAACAAGAGACCAATGTACACGGCAGAATATCATAATATAAAGAGTGATTACAAATATGGCTACATGTATTAAATGCAGTATAAAAGTAAACAAATTATTAAATAAGCAGTTTACTTACCATAGGTGGAACTACACTCAAATTCAACAACTGTATGATTGTTAAATATTTCCAACTGCTGGTAAGTACAGGCAAAAACAAATTTTCAAGTTGTTTCATTGCAGTCTTATGATCTTTACCTTCTAGCCTAGCAATCATGTACAGCGTAAAAGCTTGATATAAAGGTGAGTATATTAAACGTTCAGTTAAAAGTTTTTTTATTACAACAAATGATGCTTCCTCAGGTATAGTTCGCTCTAACCAACCATAAAAGTAGTGTGGTATTGTACCTCCAAATAGTAAGCTGTAATAAAAACAATTGTAAAACATAACTGCAATTATTACATAATTACAAAAGATTACAGTTTTTAAAAGAACTGCCTTATGAATTATTTCAGTGTTGTTTAAAGATATTGACAAAGCAGTTGAATAACACATCAAGTTTGTGCTGCTACTAATCCTCAACAAACACAATCTATTGTAATCTTTTTTAAAACATTGACACTGTGATTTGATAGCATACAAAGGTTTTGCGAAGAATACTGAAAAGGCCAACAATTTATTGTTGCACCTTCCACAGTTAAATATTTATAAATTTAATTAAAAATAGTTTTTCAGCTAAGTTTTAATAAAAGAGATGTAATTCTTTTAGGACTATCATTAAGTGGAAATGAAGTTTTGACAGAATGAAATTTAAAAAAAAAACAAATTTAATTTTTTTTAACTTTTTCAATTTTCGCGAAAATGGTTGCAGATATCTAAAATTCGTTTGCATATTATATATTAGCAATCAGTGTTGCCGCCTTTTGAAAATTGCTGATCCGGACATTTGTGCATAACGCGGGTCGTGTGGAAGTGAGGAGCTTTTTTTTTCTTTTTAGCGTTGCGACGGAATGTATTCCATACTTGAGGTCGCGCGCCGCCAATTTGCTACCCCTGGTATACATATGATACATTATTTCATTATTAAGTAATACAAAAATCACATCTGGCAATTTCTACGAAAACCGGACAAATTAATAATTAATCCGGACTGTGAATCTAAAAACCGGCTTGTCCGGGTGAAAACCGGCCTGGTGGCAACACTGTTAGCAATAAATTAAGCAACAATGCCAGATGTAAATGAAAGCTTTTTATCTCTTATAATAATTGAGTTATGATTATTGTCATCAAATTTCAATCAGTCTATACACGTAGAATTTTGACTTTTCAGATAGAGTAGGGATACCAGATTCGAAATTTAAAAACTAGGACAAAACAGCAACATTTTCAGTTCCAAAAACAAGACCAAAAAGGCATTTTTCTAAAGTAAATTTATTACTGAAATTCATTTTAATCAATGTCCAAGTGAAAACAGACATATTTTTAAATGTTTAAAGTGATAACATTCTTTTAGCAAAATAAAACACATTACACATAATGTTTACTGTCGACAGAATATTTATTGAAAATCAAATTTACCATAGAATGATTTCTTTAATTAAGCACAAGAGAACTAAAACATAAAATATATTGATACTAATATACTACACATTTGGAAATACGTAAATAACAGTAACATTACTCATTGTCATTCGACTTCACTTAAAAAGTTGAAATAATCACAAAGAAAAAGAAAATATGTTAATATTTATTTTTCAAAATATGTTTGTAAATACAATGTCCTTCAAATGGTTTGTTTGAATAATTTAACATAACACTTGTCTTATCTGCCAAAATTTATACTACAACATGACATGTTATGGCATCTTGTTTATGTTCTTCTATTACTTAATTCAAAACAGATAGTGAAATGGTTACGTTAAGATAAGACTATATTTACTGTTTGTTTAACATGCCAAAGTTCAATTACTTACCCATATATAGCATAAGCTAGCAAACTATTTTGGTTTACAGTTTTACATCCAGCAATATATTGGGATGCTAGATTTCCTGCACCAGCAATAATACAGCTAAAAATTCAATTACTTTAAAAAATATGCACCATACAAAAAATACAAATATTTTTTCTTACCTGGTAATAGCTTTAGTACGTATCGGGTGATTAAAAAGTTGATCAAAGTAAACTCCCAACAAACTATACAGCGGTTTTGAAAGCACCATTGTGGCGATATATAAAAGTGTAAAATGAATTGGCAAAAATAGCACCAGTATTTCAAATACTCTTGTTTTGTGATTTACTTAACGAGTTTTAGGTTAACTTTTGTTCTGTAGGTAACTTTAAATTCCCAATCCCCATCACAACTGATAAGTGACAATTGCTTTGTCATTGGATAAAATACCATTAGTTTCAAATACTGTTATATTTAATACCAGAAAACTTCTAAAAATAAAAGTTGTTAAATTTTTTTTGTAAAGGTCTACATTATATTCGCCCATTTTGCTCTGAAATAAAATTCAGCTTTAGATACTTCATCACCTTCTCATTATTATAAAGAAAATCAATGTCCAATTATTTAGTTTTTTTTTACAAAGTTGCTACATTTTTTACCCATTTAAAGCTGCATAATACATGTTGCTGATTACCTAGCAGTACAGTTGGTTGCAGAAGTACTAGGAGCATTTGTAGTTGATTTATATCAAATTTTCTACAAATGAATTGCAATTTATTTTTACGAGTAGTTCTTTATTTTCATCAACAGTGAACCCTTTCTAGCGTAATTTTATAGCGAAATTGCGCTTGTTAACTCATGATTTCTGTTCTGTGCGTCTGTGCGCACCAATCTTGCACTTCTATCTACTCCTCAACCAGACCACCTAGAGACTTCGGGTTTTCGGCATTATGTTAAGGAAGGTCTAATCTCGGGAACGCACAAAAAAAATCCAGGAAAAGATTTTGGATTTCCTGGAAATTCCGGAAAAACTCATAAAACTCATGATTTCTGTTCTGTGCGTCTGTGCGCACCAATCTTGCACTTCTATCTACTCCTTAACCAGACCACCTAGATACTTCGGGTTTTCGGCATTATGTTAAGAAAGGTCTAATCTCGGGAACGCACAAAAAAATCCAGAAAAAGATTTCGGAGTTCCTGGAAATTCCGGAAAACTCATAAAACTCATGATTTCTGTTCTGTGCGTTTGTGCGCACTAATCTTGCACTTCTATCTACTCCTCAACCAGACCACCTAGAGACTTCGGGTTTTCGGCATTATGTTAAGGAAGCTCTAATCTCGGGAACGCACAAAAAAAATCCAGGAAAAGATTTTGGATTTCCTGGAAATTCCGGAAAAACTCATAAAACTCATGATTTCTGTTCTGTGCGTCTGTGCGCACTAATCTTGCACTTCTATCTACTCCTCAACCAGACCACCTAGAGACTTCGGGTTTTCGGCATTATGTTAAGGAAGCTCTAATCTCGGGAACGCACAAAAAAAATCCAGGAAAAGATTTTGGATTTCCTGGAAATTCCTACAAAACTTATTTTCTCTTTCATTTACTATCTCTTAGTGTTGTGATTCCATGAGGTGAAAAAATTGCGCTAAAACACTCACTGAGTTTTTATTACTTGTTTGATATAGGTACATACTCTAATATGAGGGCGACTATTGAATCTGGCTTATTATTAATTAATGAACCTTGAACCACTAATTCATATTTGGCAAAGTTTTTTAATACTACGCTGATTTATATCAAAATAGATTTCGCTTTCTGCAACCGTTTTCATGAGAAGTAAAAAATCTGACAAATAGAGTTTCGGGTTTTTGGTTGTTAAGTGTTTTATCAAGATGTTACCGTTAATGTCCGAAATAACGTTAATGTTTACATTACCTAGTTAATCTTAGCATTCATTACCTAAGCTTTTCAGCAGGGTCCGAGCCCCGGGCCCGGAAGTAATTTAAGGGTCCAGGAGTCCACATACTTTTTAAATTATGGTGTATTAAATATTCATGATTCATAATTCGTCTTTTTAAAATAAATTTTCAAATAATTTATTTACTTGGGGCCCATGTACATTTTTCTGCCGGGCCCGGCGACGTCTCTCGACGCCTCTGCCTTTCAGTAAAGTTGAAAATTAAAAATGCATTGTTATTAGCCTATTTACTTTAGCTTGCGCTTAAAATTGTATTTTTAACTTAAGTTGCGATGTAGTTTTAAGCAATATGTTGTATTCGGATGTCTTCTTTAAATATTCTTTTTTTTTCTGTTGCAATTTTAATGTTGTTGCAAAGTCATATTATTTCTTAGTGTATCAATGACGGTTTTTTTACAATATAGTTTTACTAACATAATCAGTGATATATATTTTATATCAGAAAGAAGTCATAGACAACTAAGTTGATGTCAAAAAACCAAAACCGAAAAAGTTGGTTAGACCATTAAATTGAATAGAAACTTGTAAAAATAGTTGTAAAAATGTTTAATATACTTATCGATTCCTAGTAAAAATGGAACATTCAAGTTTTTTTGTGAATTTATCAATAACTTGCTTTGTATTTGAACAAAATTTTATAATTTAATCCACTTTAACCATTAAAGTAGCTATCACATGAAAAGTTTGCTAGCTTATGTCAATTCATATGTTTGAAATTAAATTAAACTTAATTAAGTAAAAAATTAACGTATATTAATAATACTTCACATTGGCTAGCATTTACTTAATTCTAAAGTGGATTTATTTTTTAATATAATTTTTGTCGTACTTCCATGCAGGGCTTCGAACCGGAACTGAACCGAAAACCGGAAAAATACCGTTATTTTTGTCGGAACGAAAACCGGAACTGAACCGGAAAAAAATATCGGTTTATTACGGTTCGGTACATGTTCAACAAACTAGCGCGTTTTGTTTATATATGTTTCCTTTAATAAATTATATTATCATCATAAAATATGTTACCTATATACTTCTATTTCCAATCATTATACCTTATTATTATACCAAATAAAAACATCTAAAAAAAAATAAAAAGTAATCACTCAGAGCTGAACCGAAAACCGAAAAAAACCGTTATTTTTTCTGGAACGAAAACCGGAACCGAACCGATATATATTTTTATAGATGAACCGGAACGAAAACCGAAACGAAAAAAATTACGGTTCGAAGCCCTGCTTCGATGTGTTCATTTATTTTTTAATATCTAGTTTTTGCTGTAAGTGCTGGGATCTTTTTAAGTTAACATACAGTTACATAGGATTCTATAAAAAGTATTAATTATCAATGGGAAATTTTTATTAAAAAAAAAGATATACAAAAAAAATGTTTTTATAATGTTTTCTTGATAATTTCCTTTCTCTGAATTCTCTTAATCAAAAAGAACGCTATAATTAATGCTTTCAAAGAATTTGGAACAACTTTACTTTAACGGACTTTGTCGGAAATGAATAAAATTGATTCCAGTATGACCAAATTCGAATTATAATAACTTAACCTAACTGTCAAACGGAACTTTTATAACGAAATTTTACGATAATGAATTGAGAGCGCTAAATGATTTTAACATATTTGAGTTCAACAAGTCCAGTTTTAGTAGCCCACGCCGTTTTATTAATTTTTATCAAAGTACGTTAAGGTAAAGTAATACCAAACGATTTTAAGAGTTCAACTGTAGCCAAGAGTATACAGTAAAATGTTGGTAATCAACTCCATGTTTGCGTTGTAAAATGATAATTAAATGTTTAAATGCAAACGAAATCATATGCAACATGAAATTTAAAATGCTGATTGATAAAATGTAAAAAAAATGGGATTGTAACTTATCATTATACTTTTTTTGCAACCAAGATTAGAATCCCCATCCACTCGTATGGGAATAACTGTTAATTTTAAGAGTACCGCCTTATCACTGAATCACATTGTTGAATAGAACTACTGAATTAAAGTTTTTTTAATCAGTAAACCGATTACAGATCAATAAGTAGAATCATTAATCACAAGAAATCAAAGTAAGAAAAAATCACTTAGCTACCGCTCGACTTAGATAGCATCTAAACATTGGTAAAACAAAACATTCCCCGTCCAGCAGATAATTAGTTACTTTATTACCATCTGATTAACATAACAATACGTAGATCCATTTTAGTCTGTCAGAGAAGACCACACCCTAAATCATACTAATGGTCTTACATGTCAATATGTGATATCTTATTAATGTATTTCGGTGTTTAACTGATGCATCTGAAGAGATTACTCGTGCATGTTACTGTTCATGTTCATTGTTAAAACGATTTTTTTTAAATATCAAACGAACTTTTGTTCATTATCTTCTTGTTCTTGTACTCGCAAGGCGCAGAGAAGAAACTAGCAGAGAAATAATAAAATGTACCGGGTATTCCAATAAGAACTTCCCAGCCCTGTAACTTCTTTATTGTAAGAGATAGAGCTTTAATGTTTGTGATAAAACATTAAAAAGGTCATTAAGGTTTTCTACATAGATACGGTTTTTTTAGATTTTATATACAAGGTGTTTACTTTTTGATATGGCACTATTGCTTTTTTCGTAAATGCGTAAATAATAAAATACAGGGTTGGTTAAATGGGACAATATTAAGCTATTTAGGAGTGTATTTCAAACAAGATCTTGTTTTGTATAAAAATTCCATGGTTTGCGTCATCTTACCAAAAACCAAAATTGTCCAAAATTTTCAAACTCGGATATCTCGGCTATCGTTGCTAGTACAAAAAAAAATACTAAGGGAATAATGTAGCCAGATTTTGTTTGCTACAAAATCGTGTTAGTCAAATGTTTATTTGTAAATTACCTTGCGAAATATTTAATGAAACTACTTTTTTTTAAATAGTTGTCTTAGTAGGTGATGATTTATATATAAATATTATTTTTTTCTCTTTACGATGATATTATTTTTGTAAATAATATTTTGTGTTAATTTACAAAAATAAGCGAAATAACTGAAAAATTTGTGAAATCTAAGAAAAAAATCGACGTTACCATGAAAAAAAAAAGAAAATCGAAATATATTTTTTATTTCGATACTTGCTAGTCTCTCCTGACACTTTTTAATTGGTGACATTAAAACAAATGTATGCAAAATTAAAATAATTAAAAATAGTTAAATACAGGATGACAATAATCTGCATGTGTTGTATGAGCACCTTTGTTATTATCAGAGTTACATGGACCATAGACGGTTAAATTTAAAAAAATCGATTGTGCCATGACTTTTTAGATATTCTTTTTTAATTCTTCGCAAAAATATCTATTGGAATCATTTCACATTTTGATTTTAATGTTATTTATCGTTGAAAAAAACCGTATGTTTATAGTTTTTTCAAGATATTAAAAAGAGTTGAAGGTGTAGGTCAAATGTAAAAACAAAAAGTAGGCTGCGAAAAGAAAAAAATATATAAAGTGTAAAACCTTATAAAACTCACGCGGTACAATATCCCAACGATTATTTTAAAAGGGATTTAGTTTTGTCGTTTATGGTTAGTTAGGTTTGCAATAGGTACATTTTAGCTTCAGAGTCGATTGTTACAATTAAATCGTATATTTTTTTACGTAACTGCTGATTCCGACTATTATTGTATATATTTTGTTTAAATCTTGTTTTTTTTTTTTTTTTGTTTTTACAGCCTACTTTTTGTTTTTCATCTTTAAAAAAATAAAAAAACCTTTATAACTTCCGTATTATTGAAAATAAATACATCAACCCTTGTACAGGGTGTTCCAGATAACATTTCCAGCATGGGGTTCTCGCTTATTATAAGAGATACAGGTTTGCTTAAATTAGATTAAATATTCCTAATGAGAGGGGCTACAATACATTTTTAAAAGTTCAAAATTTCTCGTTCTTCAAGTGTTATATACAGGGTGTCCCAAATTTGAGTAAATGCATGGGTATCTCGCTTATCTTAAGAGGTACGAGGTCGGTTAAATTAGGGCAAAGTTGAGAAATTAGATGCTCATCAAATACCTGCAAAGAAAATTTTCATAGCTGTCTTAGCTCAAAAGTTATTCAAGAAAAACTAAAAAAATTGATTTTGGTTTTTTTGCCCTATATCCTACATTTTTTAAGATTTCGACAATCTGAAAGCAATTCGTTATGGCAACTTTTTACGCTTTATATTTTGAGATTACAAATATTTTCCAACAATGTTTCGTCTCTTCAGAACCATCATCAACTTCATTTTTTTAAATACGGCGAAAACATTTTAATCTCATAGTTGAATAGCATTTTGTCTTCTGATTTTAATGATATATGACACTTAATATCTAAAATCATATTTTACCACAAAAATTTGAGAAAAACTCATTTTGTTCAATTTTTGAATCAAATGATCTTGTACAAAAAAAAAGCAAAATAAAAAACAAAACAATTTTTGTTGTTGTCTGTTAAAACTGTCACTTTGACAGTAATATGATCGTGATTAATTGTATGATTTGCAACCAGCTGCAAATTCTTCGAATTTGTGCTTTTTTTTAATTAAATATGACAATCAACACTTTTTAAAGAATTCGAGAAATGTCATAATATACACCAAATTTAGTTTTCTCATGGCATGCTTTTTAATTTTCAACAGTTTATTCAATACTTCATTAAAATCAATTACAATATCATATTTAAACACTTTATTTTCCATAATTGACGAAAATTATTTTGAGAATACTCCGCAATACACGAAGGCATAGCGAATAAATAAATAAATTAAAACCAGAACATAGTGAAAATAAAAATTGCTAACAAAAGCACAAATATCTAAGAATTTATAGCTGGTTGCAAATTATACAATTAATCACGATCATATTAATGTCAAAGTGACAGTTTTAACAGAACAACAAAAAAACAAAAACATTGTTTTGTTTTTTATTTTGCTTTTTTTTTGTACGAGACCATTTGATTCAAAAATTGAACAAAATGAGTTTTTCTCATTTTTTTGTGGTAAAATATCATTTTAGACATAAAAGTGTCATATATCGTTGAAATCAGAAGGCAAAATGCTATCAGACTATGAGATTAAAATTTTTTCGCCGTATTTAAAAAAATGAAGTTGATGATGGTTCTGAAGAGACGAAACGTTGTTGGAAATTCTTTGTTATCTCAAAATATAAAGCGTAAGAAGTTGCCATGGAGAAGTGCTTTCAGATTGTCGATATCTTAAAAAATGTAGGAAATGGGGCAAAAAAACCAAAATCATTTTTTTCAGTTTTTCTTGAATAATTTTTGAACTAAGATAGCTATGAAAATTTTCTTTGCAGATATTTGATGAGCATCTAATTTCGCAACTTTGCCCTAATTTAACCGGCCTTGTAGCTCTTAAGATAAGCGAGATATCCATGCATTTACTCGAATTTGGGACACCCTGTATAGTACAAAATATAAAAATGTTGATTTTTTCTCTCTCGTAACTTTTTTGTTTTATTCGTTAGATTCTGATACTATTATTTAATTTATGTTTTTGTTTATTCTCTGTACGGTATTTCCATATGTAACAAACCACCAAAGGTTACTAACGATGTTCTTTTTACTATTTTCTGTCGTTTCATGATTTTTTTTAAAGGACACGTTGATTGATCTAATGTGTGCTTATTTCATAAAAAAATATCTCAAAAGATAAAAGAATTTCAAGAACTTCAAATGCTGTCTATTTAAGTTATTTAAAAAAATTATGTACTTACTACTTAAGTAAAGTTTTAAAATCAAATATCTCAAGAATATACGTAGATAAGTACATACAAGGTGTCCCAGCCAAGACGAATTATTTGATAGCTCTGTTATTAGTGATAATATTAAAAAAAGTTAAATATAAAAGTTGTTTGTTATCATTTACTACATAACCTAAAATTATTTTTAACTATACACAGTGTTTTGTTTTTGCGCTCTGATACTAAACATTGTTTTTTTATATAGAACACCCTGTATATTTTGCAACTTTTGGATGTAAAATTAAATTCTCTTTTAAAAATATTATAAGTTGTTTATGTCTAAATAGAACCGTTTTTGAGTTATAACCGTTTTTCGGAAAATTTTGACAGATGTAGACCTTTATAAAAATATTTATATTTATTAACATAAGAACACCAGAGCAATTTACTCTGGTAATTTATTAGACAATAGTGTCGTAGTGATTGTTGACTAGTTACATTTTTAAAATAATATACAGGGCGTTCGTTATACTCGGTCCATTTCACTAAACTTTAAACGCAGGTAAGTCATTTTTTTTAAATGGAACACCCTATATATTTTTACATTTTCTTGTAGAAAATTTAATTATCTTTCAAAGTTGTTAAGCATGTTTTATGTCTAAATATAATACTTTTGAAGTTTTTTCGTTTCTTATGATTTTTTGAGAGTATTTTACCTAAAATATCGGTAGTAGCCTTTGAAAATTCAAAACAATTTGTTTGAACTGTCAACCAGAACAGTTAATCGGCATAATTTCCACTATTATGCCACTAAAAATCTATATTTTTTAAGAACTGTAGATACACAGCATTCTGGTATTATTTGCTGCCATTTATGCTGTGTATCTACAGTTTTTAAAAAATACGGATTTTTGGTGGCATAATAGTGGAAATTTTGCCGATTAACTGTTTTGGTTGACAGTTTATACAAATTGTTTTGAATTTTCAAAGGCTAATACCGATATTTTAGGTAAAATACTCGCAAATAATCATAAGAAACGAAATAACTTCAAAAGTATTATATTTAGACATAAAACATGCTTAACAACTTTGAAAGATAATTAAATTTTCTACGAGAAAATTTAAAAATATATAGGGTGTTCCATTTAAAAAAAATGACTTACATGCGTTTAAAATTTATTGAAATGGACCGAGTATAACGAACGCCCTGTATATTATTTTAAAAATGTAACTAGTTAACAATCACTACGACACTATTGTCTAATAAATTACCAGAGTAAATTGCTCTGGTGTTGTTATGTTAATAAATATAAATATTTTTATAAAGGTCTGCATCTGTCAAAATTTTCAAAAAAACGTTAATAACTCAAAAACGGTTCATTTTAGACATAAACAACCTATAATATTTTTAAAAGAGAATTTAATTTTACATCCAAAAATTGCAAAATATACAGAGTATTTTATGTAAAAAAACAAAGTTTGGTATCAAAGCGCAAAAACAAAACACTGTGTATAGTTGAAAATAATTTTAGGTTATGTAGTAAATGATAACAAACAACTTTTATATTTAACTTTTTTTAATATTATCACTAATAACAGAGCTATCGAATAATCCGTCTAGGCTGGGACA
Organism: Elmis aenea; assembly: GCA_947652605.1. Lineage (NCBI taxonomy): Eukaryota > Metazoa > Arthropoda > Insecta > Coleoptera > Elmidae > Elmis > Elmis aenea. The sequence continues at coordinate 36,392,184 of OX393579.1, read as the reverse complement.
CCCTGTATATAAATCTAAAGACATATTTGAAAGGACCTAAGATTCTCTAAATATTTTGAAAAAAAGATCAAAGCTCTGTGTCTCTCTAAATTAAAAAAAATATTGATTATTTGTCTATTGTGAAGAAACCGAATGGTGTTTTTTTTTTTTAAATATTTTCCTTTTAATAAATACGTACTACATAGGACCGGACTCTTGGTTGCAACACCTGCATCGTGTTAATGTTAGTTTATCGGATATCCGGTATCTTTGTGAAGGTGCTGTATGTTGGTTAACAATGTATGAAATTTTTCTAGTTTTTGTTTTATTTTAATACTTGAAACATATTTATTGTTTTTAGTGAGCTAACTACAAATAACCACAAAAATTTGATGTTTAGTAAAACCCTCTACGGCCAGAACGTCTTTATTTTAAAAGGTAGAATTTGCAATTTACCGTAAAATATCCCCACGATCATTGGCTCTATTTGAATGTGCAGCTAAAATTTGCTGAAATTAAACTTTTTGTGATATAGTGAGTTTTAACTAAAATTGTTTTAAATTTTTTAAAACTATTTTTTTAACAATAAGTGACAGAGGTGACTTTTGAAAGTAAGGATTTAATGGTTAATAATTTCTTTGTATCGAAACCTGATATTTAACGAATGCTTTTAAAAGCTACTAAATAAATAAATCATTCTCGGCAGTTTATAGAAAACATCTGATAAACAATAGAAAGTAGCTAGCAAATAGTTATAACTTATTAACGTTGTATATTTTACAACTTCCTATCACTAACATTCAAATTTTCTTGTTCTTTCACGTTTGTTTAAATAAAACTTTTATTTATTACTAATGTGGCCACTTGTTTTTAAAGCAATTCACACATGTCTGATAAATGTCTTGTGTTTTTTCTTTATTACATTTCAAAGACTTCTTTGGTTGGTGTATTTTTATTTTTCTCTACAAAGTTTATTATCGACTTTAAAATATTGTATAATGTAATAGTGAATTAGAAGTTTAAAACATCGATTATCATAAAATATACTTGAATGTTATAGATTAAAAACGCTTTAGTTTAAACGAAATTTAATTGAAAGATGAATAAGGCTTATAAACATCGCAACATGGAGATCTTGCTTTTCTTAGGAGCTACGAAATACCTAGGTTAAATTTATTCATGCTGAATTCAAATTTGAAATAAGTACCATGTTCCTCTAAACCAAGAGTATATTACATCATCGCATTTAAAATTTTTAGTACCATCTTCTAATGAAAAAATACAATATGGAGTCCATAAAAAAATCAAAAAGTTGATGATGGTCAAAAACAGTGAGACGTTTAAAACTAAATCTAATTAGAGCAGTGAATAGACAATTAGAAGTCGCTTTTATTTCTCTCAATAGAGAAAATCGAGTAAAAAATAAAATGCATTTTTTTAGTATTTCTCTGGATAATTGCTTTAAAAAACGCCATTGCAATTTTTTGACTGACATTAATTCAGCATCGAGCTACTGAAAGTCTGCTACAATTTAAGCAACTTTGTAGTTTTTAAGTTACGCGAGAAGCCCATGCTAAGCCTGGCATTTAGGACACCCGGTATCATGTATTGTATACTATATCGGGTGTAAATGAAGTGTGGTACACCTCCTTTTTTTCCTTTAGTTTTGATTTTAGATAAATAAAATTTTAGACATGATATGTGCAAAAAACCTGGCTTTTTGAGCCGTTGCACACATTGGTTTCACTTCCGGTTTCGCCGGAAATTACCCCAACTTTGTTATTTTAAATGGAACACCCTGTATATTTTTATATTTTTGGAAAGAGGAAGCGATTTTAGATACAACTGCACTATTTTGGTTAATTTTTATAAACTCAAAAATTTTTTGAAACAAAATTTAGTTTTTTTATTAAGGGTGCCGTGACCTGCATAAATTGATTTTTATTATGTAAAACATTGTCCAAAAAACGTTTTTGTAAATTTTAAATGATATTTAGGTTACTTTAATCGGCTTTGAAGGTTGCGGAATCGGTTTTTTGACAAAAAACCATTTTTTTTAAATAGAACCATACTGGTACTAGCGGTTATTTAAATTAAGCATCTTCTAACGAATCCATCGATACCAATAACTTGTATTTTTATTAAGGGTCTATTTCAAAAATTTCAAATTATTGTGAAGATTTATTAGGATATCTTTTTAATCGCAGTAATCTAATTATGTAAAAATGATTACCAAAATTTTTAGACTTTTTAATTAAATGACTATAGGTAGTAGTTAAACATAAAACAACGATCATTTGTTTTGTTGTAATTATGCACAGTGTACTGCGATTAACAGTGCATTGTATCCAAAATCGCTTCCTCTTTCCAAAAATGTAAAAATATACAGGGTGTTCCATTGAAAATAACAAAGTTAGGGTCATTTCCGGCGAAACCGGAAGTGAAACAAATGTGTGCAAGGGCTCAAAAAGCCAGGTTTTTTGCACATATCATATGTCTAAAATTTCATTTATCTAAAATCAAAACTAAAGGAAAAAAAGGAGGTGTACCACACTTCATTTACACGCGGTATACTATACAATACTGTGTACACCAGAATTGTTATAATTCTAATTGTTCGAATTCCATTTGAATATGTCCACTGTCTCGCATTTCAATAAGATCGTCTTTTTTTTAAATCACTATCATCCATCGAATTTAGGTTATAGAGAAATGGATCCAGTATCCATCTCTGAGTTTTGGTAATATTTCCAGTAGAAAAATAACCATTGAATGATTCGCTCAATCGTTTCAAATGTATTGCAATGTCGGGTATAATTGTATTTTTTTCATTTTCCACAAAAATTGAATCAAGCAAGGGAAAGTTTGTAAAATTCCCATTTTCAATTCGACGTATCCAAATGTCTAGTTTTCCAATAAATGAAGATAATTTTTCACTAGCTATTATTATATTTTTACCAAATCGTTGGATTGATATGTTCAATTCATTCAAGTGGCTAAATATATCTGCTAAGTAGGCTAGTCTCAGAATTGCATCCTTACTCTCAAAATCTTTTACTAAATCACAGTTTTGACTAGTCAGTAACTGAATAATTTCTTCACGAAATTCAAAAACCCTGTTAAGCATGCGGCCCTTAGAGAGCCATCGTATTTCGGTGTGATATAGAAGCACGGTATGAGCAGCACCGATTTCTTCACAAAAGGCACGACAGATATGCCACTTGATAGGACGCTTCTAACAAGGGCCTTTGAATTGCTGACTCGCATAATTTTTAGATAGTACCACTGGTATCAAAAATTTAATAAATTATATTTCATAATTTATATTGTTAGGGGCTTCTCCCGCACCCCCAATATGCCTTCCCGCACCCCAGGGGTGCGGGCACCCCCGGTTAAGAACCACTGATGTATAGGTACATACGAGTATAATTAAAAAAACTTATAAAAGTGAAATACGGCAAAAATGAAGTTAAAAGCTAAGAGTAAGTTGAAACTAAAACATTTTAATACTTAATTGATTTTTGGGTCGATTCTATAGCAAACTAATGTGGCGCCTTAGGCGATTTTAAGTTTTGTGTCCCTTCCTTCAAACAGGCAATAAAGTTATCAATAATAACCTGATTATAATAAAAAATTGCTTTTATATTAAGATTTAAGGCTTCAGCATAACACCGCTTGGGGCAGTCGCCCTACTCTCGCCTTTGAATAGATTTTTGCGTATTTTTTTTTAAATTAAAATAATCAAGGCTCTTAGATTATATTTTTTAGTTCATACGTTTAACATCGCAAATTACATGTTTGTAACGACACCGGTTCCTTTTTTATAATGCATTAAAATTTTCTTTAATTGCGAATATTTTTTTTAGGTCTGAGTAAAAACAAACATCGTTTTACAAAAAAAAGCAAACTGTTATTTATTTGTAAGTAATACAGTGGCAATGAGAAGATTTATCAAAAGTGACTAGATAAATACTACCCCTTAAAAATAAGTTTACAAAAAAATATAAAATTAATAATAATGATAAAGATCACTTATATACAGAATGTGCTTACAACTAAAATAAAAGATTAACAACTAAAATTAAGCATTTGAGCATTATACATCATGCTTAAGAAATAAATATTCTACAACATTCATATATTAAATATAAATAATACCATACTTAATTGTAGCTGTAAAAAAGTACATTTTTCGATAAACGTAATAGCTGATACATAACGTAAGTAATAATAATAAAATTTATAATGTAATATAATGTAATGCGTTATTGATATAACATAATGGTACAGAGACACAAATGATAATTTTTTGTGATTTTATTTTGTAACTTGTATTTAAGTCATTACCAATAGATAAGATGATTCTTTTGTACAAGCAATTGTTGAAGATATAAAGATATACGGTGTAAAATCCAATTTTAATAAGTAGGTACTATAGAAAATATTTTTATTTTAAAATTTCTAAATAGAATTTAGAACTATTTTGTTATTTTGTAAATTGTTTTGTTCAGTTACCATTTAGAATTGGTTTAATACAAAATGTATGATCTCCAATAATTTCGAATTAAATATATAGGTGATTTGTTTAATATTTTTAAATAATTTTTTTCGTGCAAAATATATAGTGTAATTTCGAATTAAATATATAGGTGATTTGTTTAATATTTTTAAATAATTTTTTTCGTGCAAAATATATAGTGTAATTTAAAAACAGATTTTTTTAATTTGGATATTTCAAAAAATGTTATTTTTGTTAAAAGATGGGTGTATGAATTTGGAATTGTTGGTCCTAAAATTAGTTTTAGACTATGTACCAATTTTTACTACAAATAATTTTTTTTTGAAAAAACTGCAATTAAAAAAATTTCCTTTTTGGAACATACTTTTTAAATAGTACTATACAGCGTCATTCAAAAAGTCTGCAACAAATGGGAAAGTTTTTTATTATCGATTTCTCAGAAAATTTTATTCTTGATAAAAGTTGGTGCATAGTCTAAAACTTATTTTAAGATAAAAAAAAAGTTCAATAAAAAGTCTTAGGACGCTAGATTTTAGCGATTTTTGAAATATTCGCAAGCGTAAAGTGCCCTATTTCAAGAGATACAACAAATTTTTATAAGAAAAAGTTATTCAGAATCCAAAAGTATGGCTAGATTTTAATTTTGAAGGTCAAATTCCAATTTTTATTTTTTAAGAAATTTTAACATTCAAAAATTCTGCAACAAATGGAAAAAAAATTTAAATCGATTCTCAGATAATTTTATAACTGATAAAAGTTGGTGCATGGTCTAAAACTAATTTTAAGATAAAAAAATGTTTAATAAAAAGTCATAGGACACTAGATTTTAACAATTTTTGAAATATTCGCTATTTCAAGAGATACAAAAAACATGTATAGGAAAAATTTATTTAGAATCCATAAATAAGCCTAGATTACAATTTTGACAGTCAAAATCTAACTTTTATTTTTTAGCAAATCTTAACATTCAACAAGTCTGCAACAAATGGAAAAGTTATTTTTGATCAATTCTCAGAAAATTTTATTCTTGATAAAAGTTGGTGCATGATCTAAAACTATTTTTAAGATGAAAAAAAGTTTAACAAACATTTTTGAAATATTCGCTAGAGTAAAGTGTCCTTATTTAAGACACAAAAAACTTTTAAAGATAAAATTTATGTATAATCTAAATACCGGGTGTCACACGTTCATGGTACACCCTCTTTTTTTTCTTTAGTTTTGATTTTAAATAAATAAGATTTTAGACATATGACATGTGCAAAAAACCGGGCTTTTTGAGCCGTTGCAGATATTTGTTTCACTTCCGGTTTCGCCGGAAATGACCCCAACTTTGTTATTTTAAATTAAACACCCTGTATATTTTTACATTTTTGGGAAGAGGAAGTGATTTTTGATACAACTGCACTATTTTCGTTAATTTTTATAACCTCAAAATTTTTTTAAAACAAAATTTAGTTTTTTATTAAGGGTGCCGTGACCTGCACAAATTGATTTTTATTATGTCAACAATTGTCCAAAAACCGTTTTTGTAAATTTTAAATGACATTTAGGTTACTTTAATCGGCTTTGAAGGTTGAGGAATCGGTTTTTTGACAAAAAGTCAATTTTTTTAAATGGAACCATGCTGGTACTGGCGGTTATTTAAATGGATCATCTTCTAACGAATCCATCGATACCAATAACTTGTATTTTTATTAAAAATCTACTTCAAAAATTTCAAATTATTGTGAAAATTTATTAAGAGATCCCGGTTTTTTTGCATATATCATGTGTCTAAAATTTCATTTATTTAAAATCAAAACTAAAGAAAAAAAAGGGGGTGTACCATGAACGTGTGACACCCATAAGGCTAGATTTTAATTTTAATTTTTTAACGTTCAAAAAATCAAAAAGCCACTAAAATCTAGTGTCATGACTTTTTATTAAACTTTTTTCATCTTAAAATTAGTTTTAAAGCATGCACTGACTTTTATCAAGAATAAAGTTTGCTGAGAAATTAATAATTTTTTTTTTCCATTTGTTACAAACTTTTTGAATAACGCTGTATATAAACATATAAATGATAAATTAAACGAATTACACAAATAAAAATGTTAAACAAACACTTTCATTTGTACTCCATAAGCGCAAGTAAAAATAAAAGCTCTATTTTGTTATTTGATTCTCCTCATGTCGTTACAGTGTTCATATCTGATGTCCCTAAATTATGCAAGATTTTCTTTTGTATTAATTTTAAATCCCAAATACTTTAATAGATGATTCGACTGATCCATCATGCGACAGACTGGAGAGGTATTGTCGGCTGTCATGTCGGATATGTCACTAAGAGTTAGTTTAGTGCGGTACTAGACCGGCAAATCCATCAGATTATTTTACAAAAAAAAAAACGCCTCCTAAGACTTATCAAAATTGTTAAATAGTAGGGAACACAATTTTGAATGTACGGAATCAAGTTGAAATGTTATTATTTTTAATAAACTAATTTTTAAGTTTCATTAATCTTTTGTGCTATTTTTGAGTTTAATGATTGGTCTAAAGCTCTAAAGTGAAATTCAAGGGCCTCAAAGTTTGTCGTCAATGGGAAAAAAACACAATGTTTGTCGCCAAGAGGTAAGTCGCTAAATGTCACTACTATTCGTGATTATATGGACATTGGAATAATACAAAATACCGATTCGAATGTTGGTGTTACACATATTTGTATTTATTTTTATGGATACGAATCTACTGCGTTAGTTTCAGAGTTTTTATATTAAATTTCTTTATTATGACTTCCAAATAACATTATGCTTCCTGGAAAGAATGATTATGCTAATAAAGAAAAGCAAAATTAAAAAACAAGCATAAACACTATAATTTTAATTGCTTTGTATAGCAAATAGAAAAATTTTAAATTAACTTTCCACGAAGAATAAATAAATAACCAGATCAGTAAACAGTAAACAATAATTATAGGATAACTATTGTTACAAAATATTGTAAACGATAATAATAAATAAACAGTAAATACAATGAAAAAATTATTTTGAGAACAAACGCACACAATGAAACTTGTTTCTTAAAACTTCACTTATGTATTTTTGTGCAATTAAAACTTGTTTCTATTGCGACGTACATTTTTAAGGCAACTACAAAATGCACACAAACTTAAAAAAACATAGTGAACTACTTTCCGATAAAATATTTTTCACTTTCGCTTTCAAATGTTTTGGTTTAGTTTTCTCACTGGAGCCATGCGCATTTACATCAAATATAATTATAACATGAACTGTGTAAGACTTTTTGATTATGTAAAATATAAAAATAACATAAAAAAATACATTCCTACCAAAAATATCATTGAAGTTAAAATAAAAATGTAAATAATTGTTTATTAAATATTAATTAAATACTTACATATATCAGTCTTGTGTATTAAAAAAAATACATTTTATTTTTGTTACTGACGTGAAAATAGAGTTTAAATTGAATTTTTATATCCATAAAACCTTTTATAAAGGTGGATTAGGTCTTTGACGTGGTTCGGTATAGGTTTTGTTTGTCGGAGAAGTGAGTGTTTACGCTAAATTAACATTTAAAAAATACTAATGTATTTGATTCCTACACCGAATGAAAAATAACATGTTAAGTAATAATTATTTGGCTTATTGTTGGTGCATAAAAATGTACGTTCTTAGAATTCAAATATTTTGTAAGTGAATTTAGGTTTACATTTGTTAAACTACTTTTATTAATAAAAGTACTTCCCTTATAAGGTTTTTACGATTTAAAGCAATTTGCTACAGTTGTATGAATGAAAAATGACGTGTATTGTATTGTAGACTTTCATCCGCTTAAGTGATATTGTGTCATGAGTTAAGACAGGAACCTCCTACTCGTTTGGATTAAACATACGCACTCACATGTTCACAGGTTTTAATTGGGAGACGATGTCGGACCGATATGTCAATCCAATTCTGTCACGCTCGTCAGATTATCCGTGTACGTCGCTTATACGCCGTTATAATTATTATCACCTATGAATATCGTGTCAATTAATTGATGTTAAAATGAAAACTCTGTATAAAAAACATGTAAAAAAGTCACCGTGACGTCTTGAATGAATAATTATTTATGTATAACAAATAGACGCCAAATTTGTAAATCGTCTAAATCGGTTTTTAACCTTGGCGGATATGATTTTTTTTGTAAATTAGTTAAATCTTTTTTTGTGTGATTAACGAACCCAAACGTTTACGGAACTAGACGAACGTTCAATTTTATTGCAAGTAATATTTACAAACCGCGACTTGCTTAATTTGATGTCATTATACAAAACAGTATTTTATTATTTGCTCAGGTGTTTGTTAAATTTTAAATATATTTAAATAAATTCTTAACATTTGACATTTAAGTAATATATGATAAATACAGTGTTAGAAAATTTTATGTTAAGATGGTACTAATGGTAAGAAAATGCAAACTGCTTCATGCTCTTTATACACTATAAGGTCTCGAATTTTTTAGGTTTGTTCCCGCAGTGCATTTTCTACTAATTCATGAAACGATGCATGAACTGGTTTATGCACATTCGTCAACTATGGACTTTTAAATGTATTAACCTCTGCCGAAACGCTTTAACGACATGTCTAACTGTAAATGACATTTGGGTCTATTGGGTTCATAGAAATTTAAGCATCGCAGTACTAACATGGGATTGAGATGGCGATGCATAGCTACTAACTAGAGGCCACGTTAGTTGTGAACAGCGCATGCGTGTAAAAATCCAGCGACAGTTCTTGCCTTCGTTCATGTACTGTTTTTACAGTCCACAAACTAGTTCGTGAACGGATCCGATAACTGCTGCAAAAACCGACTAACCGTCCGATTAACCATCAGAGACTGTGCCGGAATGCTTTATCGATACTGCGCATAAACTGACCGTTCATCGGATTGTATACAGCTTTCCTAAAACAAACCTGACAAATTGAATGTTATTAGCGATGGCAAAATTATTTTAAGCAGTCGAGCTCCTTTTTGATGAAACCCCATTGATCGAAAAAGAAATTTGTTGTTTTTCAGTTTTGAAATATAACAAATAACTGATTGTTTCCAATGTAAGTAAATTCGTTTAAAGGAAAATATAAATAAAAAGTTTGTTCTTTAATTGATAACACGATAATATTTGCATTTTAATTGACGTTTTTTAATAACCAAGTACTTATTACACAACTTTTCCATTTTTAATGAACTTATAATTAGAAAGCTAATTTCGTACGTTAGAAATAATTTTTTGAAAATAAATATATTACAAACGAATTGTTTTATATTTCATAAGTATATCATATCAGAATAAAGTCAGGTTTCACAAAGCACTGTTAAGTTAACGAAGCCGTCAAACATCGTTTCCATAGTAACAAAAAATATGTTGCATCCTTTAAATGGAGCTTTGTGTGTCCGGGCATATGCAAGCAAGGAACATTTTTAAACAACAGCAGGTAATTTGTTTTAAGGTAAGAAGTATTAAATTTAAATTTCAGTTAAATAATGAATTAGCTTTTAATAAACTAATAAAGTAATTCGCCATCTTATGTAACGTTCTTCAATTCTTCGTCAAACGTTTAATTCGCCTACGCAAATATTTCAGCCGAAGTTAATTATTTTGTTTGTGTTTATGGTATTTGATATCATAAATGTGCGTTGTTCTGAATATTCATAAATTATTTTTTATACCCAATCTATAAAAGATACACGTTTATAATAAACTGCGTAATTTCTTCGTCGTTAAAGAAGTTGTTTTTGTTTGATTTGATAAAAGTTTTCTTGAAATCCATATCTCAATCATGAAATTATTGATAATTTTTTAATTTTATTGATTTACAACGTAATTTCCGTTTCAAATATTTTTAAATTCGAATTTTATGGAATTATCATCGCATTAAGCTGTAATTGGTTAAAATTGTTATATCTTAAACGGCAGTTTAAGATAAAAACATTAAATGTCCGTTATATTTAGTTTGACAAATCTTATATCTGTTCAAGGTACAAATGTGATTTCAAATAATAATTTTTTATGGAAATTATTCAAATTAAATGGTTTTGATTTAAAGTTGCTTTGTTGTTAAACAATTATGCCCTGTATATGCAAATTTTGCCAAACATGTTTTTCGTTGTTCACATTATTCATACATACATAGATGCGTAAATCAATCTTGATTGGCTATTGTATCTGGCGCATTGGCTGGCGATTGCAGGGTTTATAAAACTTATACAGGGTGTAGATTCGGATCACGCAACATAGCAATTTCAATGGTAAAATTTTAAAAGTCGTATTCTTGCTCCCCTAATTATTTTAGAAAAAAAGTGCAAATACGTTTTTTGTAGAGCAAAAAATTCTGTATCCATAAATGTAATCAATATTACTTTTTCGTTTTCCAATAACTAAAACTTAAGCAATTACAAAACGCGTTTTGACAAAAATCTGTAGTGCCTTGGAATTATGCTATGACAACTGCCCAGCCTAATGTCAAACATTTATTTTACACAGTTAGTTATGTTTTCATTCCAAGATACAATAAAAATGATTATTATGAATAAACTTCACGTCAAAGTGACAGTATAAGTGACATTAGGCTGGGCAGTTGTCATAGCATAATTCCAAGGCACTACAGATTTTTGCCAAAACGCGTTTTGTAATTGCTTAATTTTTAGTTATTGGAAAACGAAAAAGTAATATTGATTATTTATGGATACAGAATTTTTTTCTCTACAAAAAACGTATTTGCACTTTTTTTCTAAAATAATTAGAGGAGCAAAAATACGACTTTTAAAATTTTACCATTGAAATTGCTATGTTGCGTGATCCGAGTCTACACCCTGTATAGCTGTATCGTAGTGGCGCGCAATTCAAAATGACGTCACCCACGGTACAGTTTTACATGTATCTTTTGTCTTTTGTGTCTTTTGTTCTCATTCATTAACATATGTCACATATACGGAAATGTTAAATTAATATTTTGCTTCTGAAAATACAGTATTATAGACAACCTGTACAGTAGACTCTCAATTTACCGGGTTGGATGACAAAAACAAAAATTCGGATAACCGATTTTCCGGTTAATCCAAATGCGTTAATGAATCTACAAAATTGTAGTAAAAAGTACGAAACACACATATTACGTGCCTACTATAAAGACACAATTATTTCGGCAGATGTGTTTTTAATTTATTAGGAATTTTGAAATGTCCCGGTTAATCTGCTTTCCGGTTAAAGCGATATCGGTAAATCGAGAGTATACTATGTATTTCATTGTTCCGTCTATCTAACTACACTTTTTTCATAGAGTTGTTATTCTTGATAAGAGTTTAGTCACTTGTAAATATGCCTCATTGAATTTATAGTTGTGTATTATTTTTTTACATTATTTTGAATCTATTTAATTTTTAATATTAATACACCATTTGTTTCTCTGTACATCATTTTGTTACTTTGACAATAAGAATAAATGATAGCCTCTTTCTTAACAATATTTTTAAATTTGACTCGTAATTTTTCATTGGCAAGCCTAAAAGTACATGGATTGATTTCACTGTAGTCTACAGATTAACCATACGATAAGAAATAAATATTTTATAAATACATTTATATAACTTACCTAATTGCTAATGATTTTTGTTAGTATAAATCTATATATCGCAACAATAATATCAGAAGGTAAAATTTATATTACCTAAAATATGGACGGAGTTTTAGTACGATTATGTTCATTAAGTATTATCTGTAATATAAGTACGAATAATTTGTACATAAATATTTATCAAAAATGCAAAGGCACTTATTTGGCAAATGTTTCGCGCACCTTTTCATTACATATTAAAACTTTTTTTTTGAAAAAGTTTTTTCATTATTGTCAATATACGTTTAAGAGATAAAAAACTGTATATAAAAATGTCACTACTATCTACAATAACAACAGATAACAAATGGCAAGTTTCAGATCACTAGGTTTTTGATTTGTGAAATATTTAGCACTCATTCTGGTGTACCATTACTATCTTCTGTGTGTGTTCCACAAGAATCTTCTGCCGAGTCAGGATGATTTTTGTTGTTCTGAGTTTTGCAGGATGGACAAAGTCCCGGAGAACCTCCACTAAGATACATTTTGCCGCATCTGGCGCATTCTTCTTGAGGATCACCTGAAAAAGATATTTTTTTAGTGATTATTCGATAAAATCATTTACATATAAAAAAACTGTTGCATAAGTTAGCTGTGAAATTGGATCTTAAAAAAATCAGCAGGAATTAGTTAGTTTATAAACAAAAAAAAGCCCTTAAAATTATATTTTAGTACTTAATAAATATAGAGACAAAGAAATTCAAATTTAGCCGAAGCTCATTGAAGAAATTTAAAGGAATTCGTTAATTATGTAACTCAACACCTTTGATGACAAACATAACTATTTGGTCTGTTTTATTAAGATGATAATAATAATGAAATAATACTTTTCTATACAATAATATCGTTTGATTTTTAAGCATGCAATTTTTTGTAATATTCTATAACATCCAACGTCAAACATATTTCTTTTTCTGAACTACAATAAACAACTAATTTTTCAACTTGTCAAAAGTTAAACTATGCAGTCCGTCTGACAGATACCTTTTAAATGCGAAAAGGAATGTTACAGTTGCATATTTATATGATAGAGCCATCTCGCGGTTGACATTTTCTCGTGAGCGAATTCCGGCGCAACAGAAATAGAGCTTGAGAATTATTTAAAAACGTGCACCCACCAAAAAAGTTATAATTGCTCGTATATTGTAATTATGTCGCGTAAGTAAAATGTTACTCATAAATCGTTGTCAATCTTTTCTGGGGTACCTAGACGCAGTATAAAAAATTATGATGATATTACAATCGATATTGAAAGATAATTGTTAAGAGGAACTTTTAAGTTAGCTAAAAGTGGATCGCATTGTCAAAACAGGTTGGAAAACATCGATGCACGAGTTTATTACAATATATTACACTTTAACACTACATACTAAAAACAGCTATGGACAAAATATGAAAATAGGTTAAATTGTTTCTTGCACTATTAATAACATAGCATTCCGGCAATATAACAGTATATTAACTCTGCAATAAACGGTAGAAACGTTATATCGAACGCCTCTAAAGGAAAAAATATATCTCTACTAGAAATCCAACTATAATTGTATGAACTTAAATCAGCTACTGGTAACTTTCGCGCGAATTTAGATAAATATTTCGTATAGTTTACACTATACAGGGTGTTTGAAATTCGAGTTTAAGCATGGCGATTTCGCTTACCAATAGCTAGAGTATAAGTTTAAATTTGGCAAAGTTGCTTAATTCGGTGCTCATTAACAATCCAAAGAAAAATTGCAAATATCTCAATCGGTGTTTCTAACCTGTTGTATGGGTAACTCCGTTAATATTAAAGATACAGAAACGTTTAAATTAGCAAATTTGTGCAGAATTCAAAGGGAAATCTGATGCCATCAAATTTGATCTACGTCATCAACTTTTTGAAATATTTTGAAAAAACTGAAAAAGGTCGATTTTTTCAAACTTGAATAATTCCGTAACCATATGAGCTAGAACAAAAGTAAAAATTAGCTTTCATAGATGTTTTTACGTAGATTTTAAATATGTTGACGAAATTTTCATAGCACTCTCGATTTCCTAGTTATAGCACAAACTCGCATTTTTTTAAATGGAAGTCATAGTTGGCTGTGTGTAGCCTTATTAAAACGGTTATTTTTTTCTCGTGTCAATGATATAAGAAGGTTTGTTATGCTTTTCTCTTGTAGTTTTTCTTTAAATAAGCAAAAATCATTTTACATGTTCACTGCCTACCAATATCTCATTTTCTCGGATACCGTTGGAGATATTGCAAATTTCTCTTCGGATTGTTAATGAGCACCGCCAAATTTAAACATATACTCTAGCTATTATAATAAGTGAGATCCCCATGCTTAAACTCGATTTTTAAACACCCTGTATACTGTATATTGAGTTTGGAAGTAAAGATTTTTGTGTTCAAACGACTTCAAAATAAAATAACCTACCATTTTTCATTTGTGCTTCATTCAAGCTTTTGTTAATGAATGAAATAAAACCATACAACTATCATTAGTTGTTTCATCACAAGAGAAGTGCAATTAAAATAACATTACTCGGAGTTAATTACACCATAGTAAAACATATTAAAATCAATGTGCTTTAACCGAGGTATTTAAACTCTCAAGTATTTGTAGTTTGCATTTTAAATATTGTAATTGTACATTCAATATTTGAAATGCAATTGTTTTCGTAAGACTGTCAGATTTTTTCACTGTTATAATACATTACTGGAAGGCATGTTGTAAGCTAGTGAAATATTGCGTGCTTAAAATTTATTTTCAGATTTTTTAGGTTATGGGGTCGTATTTTATTACTACAAATATTTTGAATTGTTTAATAAAAAAATTGTTTAAAAATGTATTTGAGTTTTTCGCTGCTTGTTTTAATTGGGTGATGTATGAAGATCAAATTTTAAAAGAGTTATTTTTATAGCACGGAACTTTTATCAGCATAATTATAAAAATAAAGATCTCCATAAAGATAAACAATATTATCCATTACGGAATGGATTGAGGCAAACCTTTTTCGGTTGCGGTTGAATTTAAAATCAACCGAATTACTCGTAACGGCTCAGGTAGACCAATAACTCTCAAATTCTCGTCGACCACAAAAATCAAATGGCCCCACCTCAACTATAATACCCCAACAATACCACACTTCAAATTAAATGACACTAGAAGTACTATAATTCGTTTTAGTACTATACAATTACAGACAGTAGACATGTGGTTAGGTCCAAATAATTTCGGACGAGTCTAGTCTCTCCACATTAGCCCAGTCTATAATTCTAGCCGCGGGACCTTACCTCAAATTCGGCCAATTTATATTGCATTAGCCCGGTATTTGAAATTATAATAGGCGAAATGACGATACCAGTGAGCTTCAAAATTACACTGCCCCTGGTTATATGACCAAATAATGTCGAAACAGTTTTACCATTACCCAAACACGTAAAATAATCTCATTTCACGATATACACTCGTAAATTTATTTTTTAATGTGTCAGATTTAATTAAATTGCCACCTACATTGGGATGAAAGGATGGAACAACTTAAGCAAATTCAGGGAACACCAGATTCATAGCTGTTACCATAATTTGCAAACTTCTTGCCGTTCTAACTTGGCGTGTAAGATCGAGTTTTGCAAACTTAACATGAAAATTAAAACTCTTCCAAAATTCCACGTTGACTTAAATTCTTCATACGATTTTGTTTAGCATTAGATACATACTTTATTGAAAACTACATTATGACATTAAAAGAAAATTAAATATAAGTATAGGTGTTTAACATGCAAAATATCACAAAAACTGTTTCAAAGTTGGCAATTTTTTGTCAATGAGTGTAAGTAAAAATAAAGATTCCACGCGATAAGTTAATATTACTTAACCGAAATAAACTCTTTGATGATCGTTCAAAATCTTTCCGATGTAAGAGCTCGTCCCCTAAGATCACTGATTAATCCACTAGTGTGTACCCGCACAAGTAGTGAAAAAGCAAACAATAAAATTTTAATGGCGTCACTGCCGATTCAATAAATTATCTGACAATTTAAACAATGTTGAAACAATTGAATGGCGTAATTTTACAAGACCAAAAGAAGTGTTAAAAGTGGTAACAAAGTGATTTTATGTTTTGTTTTTTTTAGTATAATTTACCAATATTAAAAAAATGTATGGGTAATCTGGTAATTAAAACACATACACCCAGTAGCGTAGGTATGATGGTTTCATGGGGGGGTTAACAAAGGCAATAGCCCTTTAAACTGATTTTCACTTGTCCAACCATATACAGAAACATGAATTTTAATTGTATTGTCTGGGTTAAATCTCTTTTAAGGCGGTTTTTCTTAAGTTTTTTGTATTTGCGCTCCCCTTTTCTGTATCTAATTTTATTACGACCCCCTTCTCCATATCTATGTTTATTGCGCCCCTCTTGCAATCCTTTTGTCCTGCCAAAACACTCTTTTTTTTTCTCAACCGTGTTTGGACTGAGCGTATTATTTTAAAAATGTGTAGTGTTGGTTAGAATTTTTTTTTTGCTAATGTAAACTGAAAAATTTATTGAAATCCGGAACACTAGTTATTAGACTCACTATGAATCTATCGTATGTGTGACTGCTGTCATTTTCAGTATGCATTTAATGTTATAGAGTTTTGGTTGTTTTATTAAATAGTTT
This sequence comes from Elmis aenea, assembly GCA_947652605.1. Taxonomy (NCBI): domain Eukaryota; kingdom Metazoa; phylum Arthropoda; class Insecta; order Coleoptera; family Elmidae; genus Elmis; species Elmis aenea. The sequence goes on along the minus strand of OX393579.1, from coordinate 36,375,377 downwards.
TTCTTTTGATTGATATTTTCTTCGCGCCCTCGGCGGCGCAGCCTCAGGTCAGGTTTAGAATCACTGCTTGTAGGGGTACTTTCTACCCTTCAATCCGGTTAGACTCAATGTTTTACCTCTTCTTTAAGTATTTTTAGGGCAAAAAATCGTAATGCGAATTATGCACTTATATGGAGCGCCATACGATTCAAATAAGAAATCTACCAAAATAGTGTTTTTATCTTTGTACAGTACACGAGCCAATTATGCAAATATATCTAAAATATCGCTTTTTAATTGACGGAATTTTAATTAATTACATTAAAGGCAAAATTAAATCATTACGTTAAATACAAGCAATTATTGAAGTTTTCAAATAAGTATTTTAAGTGCTCCATTTTACACGCCAGCGGAGATTCTTCAGCTAATAACACATCATATATAGCCAGTAAATCAAGGTGAAAAAGGTAAAAACATGTTCTTAAAGTCTTAAATATAGCAATACTATTATCTGGATATCCTGTTTATTGTACTTAGAATAAACTGGTTCGTTTCCGGCATTACATGCGAGATTTTATTTATTTATTTTGTGTCATTAAGGGAGTATGCAGCGTAATTATTGAATGTAGTACATACCCAGCAATATTCAACACATTACTGAAGTGCACTGATAATTCAAGAAGTCCATTGTAATGCTACAATAAGTTGTATCATTCTGTTACTGTACATTTTGAAATTGTAAATATGTCGATTATTTCAACTTGTTAGGATATTTTTTAAAATGTTGTTTGTTGCTTTTAAAATTTTATTTAATTATTTTTTAAATTAAAATTCTGTGTGGAGTAAATAGATTGGCAGTTAAAATATAATTGTATTGGATGACAGATACATTTGCTATAACGTCGGTGGTGACAATTTCCTGAAAAACTACTTTAAATGAAACTGCTTAAACCAAACGAGTGTTTTCGAAAGAAAAACATTGAAATGCTATAAACAGGTTTATGCAATCCACATTTCTGAACACCTTATCCACAATTATCCGCTATTTTACACTGCATTGATGAGCGATTTATACATCTTTTTATGCGAATTTTCTTGGAACTTGCATGTAAACTGTTAATGTTCAAGTATGACTATATTCAATTATTTGAATTCGTTTTAATTTAATTGTATATTTACAACCCTGTTTAAATAAACATCAAGAATTGATCTAATAAAGTGTAAATTATTTTAGATTAATAATAACTATTATATTAAATATTGGTGACTCCACAACTAAACAAGTTGAAACGAAAAACAACTCTTAGGATGAGTGTCCACCGAAGTGATAATACCGACTTGACATGCAATTGACATGATGTGACTAATTATCCTATCAGAAATAACATTATTATCATTGGAGGGTATTGTGTGACGACTAACAAACAAATCTTAATACAGTTTATCGGCGTTAAGCCACTGTAAGATCACTATTCACATTATTTCGGTGGGTGCTCACTACCAAATTTCATACTTAACCTGAAGTTAAAATTATCAATTAAATAATAATTTCGAATGTGTCTATTAGCACTAACTAAAACTAAAGTTCTTTATCTTTTACATAAGAGCAAAATTGTACAACGCTTGATTTACTGAATTACAGCATTTACAAGAATATTCGGCAAAGATTTTTAATAAAAATTGAAATACCTTAAACCTTATTATTTAATACTTACATTATTTATAATTTGCCATTGTATACCTACGACACACACAACCTTTTTAAACTTAAAGAATGTCAATAATAATTGATTATTTTACAACTTTGATAATAATTGTACTACTATTTGTGCGAAATTTTCTGTTTATTCACTAATGACAAACGCAGCTGCATTATACAACGTATAAGAATATAAAACTGTAACTGAGAGACGTTATTATTTTCGGACAAATTTGTCAACAGTTGATAAAAATGTAACTTAAGTAAAGAAAATTAATACTTCATGTTTAAGTTCTCACTGACATTTTCTTTGTAAATACAATTACCAATTAAACATATCATATACATAATATGTGTAGGCAGTAATTATTGTAATAATTTCAGTGGCAAGGTGTGGAAATAATTGTATGCGTTCGAGTTTGCATATTTATGAACTGCTGTGTGTTTATTGATAGTTACAAAGTTGTTTAAACTTGTTGTTGTACAAATTATCAATGAAATTGTTTACTAGAATCATAAAATACATGTCAGCATTAGATAAAGTTGTTTAAATAGAAACCCGACAAACAGTTGCAAAACACATGAACTTATTTATTGCTTGAATTATGTTTCACAAATTGCATGGCGACTACTATAGAATTTAGGTAGCAAATCTTAAGAAAAATGGTTATTAACTTTTGATGAATATTCCACTCATAACATAAGTAACCAATCAAAACATACTATTCAGCCAATAAGACACGACTCTCGCTGAAGACACCGCAAGTTGAGGTGTCTCAGCGAAAACACCATGACTAGGTCTATTTTTCACAGTAGGCCTCCTTAGTTACGCTTAGTTACACATAAACATGTCAATTAAATTTGTCAAAATGACTACAAGCGGTCGTTTTCCTTCGTTTAATTAAAGAATAATGTTAAAATAAATATAATACCTAACTTATTTACCTATCTGTGATTTAATAAATTAATTAACAAATATATATATTTTTTTAATTCGCGGAATATTCATTCGAATACCACTCGTGGTAAAATTTTTTTTGAAGAAAATACTTCCGTTTTCCATGTAAACTTGTTCCAAAATATCACTCGAGCAAATTTCATCTAAAAATTCCCTCCAGCTGCGCTGTCGGGGTATTTTTGATGCAATTTGCTTTCGTGAAATTTCAACTGGAACAAGTTTCCATGGAAACCCAAAAGTATTTTCAAAAAAATCTTCACCACTAGTGGTATTACATACGAAAACCCCACGCAGTTTTACAATTTTTGTAAACAATGCCGATGGAGCACATTTAAATTTATATTAATTTTATAGCAATTTTTGTGATTATCAAAAAATAAATCACAAGTAACCTGAAGTAATGTTTACTATCCCTAGGCACAAAACTCAAGAGGGTGCAGGTCAGGAGATTTGGTAGTCAATATTTTTCTCTTACAACGATGCAACATTAGATACCCTGCATAGTGGTCGTAGGTAAATTGGCAAGTTGTAAAGCAAAAGCTCAAAATTTAGTTTGTTTATTTTAATTGTTTTTTTTTTAAATATGGTTCACCACAATATTGGCAAAAGTATTATATTTTTGTAGAAGTTCGTGATTCAAATCTTGTATGTAGTATGTACCTATAATAATATAAAAAAATTACGAATTGGACAATTTTTTCGCCAAAGTAATTTTTGGTTCTTTCGAAGTCCTCGATTGTGCAATAACATTTACATTTACAATATCTCCTTCGTAACGTAAATAACATAACTAGGTGATTAAAATCAGGAAAAAATCTTAGCCCGTCATGTAAAAATCAAATAGCGCATAAGAAATAAAAAGATAACGCCAAAAAAACAAAATCACAACGACTTAGTGAATACTTGATATGACTGTTAAATGCAGAATACAAGTTGCTGTGAAAAAATTATTACGAAATTTAAAAGTATTTATAAATAAGTCATTCAAGCAAGAAAATGTAATTCTTCAAAAGTTTTCAGTTTTTACGAAAACGGTTTTAGATATGTTAAATATCTTTGAATTATTAATAAGTATCATGTTTTGCCAAATTTAAATCTATGCTCTATTTTTTATAAGAAAAATTAAAAATAATCGGCCCAGACAGGCTGTGTATTAAAAATTGGGAAAAATCCAATTTCTTTTAAGTTTGTCGTAACTTAGTTTTTTTCTTTAAATAGAGTCAGATTAATCTAGAAATGTTGTTCAATTGAAAAAATCATAATCACTCTACGTATATTCTTAACTTAAAAAATGAAAAAATTTATTAAAGACAGTTTTAATATTTTAAACTCATGTAGTTTTATTTAATACCTAATAAATATATTTTTTGTGCGATCGTACTAGAAACAGCTGTTTGACGGACGCGTTAGCAACCATAAAGTACTGCATTACCGGCCCTATCCTTAGCAACGGCCGAAAAAGTTACTTTTCAAACCGTTACCCTTAGCAACGGCCGAAAAAGTAACTTTTACGGCCCTTGCTAAGGAGAGGGCCGGTAATGCAGTACATACGCCGTCATCTGTCAGTGACAGAATGTCACGTAGTTTCTAACCTATAATTTTGAAAATTTAAATTGTTTTTAATTCGATCGCACAAAAAATGTAATATGTACCTCGGCCAAAACGTACTTTTTGGCCTTGATACATAAATAACTATTTTCTGCGTCCGTCCGGAAAATCTGTTGTTTCCGATCAATTTTTAGGCTGACAAATACTTCTTTACTGGCCTAGGTCAGAAATTAATTGGTTGTCATGGTATTGAAATGTGTTTACCGGCCTAGGCCGGAAAGTAGCTGGTTGTCATGGTGATGAGTTGTTTTGTTGATTTGCGCTGTCAAACAAGCGTCATTATACTACCAAGCGGGTTTTCACCTGTAGTTTGTTAAATTATCGTTAAATTATGGATGGTGACGATAGTGATTTTGGTGTCAGTGGCGGACGCAGAAAAAATATTGTGCGTAACATACCCGTAAAGTGTCTTTACTGAACTCGTATGCTTTCAGAACTCGCCTACGGCTCTTCCAAAAAATGCCTACTCGTCCAGTAAAGTAGTTATCACTTTCCGTTCTTGTTACGTAAATAACTATTGTTTAAGTGCACTCGTGTCTTACTTAGCGTGGCATTAGTTTAAAATCTTACCTTCATGTGTCTTCATATGTGCTCTTAAATTACACGCCAATGCAAATTTCTTATTGCAAAGATCACAAGCATGTGGTTTGTCACCTGAAATTAAAAAAAGAAGGTGTATTAAACAAGAAATTTAAAAAGACAATAAAAAGTTACAAGCCTCAAAAGATAATTAGCCAATCAATCAAAAACGTAAAATTGTTTTCGCGGAGTCCGGCGGGATGTAGCATTCAAATTTATTAAATCTCAATCTGCTTGATACAATTACAATTGTTTTTGAGACAGACGGCTATTAATAACGAACTTAGTCTAAAATAAATTATACCTCGAATTTTATCAGGAATCTGTATTAACGCACGAATTTTAACAAGGCACAGAAATCTGTCAACAAAAACCGATCAATTAAATTGGACGATTTTAGTTAAACAAGCTCATCTCGATTCTACATTTTTTTTAGTACTAACGAGAACGTGTTTTATCATATGGTACAAAGTCAGTATAATACATGGGTCGATTAATTATTTATGATAGATCATATGTTATATCCGATACTTTATTAATAACGTCGTATGACATTTCGATAAAGCGTGTACTTTCTAAGAATTTTCCAAGTAAAAGAAAAAATCGTCCCCAATCCAATTATACTAAATCTCCAATTCGTATTCCGCTGATTGGGGTTAGATGGGAGGATATATTAAAAATATAAATAATAACAAAAGAATCGCAACGGAGTATCGCGTAGAATTTTAAACGGGCGTTGTCTCAGAGCGTTTTTCAGGCTAGATAAGATCCGGACACATAACATAAATATTTCATAGTGTCGAATCTGTATGGTTTAAAAACAAGATGGCACATAAGCTCCAAGTCGAGCAGTTTTTCAGAAGACGAGACGGCAACTGGAGCAGTTCTACAGTCAAAAACCGGACTGTCGGCCAGGCAGACGAAACAAATAAATACATCGCATCTTTATGGATTTGTCGCAAAATTCTTTGGGTTTCAAGGTCAACGCACATCTCAGGATCCATTGTTTTAAAAAGCTACTGCGATACGCTCACTGCCAACGTGATGTATGAGTCGTTTTTCGTATATGCATGTTAAACCTAAAACACCACCTGTTTTTGTTACACAGGTTTTTCACTGAAGCGGTAGACTTTCATAGTACATGTTGTCATGTTTTGTATAATAATAATAACAATAATAATGTAATTAATATAGCGTTTTGCTAATTGTGCTTACATTTTATAACGTATGTGTGTATATAAATATAAAGGGTGGCCATAATCTACTTGTGTTGTATGGCTAACTTTGTTATTATAAGAGTTACATGTTCGGTTAAATTAGCAAAGTTGGGCAGAATTTCAAGAAATATGTAATGCCATTTTGACATTTCCCTACACTTTTAACTTTTTTTAAAAATATTTTTAAAAACTAAAAACAAGCGATTTTTTCAATGTTAAATAGTTCCATAGCCACCTTTGGTAAAACCAAACTGTAAACTAATTCCTGTAGAAAATTGTACGTAGAATTAGAAAAAAATATCTAAAAAATCATGGCCCACTCGGTTTTTGAGATATAAGACAAACTTGCTTTTTTTAAAATGGCAAACATAGTTGGCTATGGGTTCATCAAAGAGCTTATTTTTTTCTGATTTCAAAAATGCATGGGTTGTTCTATCTATTTTTAATACTTTTCTTAAGATTTGCAGCAAACCAAAATTATTACTAAATATTATAAGGGTGCCTTGGTTTTTGACAACAACAGATCATCTATTGTTTGTTTTTTTATTAGGCAGTACAGATTTTTGTCAAAACTCGTTTTGTAATTTGCTTAATTTTCAGTTATTGAAAAACGAAAAATTAATATTTATAGATGCAGAATTATTTTCTTTACAAAAAACGTATTTGCACTTTTTTTCTAAAATAATTAGGGGAGATAATATACGACTTTTAAAATTTTTCCATTGAAATTGCTATGTTGCGTGATCCAAGTCTACACCCTGTATATAGGTATGCTGTGCACCATTTACTCAAAAAAGTATTGAAAAAGTATATCATATTATGATATTAAATTGAACTTAATTTAAATTTAGAATAGAAGCTCCCAAAAATTCTAGCTACGCCACTGTTATTAAGATATTCTTGCTACAAGAAATATTTTTCTTATAGCCATTTATTGAAAATAATGCTATTGTATATATAACGAATGGATCTCTTTATAATTATTTTTATGTAAGTCTTATAAAAACAAGTTAACAAATAAATAGCACATTAATATGGCTATTAATACGAAATTTATAAAAACATTTCTGAGCTTCGCTAGAAGCGAATTCTCATTTTGTGTCATCAAAATTAATAATTTTATAATTTTATTTCTATTGACAATATTGCCAAACCAGAAAGCTGTGTTTGGCACGTGGTTGATCTGAGATAATTTAATTAGTTTTAGCTCTAAATTCTAAATACTCTTTCACAAGAGGCTACTACAAGTGACATAATTAAAAATATTTTGCAAGCGATTTTAATATTTGGGTAGGTACAATGGGTTCAAACTTTATTTTAAAATAAGTAATATTTAAAATTACAAGAAACTCAGCTATACAATATTTTCGTTATTACTTTTAATGTTTTCAAGAAGAAACCTAGTAAAAGCTTGATTTTATTGTTTTTTTTTTATAGCATATTGAAATAATTATTAATATATTTATTTATTTACTGCATTTAAATAATAATAAGCGCAAAATTCTGTTTTAAAAAATCGGAGTTTTAAATGAAAACTATTTAAGTTCTTATAAAACAATTGTCACTGATTTATTTCCGCTAGTTTTAAAAATACACTACCGTAACATTTATTTACATTGATTCAGCATGTCATATGATATAACCACACGCTATTGTACCAAAGTTAAATATTTATCAAGTTTAAAATATTCAGCGATTGGTTGATAAAATTTATCAGTTTATACGTACTAAGACTTTTATTTTCTGGGAATCTCATTAGCAAGGGTTGGGAGTATCACTGTAACGGTAAAACGACTTATACAGGTAATCTAAACTAATAAAATTTAACTTGGCACTTGCATTTCAACCGTGGTGAGAAGTTGTCACCTTAAAACAATACTAAATTAAAAAATAAACATGACTAAGTCAAATAGTGACCATATTTCAAATTTTAAAAGGGTGAGTGACGTTTATTTGAATATGATAAATATTAAGTGATATCGCTATGCAAAATATTTACTAAGCTTAGTCAGAGTTTACTGAGCTAAAGGTTGTGAAACACATTAATATTTGATAGTTTGAACAACTAACAGTTTGTTAGTGTGGTTTCTAATGTTTTATATTTTTTAGTGGATATCAACCTCGACCGATGACATTAAACTGAAAATAATCCAAAAAGTCATTTTTCACGCTTTTAGGGAGCATCTGTGCGTGAAAAAAAATGGTGAGTATTTTTTAAATATTTTGAATTATTTTCTGGTACCTCTAAAACAACCAATATTAAAATGAGTTTATTTATTTAAAAGTGTATGAATAAATACTGTACACTTGGTCGTTGTGTTTCGAGTATTTTAACAAACACATCGTTTTGATAATGATGATAGTCATAAGTGAAGATATGCATTTAAAAATTATATTCTGTTCTACAGCTTTTTTTTTAAATTTCTAAACAAACAGGGTGGTCCACTTTTCTGTAGCAGGACTAACAGTCGATACAAAACAAAAATTACATAAAAGCGAATATTCTTTATCAACGCCATAAACGCTTCATTTCAAAGGTACAGGGTGTTGAAATTTTCGATAATTTTTAACCGTTTCTCAACCAGTAGATAAATTTTAACCAAATTTGGTATACAGCACCACCTTACAGGTAACCACAATCGGTGAAAATGTCAAGCCCCACAAGCAACCAGTGGCGGAGTTGTGGGAGTTCAGTTTCAATTAATTTTATAACAAACTAAACGATCCTGTTCAAAATCAAACCCGAGCTTGTTTTTGGGTAGAACATTTTATTTAAAACTAAAAGTGTTTCTTGACTTTTCTTCGCACCTACCACCGTTTGGCGCGAAATTTGATTTATTTTGCTATTCTCGGGAAAAATTTGTTCATAAGTTCGATCTAAAAATATTGCGAAAAGCAGAATATTGCAGAGTAAACGCTCATTAATCGTTAATTTAGCGAAACTTCCCTCATTATTAGCATGTTCTGTTATTAAAAAGTGCAAAAATCGGAAATTACTTCTTTATTTCGAATATTGGCGATATTTTTAGATTGAAATAGTTCGTTTTAATCAAGTTCTTATTTTTTTCTTAAAGATAAATGTTTTGTTTTATGCAAGCTGTATGTATGAGTAAATTGAAGTAAGTCCAGTTAAAAAAATATTTAATGGAAAACTTCCCAAGACTGCTTGAGTGACTTTTTTTTTAGATGGCAAAATTAAGAGAAGTTTCTTATAAATCATGCAGATATATTTTGAAAACATACTAAAATACTTTTTTTTTGAAAAATACCCTTTTTTGTCGAAAGGTTCTACTTTCAAGTGTATTTTTTTTAGATTTGAAATGCAGTAGATGTTAGAAAGCTTATTTATGCATTTTTTACGATTAACATTTATGCAAGCTAGTATAAAAAGTAAGCCATAAAAAATAATCTAAATTCATTGTACTTGCTGATACGAAATACAAATTACATAAAAACCAAAAATTTTATGCAATAAAAATAAAAAACGGGCTATTTTGTATGCACAAATCGTTACTTTTGCGATAGTGATACTAAAAAATATTTATTATTTTTCAATCACTCTGCAAAGCTGTCGCAAAATATTAGTTGTTTTCTCCATTTTAAGAATTTTAGAAGTGGATTTATTTTATTTCCTTTTTATAATTTTGTACAATTAGCATCTTTTATAATTCCGCAATTATCCATACTTTCATTATGTTATATTCACGTAGTAATATAATTTCTACTGGTTTTATTGATTTAAATATTTCAGAAACGCCAATGCGAGTATCAATCGGTACACAAGACCAAAAACCAAAACATGTTGATGTAACTATAAACGATTATTTCGTTAAGGGCAACGAAATTAAATCGAAATCGTTTTCGCACAATAATCAAGATAAGAATACAGTACATTCAAACAAGTCTGAAACTAACGTTGGTGGTGCAAAAACAGCTCCTGCAAATGTGGAACTAGTAAAAGTTAAAATTTATGAAACGGTTCGAGTACAAACACCAAAAGTTCTACCCATTTTGCCAAAGGAGAACATTTCTTTGCCGATAAAAGGAAATGAAAGGTACCTAACATATACAAAGCGATTTTCTTATGCTTCACCTAATTCGAATAATCAAGTACAGATAAATAATAATAAATTAGCACGAACAAAAGACTTAAATGTACCTGAAATCCGTTCCTGCACTGGCCAGACGCAGTTGAAAACTAATAATTACGAAGAGAGACTATGTGATGTTTTCCGTGAAAACTCCATGGTGCCTTTAAGCCCCATTGCAATTACAAATTCAACCAATTCCAAAAATTGCCAATCACCTATACCACATCAAACGCAACTAAAGCCTGAGAGCACATTAGTTACAGAAAAGTTTATTGTGAATTTGTTTGAAAGTCGAGCATCTAAACGATGGGCGAAACGCAGTTTGGCGAACAGCCCCAATTTAATGGTACATTCATCATCATTTACACCCTGCGAAACTAACCTGACTAATCACAAAAGTTCTTCGCGGCCAGAAACTTCCAAAGGCGATCACAACTGCAAGAGTGCGAGAAACTCTCCGATTATTGCCACATCTACGATAAGAGGAAGCAAAAGAGATATGTCGCCACAAATTCTTGAAAAAATATTCAGCGATTGCGAAGACGATGCTATTCCAATTAAGATGCAAACGGAAAAAGAAGCAGATTGTAGTACAGCTACAGTATTTTCAGAGATGGTAAGTAGCTTAATGACTATCCTTTACAACCCTGGAATCGCGTGGGAACACAACATTTGATCATATTTATGTAATGTTGTCGACTTAACAAATATGGGAAATTTAAAAATTGATACACGCGTTTACGCACTTTAAGAATGAACATATTTTAATAGTTACATCTTAAATATGTCCTAAGAGCCTTGCCAAAGTAATTTTGATTAATCTACGAGGTTCCTATGTAACTAACCCTAATATTTTGTCTCTCTGTTTTATTTAAACTTCGCATTGCAGGGCAGCATTATAGTACCTGATACAAACATCACTTACACACTACAATCACCCTCGCCGCCTGAAGACAACAATAATAATTCTCTAGTCAAAAATAACGAGGGTGTATCAAGTCTATTGAACAACACCTTCCTCACGACAAAGCAACAAGTGGATGTGCAATGCCAAATTATGAAGCAGGCTTCTAAGGCGTTAGATGCATGCAGAAGAAACAAAAATTTCGCGTACAGCAAGGAAGTTGTTGAAGCCGAAAGAATACTCTTAGCAGCAAGTAAGTACCTTAATGTAAATTTTAATTTTGATCAAGCCGAAATGCGATGATTCCAAATTTTTTTGGTAAAAAAGTACTCTACGCGACAGATAAAAATTGGTAACTAAACTAAGGATAGTAAAAGATATAACAACTAAGAATAATTTAAATTTTTTAAAGTAATATTTCGTTTATAATAATTATTCCTCATAATTTTTCAGGTTGCAAACGTGAAACACTAATCCAAGAAATTCGCGACAACCAATATCTGATTTCTGATTCGCAAAAACCTGTACATCATGGAAACATAACAATTTCTAACTTGCATGTCCCACTAAAAACTACGATAGCGGATAATCCAAAATACACAAAATGGTACGTTTGCGTTTATTCCTGTGGCACTCAGGTTTACGCCACTGATGCTCAACCACATCCTGCAGATGGAAACCTGAACTTCAAGGAGCCTTTCGTCTTCGATAAACTACAAGCAGATTTCATCATCAACGCCAAAATTTATGTATTGAGAATTAAAAATGAAGACAGCAACCACGAAATGAATTCAAAGTACCGCATCAACAAGGTATGCAAAAATATGGGACGTTTTTATTGAATTCTGCCTAAACCAAAAATTATTTTTACATGTGGACTTTTATAACCCCGTATTTTATTTAAAATTGCGTGTATTTTGCTAAACAAAAAAACGTTTTTGTCACTTAGTTTTAACTACTTATAGTCACACAGCAACCACATTCAGATTTTCCCCTAAAACCAATTGTAGCAAAGGCTATTTAGTACCTATACTAAAATAATATTTGCATAACACAAAATGACGCCCAAGTGCATACAGTGCGTTAAGATTTAACGACTGTTGGTTAACGCCGTTGCGCCGTTGTTCTTATCATGGCAATAATGTCTGTTCCCAGGGACGGACTGGGAAGAAAAACCTGCCCTGGCATTCAGATTATAGAGGCCCACAGCCAGGATTGGGCAAAATTTGATTTTTATTAAAAAAATCAAAAATCATTTATTTAAATTTAAAAAATCAGGACTTTTTGATGTTTTTGATTTTTTTAATAAGAAACTTGACTATTTTCCTTTTCACAACTAATTGATTTATTTTTTACTCTACATTACATTCTTTATACAGCGTCATTCAAAAAGTATGCAACAAATGGAAACGTTGTTTATTACATTTTTTTTGCTACGTGTTGGTCCATTATCTCAAACTAATTTTAAGATGAAAAAGTTTCATAAAATTTCAGTCACTAGATTTTAGCGATTTTATTAATATTCACAAGAGTAAAGTGCTCTTATTTGAAGAGTTACAAAAACCACGTGTAAAATTTGACGAGTAAATTCCAATTTTTTTTGGAAGTAATTTTAACATTTAAAAAGTCTGCAACAAATTGAAAAGCTTTTTATTACTTGCCAAATGGCCTGTCTGTTTCTATAATTGAGCTTTAAGCAGAAGGACCTAACCTAATGAATAATTATATTTTTTATAGAGGCCTTGTCCTTGGTATGATGTAGTTTAAGAAAAACATTACTTAACACATACCGGAGCGAACGAAGGTTCTGCAACTAAGAGAACGCACTTAATCAAAAAACATTACACGTAGTTAAGGCCGGTTAATTTACGTGCGTGATGAGCGGTTTAATATGCATTAAAGATAAAAACGTATATATATATAGCGTTCCGGTATGTGTTAAAACACCTACTAATTTTAAGTAATACTTAATCACTATTAAGCTGATCAAATCACAGATAACACGTTCTGTCCTCCAAAGCTGTTCTAACCAAGTGTATGTTTCTTTTTCAGAAAATGTCGACTCTTTGTAAAAGGTCACCTCTTAAGTTTTTCCATCGTGATCTTTACACCTACAATGTGATGAAGAGCGAAGTTTTACCTTCTTCTTTTTTGCTATGTGGCTCTTTTAAAGCTACAATAGATCAGGCAGACAGAAATCTCGCATATCAGTTAATAAACGTCTCTGTAAATTCTCCCCTGGAAGGAACAGCCAAAGTAGCTCTAGATCTCTCCGACGTATGTATTCCGGAAAAATACGCAGGATTTTTGACCGTAGGCAGTGAATATGGAACTCGCACGTTATGGAACAGAAAATGGTGTCGTTTAGAGAATACCGTTTTAAAGTTTTGGAATTATCCAAGTGAAGAAGCATTTGCCGCTCCCACATGCATCCTGGATTTGAGAAACAGCGTTGTGAAGGATGTTCACTCAGTTGACAGAAATTATTGCGCAAGACCACGAACTTTAATTTTAAAAACAGCACGACTCAGTCAGGATTCAGATAAAAATTCTGTCAACATAAGATCTAAACCGAATTTTGTTGTAGCGACGCATCTTCTAGCGGCGGATTGTCCTACTGAATTACAGGAATGGAAAGATTGTTTAAACTCTGTGATAAAATCCTTGAAGGATTGGAAAAATCTTGTTTTTATCAAAGATTCTGGTAAGACAACAGCTGTATGAAATTTACACTTTTAATTATATTTTGTCGCGTACAGGGTGGCCCAAATTCGATGGCATTACATGGGTATCACGCTTTATTCAAGATAGAAAAACGCGTAAATTACCAAAATGTGCAGTTTTTTGAAAAAAACGCTTTTTTTTTAATAACTCAAATACCGAAAATGATTAACATTGAAAATGATCTGAATTTTTCTTAAAAAACTGCGCATTTTTGGTAATTTAACCGTATCTCTATCTTGAATATAAACTGAGATACTCATGTAATTTTATCAAATTTGCACCACCCTGTACAGTAAAGGTATTAAGTTTTGGGCCAAACTAACCATTTTTTAAATGAACTAATGCTATAATAAATGGTATATAAAATTTTTAAGTAACAATAAATGCATATTCATTTAAGGAGATGTATAAAAAATTTATTTGTGACAACTAAACATTAAGTTTTAAGTTAAATTATAAAATATGTTTGTATCTGACATTGGCTCAAAATAAGTTATTTTAGAATATTGTAACTGTCAAAAAGGATGTTTTTATAATTCAGGTTATTCTATTTGTAAAAAAGGCAACTAAATAAAAAGCCATTTATTTAAATTATAGACTGAATGTATTTCCAAATATTTATATTACAATAATGCGTTTATAAAGTTTAGAATTTAATTTATTTTAAGTTCCTAAGTTAATTGTTGTGACAATAGTGCCTTGGTAACAAATTAATCACAATTAAAAGGCTACTGTGCTTTAAGGCCTATCGTGGTTTGTAGGTATTTTTTAAATTTTTAAAAATTATTATGTACAATGTCTAAGCTTTGGGCATCTTTTAAATTATTATATTTTAAATTTTGGGTACAGTGATTAGCATAAATGACTCAATTTTGTAACATTTTGCTATTTCATGATATAACATAATAATAATTTTTATTATTTGTGTGCTTTTCTTAACGAATGTATAAAAACTTTAAATAAATAAATAAACATATACATTGTTCTTTTTATTTATTATAAGGTGACCATTTTTTTCCCTGAACTTTCGGGGATACTAAGCTGGAGTTACAAAAAAAAAAGATCCTCAACTAACTTTCGTAAAATCTATTTTCCCGTTTCCCGTACATCACAAACCACAACTTTCATTTTAATAAACGAAATTCAAATGAAAAAGCGGGATTTAAAACCCACACATTTTTGCACATTACAAAAAGAGAGGATATTTCCAGGAAAAGGACGTATGGTAACCCTAAGTAACCTAACCTAACATAACGTTTTCGGATTTGACACTTTATTTAAGGTGCACAAACTCCTCCCCACTCCAGTTTTCGTTACACTGTTACAATGT
The DNA here is from genome assembly GCA_947652605.1 of Elmis aenea. NCBI lineage: Eukaryota > Metazoa > Arthropoda > Insecta > Coleoptera > Elmidae > Elmis > Elmis aenea. Next base: position 36,360,288 of record OX393579.1, on the reverse strand, counting down.
TGCCAGACTAACAAATTTGCATAATTTGGCAACAGTGAAAATACAATATATTCGTTATTTTAAATGTGTATAGAAAAATTATGAAAATCGGGGACAGGAACAATCCGGGATGAGTCTTGTTTCGGGGACTGTCCCCGAAAATCGGGGACGAATGGTCACCCTATATTATAAAATATAAACTACTACACACCTGTGTTGTTTATAGTAATCATATCCTCATGAAGCGTATTAATGTGAGACCGTGGTTGTAGATATAATTAGAAAATTTGTAAATAAGCAATTGGATTATTTAATAAATGATATTACTGGATCTGGTAATAAAAATAGAAAACAGTGCAATTCATCTTTAGGTGAAACATCATTGAGATTGTACGTATTTGTTAAGACTGTTTTATACTATACTATTTTTTCGTTTAAGAAAATCGTATACGATTTTTGATACAAAAATTTCGTTCAAGAATTTAGCATGAAAAATATGAACCTTTTACATTGTATTATATTTTGGTACGAAAACCCCAAAATATTTTGGTTACTTTTTAGTAACTTTTATCATATTTTGTTGGCACTTTGAGTAACCATGTCAAATGTTCAATTTGATCACAACAGAAAGCGAATCATTTTCAAATTTAACATATATTTAACGCTTGTTCCATTCTACATATTTATTCCTACAAAATAAATTGTGAGGGATTAACGGTAATAAGTAGTATTTACATCGTTTGATTGTTCCAGTTAACCTAACCCACAAATGACATGCGGTCAGATACAGTTACAGTAGAATACGCATGCGCGCATGCTAAAATTGGACGCATATAGGGACGGTAATAATTTCGTACGAATTTTTCGTTCAAGATTTTTAATTTCTGATTGACACCGTACTAGAAAATCGTATACGATTTTCTTAAACGAAAAAATAGTGTAGTATAAAACAGACTTTAAACTCAAGATTCATTTTCTCAGCATACCAGAAAAATATGTTAGGCATTTAAGTCAGTCTTAATTTATCAATATTTAAAAACAATTTTACATGTTAAATGAAATATTGCCAACATTACCTCTAAACATGCCACTTAACATATTCTCCTCCATTTCAGTACTTTTGAATGTAAAAATTTAAAAAAATCAATTGAGAAGGTCGACCTCTACCGACCTTACGCTTCATTAGCAGTTCCTTAAAAAAATGCGCACAAAACTTAAATTAACAAAAATTATTAATAATGAAATGTAATTATGTAGATACCTACTATCTAATTGAAAATTTACCCACGTTTTTGGTTATATTAATAATTAAAAGCGACGGACAAAAAATTGAACTAGATCAATAAACAAAGTATGTAGTAGTAATAGAACCACCGAAAGCAATCGAACCAGTGAAGTTAAGTAATTAGTATGATAAATTCTTATTGGTGTGTGACATTGACGGATTTTTCAATTATCTCTACATGAGACTCCAATATAATGTGTACACGTCTGCATGTTGCTTCGTGGACATAACTCATACGCAGCTTGTAATAAGGAATGTTTAAAAAAATAGCTGCACGACGTCTATATTGCGATAAAGTACTTTAAATATTCTACGAAACTGAATTAAATTAGCGTAAAATGTATAGGTTAAGTGTTAAAAATTCACGTGTATTTTATTTTCTATCCATAATGACTTCAAAAATGTTTATAAAAAAAAACTGTCTTTGTCACTTTATTGGTACCACTATAAAAATTTCACGTTATATTAAAGATAGACTCACTTAACTCACAAAAAACCTACATAAAATAAAGTTCACATTGTAGCAGATTACGAAAGTTGAAAAGCATAGTTACCTTGATGAAAGCAAAAATTGAATTTATGTAATGTCTTTTCCAAAAACAAACATCTTGGTTATTGATCTTTGTGGTAATTTTTCACGCCGAATAAACTAATGGTACAACCACTTAGTTATCAAAAACCTTTTGATTTCCCTATGGCCATCACAGTAGTCATTAAATTACAAAAAGTGCATACAATTTAAAAGCCCACAACTTTCAGATTTTTAATTTTAATTTTAAAAGTAGAAAACATATTTAAAAATAATTTAAAAAGTTTGTTTTTTTTTGCTTTTATGAAGTCATTTTTAAAACTTTTGACTACTGGTACATATTGAACTGTATTACATCTATTCTATCTTCTATCTTTCATTTTAAATTACCAGAATTAAGGCTTTATGTAAACAGTACAATTCATACATGGCAGGGACCAAAATCGAAAAATATTTCGTTCGTTTTTGATCGGAACGAAAACGAAATATTTCGTTTTCGTTCTTTACGTTCCCACCCATAAAATTTCGTGTTCGTTTTCGTGAACCTAAATTTAATAACGGTTAAAACCGGTTTTGCTGTTTTTTTACTAGTCACCAAGTCGAGGACTTATTTTTTGTAGTCACCAGCCTTTTTTTTTTACTAAATTCAGAGCAGAGAACTTTCTAAAGAACGATCACCAAATGTCAGAGGGACAGTGTTGGCAACCCTATCAATACGATGAAACCCCAATTATTCGAATTTTTGATTATTCAGATTATAAATACTTTGTGTGTAATAATATGTAAATCAGCATAGTTCGCCTTTAAATAAAAACAAATTTGGCCTGATTATTTTGTAATTTTGGTAATAAATGTGGGGTATAAAATGTTTGTGATGAATTTTAAAGATCATTTACATTTTTGTTTCTATTTAGCAATCGTTGGGCCCCTGCTAAGCTGTAGAGGCGATATGTTCACTTTTGATCATTATGGACAGCATAATTTAGACTAGCGAATCGCCATAATAAATTTACCAAATTATTAAACACATTTACCATATAACCAAATAAAATTTGTGCATTTTATTGAGTATAGCACCCGTCAGGTGCAAAAACTATTTTGTCAACCATAGACCATCAGCGTCAATTGTTATAACAGTTAAAAATGACGTGATTACTATTTAATCAATAAAAATTCACATGGCACTAGATTTTAGTAGCATTGGAAATATTAAAGTAAAGAGCTCTTATTAAGTTACAAAAGAAGTTCATAAAAAAAGTTGTTTAGAATTGAAAAATACGACAATATAAAATTTGACGTTAAATTGTCAATTTTAATTTTTATAGTAATTTTAATATTTAAAACTTCTGCAACAAATGACAGTATTTATTTGACTCTGAATAATAAAAATTAAATTTTTATCAAAAACAAATAAAAGTAATATATTTGATCCTGATAAAAAAAAGTTTGCACGCAATATTTAACAAAAGTTTGCATTAAACGTTGAAACGTTTAATACAGAATTTTTCATCACTTTAAACAAATTTTTCGAGTATCAAGGCTTTTACACCTATTGAAATAAAGATTTTTGCTGTTCTAAAATTAAATACGATACAATTGGTCAGAAAACTTGGATATATAATATTAAAAACTAAACACAAACACATCTCAAAGATTTACAACTCTCCAAGATCGGTATAACAAAAACGTTTAAGTAAGCTTACAAATACAAACTCGTAATTTTACTTATCAATTTACTTATCAATAAATCAAATTAGTTTAAACATCGTGTTTAGCAGTAAAGTGCAAATAAATGAAACAACCCGAACAAAGCAACAGCTTCCTTTCGGTTTATGTTCTATGAAAATTACATAATGATAAGGCATTTGGTTGTTATGAACAGGAATCGTAGCCGAACCGTAACGAACAATTTTGATGAATCCGATATCGACGATTAAAATTGATTACATTTTAATCTTGCAGCATAACCAATAATTTGTTAAGCAATCTTAATCACTGCGATATCCTGCCATTGACGTAATTTGATGCAAATTTAAACCATGCTGTCCTATATTTTACGTATAAGTATGCGGTTCATTTTGTTTATGTTCATTGCTTTACAAATTAATAATGTAATGTGGTTTAAGTTAGGTACCAAAAATGCTTCTCAAGTCTTCTATATTGTTGATGCAACAAAGTTGGTTTTGTTTCCATTGTGACGCATCTTTTTAAATCCAATTTGATTCAAGATTTGAAGTAATACATAAATGACTCGCTGATTGCAAAAACAACCCAAGTCCATTTTATCTAACTTTTGAGAATATTGAAAAAACTGTTTAATTTATATAAAGGTTTCACAAAAAATCAAACAACATGTGTTTTTGAAGATCTACTGAGGTGTTATTAAAATTGTTCTATTTCAGTTCTGTATTTTTTTAAATCATTTGATTATTCCATTTAATAATTAATGGACTTTGGTATTGTTTTTGCAATCAATGTGATTTCAGTTTTGAGAATCCCTTTATTTCAAGTTAATATGTTAAGTAAAACAACAAATTACCCAGAAATATCTATTTTCAAAGTTAACTTAAAAATATTAATGTTGAATTTGTTTGTATAAACGGTAAATAAATTAACAAATAGGTACACATTTTTATGAGCTTTTAGTATCATAATAAAAAATAGTGAATTTTGTGTTTGTTTCATTTGTTGGCCAGTTCAATTTTTTTAAATGTCTCTTTATCACTCCGAAAAACCGATCACATGGCAAAAATGAATTGCGAAGAAGTGTTTCTGGAGTACTTAGAAATGTTATTTTGTCGTTTTCGACATGTAAATGCAACCTCACTTTCCTCCATTGTTCACCAACGGCAGTCAATTTTATAACTACAATATATAAAAGTCGAATCTGCACAGAGTCAGAGCACACAACGTAAAAGTTATTTATGTCAAACAAAAACGTCAAAAATTGACAATTAAAACATATGTTAATCACTTGTGTATGTTCTGTGATGTTAATAACCAGGTAGTCTGATAATGTATGTATGTATGGACTGTTGAGTTTAAAAACCAGGGGTTTGAAGCAGTCCAATTTTTTAATTGCTCCGCTCCGGCATCAAAATGCCTGCTCCAGCTCCGCTCCGTGCTTCAAATATTGTTAACATTTTTAAAATAAGTTTTTTAATTAAAAAATATTTTTAAAAACAAAGTTTTAATTTATCGGATATGTGGAATTTGGTCAAAAATTACTATATTTGACCCTAACAAACAAATGAAGTTAAATAAATGTTTTAAAGAACAAATTATTGATCTTCAAAGGTTGAAAAAACGAAAGAAAAAAAAAGATTAAAAAAAAAATTGTAGATAATAAACTGGAGCAGTGAAGCAATCAAAATTATTTGCTCCGGACTCCGCTCCTGATCTCGGCAAAAACCCATTGCTCCACTGCTCCGTGCTCCGCTCCAAACCCCTGGCAAAAACAGCCAAACTTCAGGACTTGGGTTATTTTTGCACTCAACTCGTTCTCATTTAAACTTTTTCCCGTTTAAACTTCAACAAAGGTCGTCAGATTCGTTTTTTTTTAAACCAACTGATGAATTTATTCCTAAGGAAGGCAAAAATATCGAAATCTCATTTTGCATGAAAAATTGAATTAGGTTATTTTTGCAATCAGCGATTAAAATATTTTATTCCATAGGTGTTTGTCGTAATTTTTACAAATTTCAGAGTAAGCTGTCTTATACTTTTTAAATTCATTTTGGTAAAAAATAATGTTAATGAAATCGGCAGCAATAATCTTTTAACTCGCAAATTTTAATTAATTTTAAAACCGTTAATTTGTTAAGAATGCGAAACTATTATTAAAATATGCATAACATGTTTACCTTTTAATATTGCATCGTAATTATGCGATGCTTTATCGTCTTTTAAAATTATTATTGTCGACGTGCAATTATTTTCCGTAATTGACAAAAATGTAGTATTTAACTGCAACAATATGTTTACTGTTATCGAGACGAAATATTTTTGTAACGATTTAATGAGTTCATTTTTTACGCGGCGCTTTCGTTTGACGTACAGTGACAAAGGGACTGACTACCGAGAGCTTCATACTTTTAAAATGTGTGTTCTTAATAACATATTTATATGACACCGGGTAATATTTTAATTTTCTGCTATTTATAAACAGCATTCATTTATATGTAACTTACTTTAAAAATATTTTACGTTTCTTAATCATTAATAATCAAATGTAAAAAATAAATAAAAATTATCTTTTAAAGAAGATGAACATGATTTTATTGTTTTGTTTGCAAGCTAAAGTCGATTTTAAACAATAAATTTAAAAAAACATAAATATCGTATCTTTACATATTTAGTAAATTAAACTATCAATTTATGCTAGTAAATTAAAATTTGTTAAGAGAAAAATTTATGGAATGTATTGGTTACATGTCCAAGAAATTTTTAATTTAACGTAACCCTTAGTAGACTACAGAAATCTCTATTTAATTTGATTTTCATGTTTCCAACTAGTAGGCACTTGTCATATTAATGTCAATAAATACAGCTTTATTGTTTTGAAGCAGATTTAAGAACATACGTATAAAAATATCACTTAGTATCTACGCTTAGCAAAACAATTATTGAAATACAAATATTACCGAAATAAATGTATTAGATGCAAGTTGTTCATAATATTTTTTTTTTTATATTTCCTCGAAAATTTTATTTTTGGGGAAAATGTTTTACTTTCTGTTTTCAGTTCTCGAGAAATTGTAACATTACTGGAGATATTTTGTTAAAAAAATTATTATGTAATATATATAATTAAAAAAGACTCCAAAATTAATGTTTAACTAAAACAGTACTCTTAGAATATACAGGGTGTCCCAAATTCGAGTAAATGCATGGGGATCTCGCTTATCTTAAGAGCTACGAGGTCGGTTAAATTAGGGCAAAGTTGCGAAATTAGATGCTCATTAATAATCCAAAGAGAAATTGGAAATATCTCAAACTGTCTCCGAGAAAATTAGGAAAAACTGGAAAATACGACTTTTGAAAATCGTCTATAACTCCTTTGGAGTATGAAATATTTTAAATGTGTAAAGACATTGCCCAAGCAACTTTTCGAATAATGGTCACAAATTTTTTCTAGATTAATTCGTTTTTGTTTTATGACAACCAACTTTATTTTTTCTTATGGGCGCAATTTTTGCTATTTACATAATCAAATAGCATTTATTTTTCTGAATCCATTGATGTATCACACATGGTATTTTACTTTTTCTTTCATTGTCAAATTTCAAAAAATACGTTTTAAACAATAACCATTATAAATCAGGTTGGCCGGTCATTGTAGTTTATGTTGTTTCCATGACAACCGATCAACAAACTAAAAGTTTTGAAGGCCTGTTGGTCGTAAAAATGAACTTAAATAACGAAGAAAAACGCGATATGCTGCCCATAAGAAAAAACAAAGTTGGTTGTCTAAAACAAAAAAGAATCGACCTAGGAAAAATTTGTGACCACCATTCGATTCGGCTTAAAAAGTTGCTTGGGAAACTTTTTTACACAGTTAAAATATTTCAAACTCCAATTGAGTTATAAACGATTTTCAAAAATGGACTTTCCAGTTTTTCCTAATTTTCTCGGATACCGTTTGAGATATTTCCAATTTCTCTTTAGATTATCAATAAGCATCGAATTTAGCAACTTTGCCCTAATTCAACCGACCTCATAGCACTTAAGCTAAGCGAGATCCCCATGCATTTACTCGAATTTGGGACACCCTGTATATATGGACTGAGCAGTTCATTAAAACTGCTGAAATGTTATACGCAACATAGGAGACCATGACAATAACAATAGAAAATCTCAGAGGGCAAGATTCGACATTATTAACAGCTGATGTTGCTCTAAAATTATTGGTTAAACATGTGACAATTGTATATGGTATGTATAAATTGGCAAAATATATTTTTTTAGAAGTAACTAAAAAGACTTCAAAATGGAGAACTGTGTCTGAAAAGCAATTATAATTAAAAATAGAAGAAAATCGCTAAAAATCCTATTTTTAAGTCGACTGGAAAATAACATCTACGACAACCTTAAATTGTTTATGAGAACAGTTCTACAGTTAACAAATTTGTCACAAAAAATGTTGTTTAAAAATTAAAAAAAAGAGTTAAACTTTTTAATTATTTTGTTGATAGCAATAAGAAGAAAATAAGTATTTAATTATAATTTAAATGTATTTATCCCTTAAAGTAGGATCGTAATTTAAAAAAATATACTTTCCAATAATTCTCTGAGACATTTCCAGAACACTAGATAAATACAATATGAATTCTTACTCCTGAAAAAAAAAAGAAATATGTGGAGAAACCTGAAATTCTATTCATAATGGTTCCTAATGTCTATATTCAATTACTGACTGGTTGCTTTTCTTTGCATTATTATGCTAATAAACCAATTAAAAGAATCCTTCAATCAAAACAAACATTTGCAGATTATTTAACGGCCTCTATTCTTCATCAACCAAGGGTTTCAAAGTTTTTACTACAGATCTGAAGAATCATTTTCAAGTAAAGATTCGGCGATAAAATAGCGTCAACGGTGCAGTCGGTCCTGTGTGATGTGCATTGATAGATTCGTGACGTCAGTAGCCCGGTGGTCCTACATTTGAATATAATGTACTCAGAGCATAGTCGTTTTCAAACGAGTTTTTGTAATTCCCTTATGGCAAGGCGACGACAAGAAGAGACAATATTTAAATCAGAGATTAAATGCGCTACCAACTCGGATATTTAGATGTATTTATTTCTCATTGTTTTTGTCGGCAAAAATTCTATTCTTTACTTTTTTTTAAACATTAATTGCCATTAACATGCGCAGAAGTCTTTGTTGCGGATAGGCCGAACAAAAGTTGACAAAAGTGATATATTTAAAGAAAATACCGACAAAAGAAATTGCACGCGAACTATTGAACGTACCGACGCAATGGTTAATTTTACTCGGTAGGTTTCAAGATGTAGATTTTATATTTATCCGTGACGTGACAATAAACTTCTCAACTTTTGAAAAAGGAGTCACCATGGCATGTGCAAGGGAAATAATTTAAATGTCCAACGTATTCATTTGCGTGCCACAGACCGGTATCGATTTAAAAAGAGTTCGAATTTATGAAACACACATATTTCGTATTTATAAGATTCTCCATACTTTTAAAAACATGCATTCATACATTTGTAAACATATATTCCACCATTAATCTTAACGTATTAAAACTCTTTTTGAACCTTTTTATGATAGCATACTGCATATAAAAATCTTTGGGTGTAAAATTAATTTTTTTCTCTACATGTAATGATCAAAATTTTCGTGTGATACTGAGCTGAATTATTATGTTACGTATGAATAATCTTTAGCTCTCACAAACTCCAAGAATTAAAACAGCAATTTTGAGAAATCAGAATTAAAAATATAAGTTGTTATCAATTTTTCATGTAATGTAAATGTTTGGTTAAAAATCACTTATCACACTTATTTGCAAACCTAGGGGTCGTTTCAAAAAATGAGACCAACTGCATTTACAAGCTAATTTTATTGCTATACAATAGCAAAGAAATAAGGACAAAACCGACTATTTATTTTTTTACTAATAATTCAATGACAGAAACTTGTATGTTAACTTATTAAGGGCAATGCTGCAGATGACAATTAGTAATTTTTTCGATCAATTTTAACTGGGAGTGTCATTCTAAAAAAGTTCGGAAAGCTGATCGCGAGATCGAATTTTAACTGAACGCCCAAAATCCACGCGCGCGTTAAGTATATTTACTTTGATAGTTTCTAGAAGGATCCAGAGACTTACGTAGTAGTTTTCTAGTAATCACTAGAACTAGAAAGTACGCGAAAACGTAGCAGCGCCACCTGTGAGCGCTCGTTGAGAAGCTCAGCTTTGGTGCTTAACCGATAGAGGGCGCAGGAGTTGCTACACACTATTTTGCGCCATTATACATTGTTTAATTTTTTTCCCTGGAAGCTTCGCGTTCTCGCTTCACAATTGAGGATCCGACGGGTCATAAGTGACACGTTTTGAGCACCCCTGGTTTAACAGTTGATAAATAAATTAATTAAACTTATACGAAATCATTAACTATTCAATGATTTTTATTTTAGTGAAAAATAAAAATTTCGTTAAAAATATATTGAAGCTAATTTTTATGTTTTACAAATAATTTTTAATTATTCTGAAGAACTTATGTTTGAAGATCTAAAATATAGTTGATCAAATTTACTGTGTCAATATTACTAAAACAAAGTTATTGTAGTACCTGAAAACTAAGTTGATAGTATTTAATGATTGAACGTTATAGGTATGTAGATAGGCGATAAATACTGTAAGACAGACGGATTTTCTCAGTTATATCGATTTTCTTCATTAACAAGTGTTTATAGTCATATAAAGTCAATCACGAACGAAAGGCGTGAAGGTAGCTAGACAAATTTAGTTTCCGTGGTAGACGGTACGACAAGGTCTCCGACAGGGCGAAGATATAAAAGGTGTGCGTGTCTTTACTGCGATATAAAGCAGGTAGACCTACACAGCATCCACTAAAAGAGGCTATCTGAGTGGTATAAAGACGACCGACGAACATCACTCTCCCCGATAACACGCAAGAGATGTTAATTAAGAAATGAAGCTACCGGACGCTTAATGAGACGAGGAACAAATTAAAAATAAACCAGACCAGTCCTTTATTTCATTTACAATTAAATCATGGACATTTATGGCCTCTGCGCTGTTTCGTCTTTATTTGCAAACATCATTACGTTTTTATTATTTTGTTTGTAAATTGAGTTTGCGATTTTTTTTACACTTTGAAACATATAGGTACACACTGATTGTCATTAAAATCAAGCGAAATACGCAATTATGGTGGGTTTAGAAACCATATCACGTTGTAAAAAGCGATAAAAACAATTGCGCTTCTTAAGTTGTGGCACAGAACATATTATTAACGAGTAAAATCATTCCACCAAGTGTTTTTGTGAGAAGCGCATACCCATTCGGATATATTTTGATTTTGAGAACTTAACGAGAAATAATGGGAATAATAACATTTCATTTTAAGAAGAACACAGTTTATAATCAGAAAAAACTTTTAAACTTTTGTTTTATTGTTTATATTTTTATTGTAAGAAAATAAAAGTAAAGAAGAAAAAATTGTAACGAAGATGTAAACACATTGAAAGAAACAAAAATGGAGAAAAAAAAATTTGAACAATGGAAACGAATAAAAAAGAATTAGGTTTAATCTTAAACAGTGGATTACAACGTACAGTAATTCTATTTCAATCAACATTAAACAAGACAGTCGAATAAGACGGAAAAAAAGTTAAGAAAAATTACATTGATAAATGGACACACTTCAATGGAGGATAAAGATGTACCTAAGGATAAAGTTATAAACACTTTTAAAACCATGGACTGAGAACGGAACGAAAACGTTAAACAAAATTAACCGAAATTTTTATAAGAACGAAAACGAAATAAATAATTTTTAAAACCGGTCTTAGCCGGTTTTATCACTATCTAATTTTTATTCATTGAACACAAATGCGAATTTACCGTCTATGCTGGTAAAACTTGCACAAAACAGTAAAATATCTCACTTGAAATAAGTGAGCTTCACTTTTCTCCAAATACATTATGTATTAACGACTTTATTGTTAATACTTGCAATTTCGTGCAACATAAGTAACCGTACAGATATTCTCTCTTTCTAATTTGTTTATTGGATCATCAATAAATAATACACACTTGATTGGACAACAAAAGGGCGCATAATAACCTCATTTTAAACAGTTCAAAAAAATGATATTTGACGTTGTTTATGGTTTAACAAGCTTGTGATGTTTTTGCACCTGACGGGTGTTACACTAACCGAAATGCACTAAATTTATTTGGTTATATGTTAAATGAGTTTAACTATTTGGTAAATTTAGTATGGCTAGTCTAAATCATGCCGTCCATAATGATCAAAACCGAACATATCGCCGTTTACAATTTAGCGGGGGCTCAACGATTGCTAAGAAACAGAAACAAAACTGTAAATGGACTTTTGTCACAAACATTTTTTATTTCACAATTATTTACAAAAGCACAAAATAATCAACCCAAATTGGTTTTTATTTAAAGGCGAACTATGTAGATCTACATTTTAATACATAAGAAGTATTTATAATCTGATTAATCGAATATTCGAATAGTTGGAGTTTCATCGTATTAATAGGGTTGCCAACACTGTACTTTTAACATTTGGCAATCGTTCTTCAGAAAGTTCTCTGCTTTGAATTTTGTAAAAAAAGGGGGTGGTGACTAAACAAAAAATAGGTCCTCGACTTGGTGACTAAAAATAAACACGGCAAAACCGGTTTTAACCGTTATTAAATTTTGCTTCAGGGGAACGAAAACAAACATTTATGGGTGGAAACACTGGAAACGTAAAAAACGAAAACTAAATATTTCGTTTTGGTTCCGATCAAAAACGAACGAAATATTTTTCTTTTTTAGTCACTGTTTAAAAAAAAAGTGCAAATTGACTTAACCTTTTCGCACCTAATGGGTTATACGTGTCCCATGAAATTTTCAAAAATTACTGAAACGTTGTAAACACATAATGAAAGTATTATTAAATGTCCCACTCGTATTCTAGTCGTTTCAGAGCATGATGACGCATGGGACATATGTGTCCCTCTAGGCATTTTTGGTGGGATATATGTATCCCTTTAGTAATGAATAATTTGCAATTCAACAGGAAGAGAAAACTAACTGAGGCGGAATTGAGGGAGGCAGTTGAGCAAATATGTCCTAGGACGGGCTAACTGCTAGTTACATAATAATTATAAAAATAAATAAATTATGTTGTTCTATAGTTGTAATTGTAATAAAATATTTGAAGCAGTTACGTGCCTAGTGGGACTCATTTATCCCATGGGCCCTAATTTCAAAACCGAAAACAAAAAAAAATTAAAATTTTGAAAACAAACAATGTTTATAAACATAATAATTTACTTAAAAATGTTAAATTCTCTCGAGAAAAAAGTAGGCGCGAAAGGGTTAAGTACCATCATATAAGAATAATATTAAGTGATTTCAATGCAAGTTGAGCCGAGAGATAATGTAAAAATAAATAACTGGAGGCAAACAATAAAGGAAAATAATCAAATTTGTAATGGAAAATAACATAAAAATAATCAGCACAGTTTGCTGATATATGGTTCAGTTGTTCAGTTAAACGTAAATGCACAGAAATTTCCTTTGCATTAAGCTTGTAATTATATTTTTCAGGCAATAACAACCAATTATTAAATTAAATGCTAGAACACCACAAAAGAAGAAATAGGAAACATCCCCATACTAGCTTCAGATATCACAATAATCATTAAAATCAAAACAAAGCTCTCGTGGAACACGGACTGTAACAACATTAACAATAACAAACTAAGAGAAATAAAAGACAATACCGAAAAGAGAACAAAATACTTCAACCCAAGGGACGAAACAATAATCACTCGACTAAGAATAGGACATACAAGATACAAGCAGGGCTGCGGAGTCGGTAAAAAAAAGTCGACTCCGACTCCTGATAATTTTAGTAGTTCGACTCCGACTCCGACTCCGACAAAATTAAATACCAAGACATTTTATGGTGTGTGTAATATAAAAAAGAAAAAGAAATATGAAGAAATGATTTAAAACTTGAGTTTAAATTTTTTGGCAAAGGACCACCTCGCAATTTTTTGTTGTACTGGGAGTCGGAGTTCGGAGTCGATACATTTGTTCCGACTCCGACTCCACTGACCAGAAATTCCTTCTAAACTCCGACTCCGACTCCGACTCCGACTCCGACTCCGACTCCGACTCCGACTCCGACTCCGACTCCGACTCCGACTCCGACTCCGACTCCGACTCCGACTCCGATTCCGACTCCGACTCCACAGCTTTGCATACAAGGCTGACACATCAACATCTACTAAATGGAACGAACCCGAACCTTTGCGAAAACTGTGCGCTTACCCTTACAGTCAAACATATCCTGATGGACTGCCCAAAGTACGAAGACGAAAGGAAAATACAGCTAGAAGCGAATACGCTTAGATCAGCTTTGAGGGACACGGAGGAGAGCCTGAAGAAAGTGATTAACTTTTTAAAACAAATAAACATACACAGCAAAATGTAATACACGACTACTGACACTAATAACCTCAGTAGTTGAAGTCAATAAACTACAAATAAAAAAATTTAAAAAAAATAAATTCTAGAAACAACTAATGGAGTTACATTATTCAGGGTTTTGCTATCAAACATTGTTGAATTGCGAATTTGCTTAAGATATTTCTAATGTAAAAATCCTTATCAAGATATATTTATTTGTTTTTAACACCTGTGTATATTTTAAATAAGCAAATGAAATTGATTAAAATGAATGTATGGGCGAAACATGCTCGTTCTTTATCAAATTTTCTAGATACGAATCTTGGTAAATTAAGTCTAATTGTCAAATGGTTGTTAGTTTAATGTGAACAAATACTGAATAACGATTAACTTTTAATCGCCAGCGGTTGCTTAATACTTAAAATGCGTGTAGCGAGTAAAAAATCATTAAGATAAGATAATTACAAAAGCAGCGCCGGAATAACCGACCGATGGGCTGTGGCTTCAAGTAAAACACTGTGGCCATACGATATTACGTGCGAGATGGTCGATATGTGCATTGTCATAGCTGGTAATCGAACGCGGCGCCTTTAACTGCTCTAGTCGGTCGGAACGCTGCCTCATTGCCATATAATTAAAAAGTAAACAAAAATAGTTTACTCCGATTATCAAGCAATTTCTCATAAAGTATTCATAACCTTGCCCCTAAACAAAAGATAGCCGATGATAGAGTACGATCGTTCACATCGGCCAGCGGCCACCTATCTAATTGAGAAATAGACGCGTTAGAGTACGGTCCAGATACCAAACAGCTGCATATTTTATTCTTGAATTATGCAGGCCACACTAGCGTTCCGAAATTTACATAAAAATAAAGAACTCTGTAATGGTTTATTTAAAAATTCAGAGCATTTATGAACTACATCGTGCCACTTAGAAATAAAATGACAAAAATGCTAAACAGAAGTCATTTCAACCAAATGAACGCCGGTTTTCGTAACTCGCTGCGATTACAATAATTTCATTATCAAAAACTTTGTGTTAAATAAATATTTAAATTGTGAAACCACAAAAAAATGCACATTAGTGTCATGTGATAGAAATAAATGACTGTTTTTGTTATCTTTGTTATCTCCACAATTTGTGACAAAACCATTGCAGGATATTATCAATTTAACATTTAACGGCCACCGATAGAACGGATTTCGGATTATATAAACTTCTACTTTTTTCTCCACCGGTAGGTAGTCATTTACATATTTTTAACAAATCCCTTTTTTGGTTATATTTACCCTAAAATCTGGCGTATCATACGCATGCTTGATTTAGCTCAAAATTTTCTAGTAAAATGGATATTTGTCATTAACATTTTGTGCAACATTTGTAAATAAAAACTAAAAGAATAATAACAATCAGAAATGGGTACGCAATAAATAAAATAAAGCACTCAATTTCGCTCCATTTCACACTTGACAGAAACTCGACAGATGTAGTTTATTTTCGATATCAAAAATGATGTATTTTTTGTACTTGCGTATTAGTATTACACACAAAATTTAGCAAAAATTGTGGTCAAAATATGGAAGATTTTCGGTAATCTTATAAAACGGAAATAATATTAAAATATTATGGACAACTTAGGCTTCACTACTGTGTAAATGGGTACCAATTTACAAGAGTTATTGCAAAACACTCCTCGTTATACATTGACTTTGTAAATATTAATTTATTATGTACTAGGGTTAATTAAACAAAACAAAATTACTCATTAGAAAGGTTTTAACATTAGAACCATATTTCTACACACCCTGACCTTAAAAACTTCAAAATATAGGCACTATCCGCTTTTGAAAACTCTCAAATGTCAACACGAGGTAAGATTTGGACGACCATAGAGCTAACCCTACCGTATATCACACGAATCATGCGTTTTGTATTCTGGCGCTGTTTATAAACCTTTTCGGTAAGTATTTTTTGCAGATAAAAATTGGACGTTCACAGACAAAACTAATTTGTGTTACTTTAATCGTTTGATCTCGTTGTATTGTTTTTAATTTAAATTTTTCATTCTGTTCTCATCCTCGAAAAAACAAAATCCTAAAAGAGTCGAAAGTCAATAGTTTATCCGACTCCCGCCTTTTGGACACCTCAAAAAAGCTCCGACTCGACTCCCGACTCCCGACTACGACTGCGACTCCCCAACTCTGATTGAAACATTTAAAAATTACATTTACTTTCAATTGTAGCAATAACTAATTAAGTTGGAACAATTTGTGTTTGTAAATTTACGAAGGAAGATAGTTTTTAAGGCTAAAACAGGCACAATAATATTACCTAGTATAGAGGGATGTAGACCAATCAATAACATCAGTAATGCTGATACAGTGGAACCTCTATATTCGTCATATTTTTTCGATTAAAAAATGATCCGATATTCGTAAAAAAAAATCCAACATTCGCCACGGAAACTCAACCACATTTTTTTTTTTTAAACAGATAACATTGGATATAAGTTCCTTGCTAAATCGAGTGCTATTGATTCGTCGGGAAAGGGACAAAAACAATCAATCAGAATTAGAGTTACCTGATGTTTTAATGGAAGGTGACTTCCCTTTTAAACAATAAATTATTTCTTCCTCTTCAGCTTCTGCACTTATCGCTTTTTAATAAAGGCAAAGTTATGATTACATTTTTATTTATTTGTGTCAGATTCTCAGCTGGGAACGGATTATTCCAATTTTAGTTCATTCCTAT
The DNA here is from genome assembly GCA_947652605.1 of Elmis aenea. Lineage (NCBI taxonomy): Eukaryota > Metazoa > Arthropoda > Insecta > Coleoptera > Elmidae > Elmis > Elmis aenea. The sequence goes on along the minus strand of OX393579.1, from coordinate 36,343,536 downwards.
TAAAAAAATTAATTCTGTATTCATCCGTTCCACTATCTTAAATAAGCTTAGAAGTGGAAGATATTAAGAAAACGATGCAATCAAACAAGAAACAACTAAGATGGTTGTGGCATTAACTACGCATGCCAGTAAGCAAGCACTGAAAAATGAGATGAAAAAGAGGTATAGAAAGACCAAGAATAAAATGGGAAAACGAGGTGAGGCACAGACTAGAAGAAAGAGGAGTCAGCTGGAGAGATGTACCACAGCTAGCCAACGATAGAAAGAGGTGGAGGAACATTAATAGAAATTAGTAAAAAAAATACCTCAACATCGAAAGATGCAAGTTCTGATTAACAAGAAAAAAGAACTTTTATTCGAAGTTTAGATGAATTGTTTAGTTCATTATCTGTGTATAGCAAAAAAATTATACTATAATGAAAAATTTCTTATGTAAATGAGCGAATATTAGGTTATAATACCTCGAATACGTGTGTATGTATTTTGCTTTTATTACAAATATATTTCAAAATTATAGCAGCCAAAAATACGTGCCTCTACCACAACAAATGTCACCAGAAATAATTAAGTTAAAATCTGATATAAATTAAGCAACTAAAACAATTTTAGGAAGTAATATATTAGTATTTATAGTAGAAATGAAATAGATAAGATCTGTATGCGTACGGTACAATTCAGAATCTCTTTTCTAATTTATATGAGAATGATAACAGGTAAAAAACAACCGAATTCACAAATTAAAATAAACAGATATAACGATCTGGTTCTGGCATAGTATCAGAAATGACATTCGAGAATGTCTTTACGGTGAACCGACCGTGGCATACCGCGGTAGCTACAGCCATATTACAGTCAGCAACGTTATTTATTAAACAAATGGTTCGCTCCGTGCCGAAAGGGCGTACACATTTTTGCCGATATTTAATTACTAAAAATTAAACATTATGGGCTATAAAATTACATTACTCATTTTTTGTGTATTAAGACTTGTAAGGAATTCTTATTAAGTAGCGCGTATGTGTTTTGAGTTTGTTAGGATAAAATTCTCCAAGTGTTTCAAATTGTGTATAAGCGAAATTCAAAATATATATGACATTAAAGGAACTTTTAAAGCGGTGGAAAACAAAGTAATTGTGTTTTATTGATCTACATCAAGGAACGATGGATTTAAAGGCATACAATAGTTATAGTTTGTGCTGGGAAAAGAACGCTGCTACTTCATTCATAAGCAAAGCTAGTGGTGCGAGTAGTGCAGCCTACACCTATGGGCGGAGAGCCCCAAAAAGACAATCGACAGAAATCCAATAAAAAAATCCTTGAATTTACGAAAGAGCGAACAGTCGTTTTACTAATAACTTATTTATTTAAAAAAATCATGTTCGTGGCTCAAAAATAAAGTTGAGCACATCTTAGATGTGTTTAAGTTTTTAAAAAACGGATTTCAAAAATTAAGTTTATGAAAAACATTTCACAAAAATTGAGAAGTTTTTAAAATTATTTATAACCATGGAACTTGTTGATTCATTTGAAAAGAACAATTTAATTTAAAAAATGCGCGTAATAACCACCATACAAGACAACTTTTACACAATTTTTTTAATATGTTAAAAGAATGAAATATACCAATAAATTATGTATAAGAAGTTGCAGAATTGTTAATACTAAAGAAGATCGATTCATCATGTTGTTCGACCGACGTGTTTACATAATTTGTCTTATATTTCACATCAAGGGAGACAGCTGCTACTGACGAAACACATAAATCAGTAAAATTAAAATGATACATTTTCAGAAACATTTTAAAAGGCAAATTGGGCTATGAACAACCAAAATAATTTTCAGTGCATGTCAATGCAATCTAAGTGCCAAATATATTCACAACAATTTTATTTTATAATGTAAATCGCAGGATTATTCAATTTTCAAGTTTAAAATTATTTTTTAACTGCACATTCTTTATTTCATTTCATTTTAAATTTCGTTCTCATTGTACTTAATGTCTAAATAATAACTTTTACGTCACTTTTATTACAAAAATATTATTCTTGCTACCGAAAGAGGCAACAGCACTTACTTTTATTAACTGTTTATAAGCCTTTCTTTGTTTACTTAATTCATGGGACAAGTTTAACATATACTATTTTAAATTATTGAATCAATTATTAAATAACTTAGTTTCATTTAATTTGTATAAAGTCGATTCTTGCAAAGAAATAAAATCAAAAAGCTGTTTACAACACGTTGCAAAGTCAGAAAGAAAATATTATATGTTATTGTTAAAGCCCTAAAATTGGCGAATGTTGGGTTTTACAGGTAAATCCTAACATTTGCCATAGTAAGGTGGTAAGAGGCCAAAATAGCTTCATTTTCATTATTTATTTAAAAAAAAGAGCCTTAACCAGATACTAACCTGACTCTCTATTACTGATCAAATGAACAAGAGTTAGGTTAAAGGTTAGTTCAACCTTTTTTAATGAAAAACGTAAAAACCCGATGTGTAAGTGTTTACAAGCTTAGCTTCAGTTTTATTTAAAAAAAGTGTTTTAACCAACCTTTAACTTGACCCTCTATCACTGACCAAATAAACGAGGGTCAAGCTAAAGGTTACAAAGCTTTTTTTAATGAAAACGAAGGTAAAAACCCGATACGTAAGCGTTTACAAGCTTGGCTTCAGTTTTATTTAAAAAAAGTGCTTTAACCGACCTTTAACCTTACCCTCTATTACTGACCAAATGAACGAGGGTCAAGCTAAGGGTTAGTTAAAGCTTTTTTTAATGAATACAAACGTAATAGCCTGAAATGTAAGCGTTTACAAGCTTTTTCGGATTTTTACCACCACTATGGTAAATGCTAGGAATTACCGGTAAAACCTAAGATTTACCAGTTTTCAGGCTCTCACAGTAAGATATACACTTGACATCTTCTAGGCATTCTATAGAAGTATTGATATAGATATTTTTGTGTGTTTTAAAAAATGTAGAAAAGCAAGAATTCAAAAACATCTACAAAATTATATATGCCACAGATTCATATCTTAAATATCATTGTTGACTGTTCCACGATTTGAACTCATTAGAATTGTAGTTGACTCATAAATTTGAAAAAAAAGATGCCGTGCAGCTTAATGTCTATGATGTAGACGACAATAGAATTCTAAAAAAAATATTCAGTTATCGTTTTTAAGATGCGCTTAGGCTCTCAATTATTAATTATTTTCTTATTTAATTTACTATACAAAAACAGTTGAACATTAAGGTCTCGACATAAATATCGTCTTAAAAAAACAAAGGATGTTAACGCGCCTTACATATTTTGTTAATGTTTGTAATAATATAATTATTTGGAGGCAACAGTGTCAAAGTAAATACAACTTCACACACAACAAATGATAATCATAAAGTTTGTTTGTGGTGCCAACAACTTGTAGTGATGTTACTGTATATCAGTAACAATATCAGATGTTCTAGTTAGAGATTCAGTATCGAATAGCAACCACTCATCCCAATACACTCGAGACCGCAATATAAAAAACACGAGGACCCTGAGAGAATATCACGACCACGTGTTCACAGAGACACACATTAAATTAAATTATACATACTTTAGTTTTTGCGTAGGTATAATTAACACGAAATAAAATGTTTATTTTATGCATACGTTTTGATGAATTCAACTTTTTAGACTGTTCTATAACGATTGCGTGTAATTGACACTGTGTAAGATTGATTACAACCTTAAGATACTTTAAATATTCGTTATTAACTAACACTAACAGATACAGTTTTTACGCATAGTTTATGGAAATATTCAGTTTGGTTTATTTGCAGTTGCGAAGGTTGTTTCTTGCAAATTACGATATAATTTACAATTATTTAACAACGGTGAGAGAAAAAAAAACTTGATAATACCAACGATTATCACATGTAAATAAACCATAAATTATGAGGTGGCATATTTTGTTAAGCAGTTTTTTTTATGACAATGTTTTTGTATACACAAGGAAAAATCCATGTTCTTAATTATTTCGGGTATTTTTTAATTACGACGGTGTTGAAGTTTTCAAGTTGTTTACTTTGATGTGGGGATTTTCTGGGAGGTCAAATATGTAAATAATTAATTGAGTCATTGTTACTTGAATTAATGTCACATTCCTCTTTGCATTTGATAATGCGAGCATTTATGATAATCCTGGGAAAACTTTGTTGTATTGTGTTAGAGCAAAAATGATTTATATGTATTCAAGGTAATGTTTGTACTTACTACGTAAAAAATGTTTTAAAATGGTTAATATTACTAGCAATTAGATATTCTAAGAAACTATAAGCGTGAAATATTCATTTCTGGTTGTAGCGTGAAACGACTATTATATTTCCTGTTTTATCGATTTTCGTAAAATTTAGAAAAAATGTTAGGTAATTTCAAGTAAAACAGACTACGAAATTCAGTGACGATTAATATTTAAAAAAAAGGTCTTCTTTTACGATTCGGTATTGTTTATTTTACTGTTATCATGCAATATTAAAGTGAATAACTTTTTTAATAGCAAAAATTCCCGTAAAAACATTCTCCATCTTTATTAGACTTATACTGAGGGCAATAAGATTTAATTGTCTTATGTTTAAAAAAAATGTAGTAATTCTATTAGTCGAAAAATTTTAAGGTCAATTGTTTTATTCAAACAAATGATCACTATCACCGTTTGTTAATTGTTTCAGTACTAATTTGGGTGCATGTCCTTCTTCCGAGCAAGTGCTTAATACCTAGAACTTTCAGATGTAGTTGAAACATTAATTACGATATTTAAAATTGATCATATTTATATATTTTAACATTTATATGAAAGTTGGTAGTTCAGAAACTTGGACACTAATTCAAAAACAAAAACAAAGAATACAGGTACAGGAAATGAGATTTCTGAGAAGAATAGAGGGATGTAGACTGATCGATAAAATCAGTAACGAAAAAATCCGAAATAACCTAGGAGTAACATATATTAAGAAAAAGATGGAGACGAATCAATTAAGATAGCTTGGACATCTACTACGCATGCCAGAAAGTTGATACGCGAAAATAGGATGGAAAATGCAGATAGAGGGAAAAAGAACTAGAGGAAGGCCAAGAATAAAATGGGAAAAAAAAGTGAGGCAGAGACTAGAAGAAAAAGGAGTCAGCTGGAGAGATGTGCCACAATTAGCTAACGATAGGCAGGAGTGGAGAAACATAATACAGAAATAGAAAAGCATACCGACACCGAAAGGTACAAGAGGGACCGATTAAGAAGAACAAGAAGATGAAAGTTGGTTAAAGTGTAAATATTTTTGTTCCATTCACAAAATTCTTTAAAAAAACGCACATAGTTGGTATACCCACGTTTAAAAAACATTTGAAATATGTATAATTTTGTTAATAAAATACAGTAACCGCCTGTGTGTCAAACAGATCACAGACAAACTTAGGTAGGTACATGTTTATTAAAGTTTAGTGACAATGCTAAGCGGACTTTTATAGTGAAAATGATTTCAATCAGGGTGGATAAAAATCATGATTTTTTTTTAAATCGAAAAAATCGATTTATTTGATTTAAATCAATTGATTTAAATCTGCTCAACCCTGATTTCAATAGAAATCGAGGATGAAAAATTGCTCAAATTAACAAAAGATTTTTCTTTGCTTGTTACGCTTCTAGTAAAAAACAAAAATTACGTATACTGGCAATTTTTTTTTGATAGGTACTTATTTGAATGTCACATTAAGTAAAAATTTATAAACACTTATAGTTGTTATACAGGATGTGTAAAAATTGGCGGAAGGGCTACACGGGGCGATGTTCTTCGTAAAATGCTAAGTCGAAAATCTTAATACGAAAATGTTGTACCATGCTTGCTGTGTCTGCAAGAGGTCCTCAAAGCTTTGACATTTAGTCCTCTAATAGGCGTTATTATTTAATACTTGCAAATGAAAAAGCTGCAATTTGGAATAAAAATAGATTTCGAATAGTATTTTTTCATAGATATTGTGTTCTTCCTTTCAAAAATTGGTGTTGAAAATATGTAAATCACTGATTTTAATGACAGTAATACATATGGCAACATTGTCATTAGCTGTCATCTCTGTTTTTCTCGTAATTATTTTTTGTTTGTGTTTTACGATACCCAAAAGTTTGCAGCTATGTTTACGAACTGAAAGCTTTCAGTTCGAACAAAAAATGTAAATACCTAAGTAAAAATTGCTGATAAAAAAATGTCCAAACGCAAATCAATGTATGCAATGTTGCCAATTTTTTCTCTCTTTAAATGGTTCCTGAGGCCATAGGAAGCATGGTACAACATTTTCGTATCAAGATTTTCGACTTAGAATTTTACGAAGAACATCGCTCCGTGTAGCCCTTCCGCCAATTTTTACACACCCTGTATTGTCACTTTTATTATCAATTATGAGCCGTTTTTTTTTTTTTAAATAGCATAAGTTACTTTTTGCGAAAAATTAGTTAAACCTGTTTACGATTTTTATCTTTAAACATTTCACTTGTAATTTCTTTTAAAATCCTTACTATTTTCCTCTATAAAAATTTTATTGCTAAGAAGGTAAAATACATTTATTTTTAAAATGGCATAGTGATTTGCTTTCTTATATACCCCCAATTTACCACAGTTGAAAAACGACGTAAATTGTCCAAAGACTTCATCACTCCTATTAATGTCAATTTGTCAATGATTCATAACATGCATAAACTTTTATATGAAATACGTTATAAAAATTACTTATACTTATATTTCAAACTGTTCTGACAAATTTACTTATCAATTATGTATTTTATAAATATAAGTGATAATGAAAACAGAAATTACTTGTATTATTATATAATTTACTCATCAATTTTCTTGAATTACTGTCTCATTAAACATCACTACAGTAAAACACATCGGACAAAATCAACATAAGTCCGTATTTTTACAAAGCATTAATTTTGAAAGTGGCTTAAGTCACTTGTAATAAAAAATGGCAATTCGTAAACGTATGTGAGAAGTGACTTGGGTCACTTTTAAAATAAACGGCTCAATTGTCAAAACTGTTTAGTTAGATTAACATTCTTATTTGCTACTTCTTAAAAATGGCGAGAGTTTTCGCAATATTTGAATGGTCTTAATGAAACCGAAGTAGTAATCACCCACAGGCAAAATAAATGATCATTTATTATCGACCGTCAATTGTACTTATTTTTAAATTAACTTAAACTGGTTTAAGGTGGTTAAAATTGAGTAGCTGGTAAAGATTCATCCGAAATAATTCTTTTTCATATTTGTTTCTGGAGATAAAGCAGCAACACAATAAAAGCAGCACTCTTAATTATCCAGTCGCATTCAAGTGATATATCGTTGTTGGTTCGACCCACTTAGTAATATCGCTCCCAAAAGATAAGGCACATACCGTAGAAGGTGGAGGATTCCAAATTTAATTCAGGTAGGCTCTTACTAGTGTTCAGATAAATGTTATGGAATTATCTCACATATAATGAAACTAATTTGAATAATAAAACAGTTTAATAAGAATACTTACAATTCAATAATCAGTTTCACCTAATCGAATGCATATTTCAACATGGAAAGGTTAGGACTTAATGATTTTATGGATATATTTTGGGAGTTAATTGCTGTTTTGTTTGAGGTATCATATATTTTCTAACTAATGCCGGCATATTTAGAAAAACTTGAATGAAATTATAAAAAAGACCAAGTTATTCCCAATAATTGTATTGGATTTGAGATAAAAACGTGTACCAGGTTCAAACCAAGCCGATACAATTGTTAATAATAAATTAATTAATGTTCATGTTGCATCAATATTTATTTTGAATATGTTAATGTTAAGAAATGTTGATGCTATGGATTAAAAAAAATGGTGTTGCAAAAGTTGTGTTATGAGTAAAAAAATGTTGATGCAACAACAAGAGATGTTATGAATCAATAAATGTTATGCAACAAAAAGTATCATAGAATAAACAATTTTGATGCAACAAGAGGTGTATGGATTATGAAATGGTGATGCAAAAGCGATGTTATGGAATATGAATTGTTGATGCAACAAGAGGTGTTATGGATAATGAAATGTTGATGCAACAAGAGGTGTTATGGATTATGAAATGTTGATGCAACAAGGAAGGTTATAGATTATGAAATGTTGATGCAACAAGAGGTGTTATGGATTATAAAATGTTGATGCAACAAGGAAGGTTATAGATTATGAAATGTTGATGCAACAAGAGGTGTTATGGATTATGAAATGTTGATGCAACAAGAGGTGTTATGGATTATAAATTGTTGATGCAACAAGCGGTGTTATGGATGAAATGTTGACGCAAGAAGGTGGGTTCTGGATTATGAAATGTTGATGCAACAAAAGGTGTTATGGATTATGAAATGTCGATGCAACAAGTCGTGTTATGGATTATGAAATGTTGATGCATCAATAAGGGTTATGGATTATGAAATGTTGATGCATCAATAAGGGTTATGGATTATGAAATGTTGATGCAACAAGAGGTGTTATGGATTATGAAATGTTGATGCATCAATAAGGGTTATGGATTATGAAATGTTGATGCAACAAGAGGTGTTATGGATTATGAAATGTTGATGCAACAAGAGGTGTTATGGATTATGAAATGTTGATGCAACAAGAGGTGTTATGGATAAAAATGTTGATTTAAAACAAAAGTTGTTGATAAGATGTGTAACAGATCAAAAAATGTCGATGCAAAAGCAGTTTTATGGATAAAAAATATTGATTAACAAGTTTAATATATTAAAAAAAGAATTTGTTGGGTTTCGTTTATTTTAGTTAATACTTATTTTAAACACACTTCCCTCCGGCTTCAAAAGTCAAGCAAAAATTAAATTTTATTTAGTAACCTTGTCTTTCTGTTAAAATTATGTAGGTAATGAATATTCGATGAAACCATAGTTTTCAAAAGTAATTTTAATGAAATGGATTGTACCTCTGTTGTATTGGCAAATTCATCTGAAATATTTTTTTACGTGTAAAAAATTTATACTGATATATGAAATAAACCGCATTCATAAAATATACACGTTTATTATTGCGCAATAGCAATTTTATAGTACGTTCAGATTAAGTATAAAAAGAGCGTAAGATATCGTCGTATTAATAAAGCGGAGGAAATCGAAAGTGGATATAAAAATGCCCGCGTAGGCATAAATAAGCATAAAAAGTGCATAAAAGCATCGCAGATGAATATTACAATAACATATAATGTATCTGTCCGATCGCGAGCTTGTTTGCCCATGAAATATTATCTCAAATTGAATCAGTAGATCTGCTAGTTACCGCGTACTCCAGTAGAGCCGCTGTAGTTCTTTTGTGTTGCATTTTAAATGGTTACCGATAAATCTGCATTTATATCGTTGTTCCCATGCACTGTCGGCCTACATTTTTATAATTACTCTTTTATTAGTTTAATAAGTAAATGACTCGAGTCCATAAACACCTGCTATTATTAATAAAGTGCGAGTCGAATTTTATTTTTCAGCTTACAGCGATTTATATTTAATTGTGCACGAAAAATTGTATAATCTTAATAATTCAGATCAACATAAATGTTAACGTAAACAGCTTTTACAAGAAATTTACTGAAAATTAAAGAAAAAATCAGAAATGTGTGATGCGATAAATAATTCTATAGGTACATCGTTCTATTATACTTGAAGTCTGTATCGAATTTTGTAAATAATTCCATGTTTATCTAAGATAGTTAATATCCTTGCCTGTGGTAAGCTATAACCATGATTCAGGACACACAATTCGACACAATATTTTAACGAAATTTGTTTATTGTCAGTAGTAATATAGTAATGAGCATTTTTATTTTGCGCCTTAACTTTTGAACCAAAATTTGGACGTTACTTAACAAGAACAAATGCTAATATTGTAAGTTTAAATTGTGTTATTATACCGTAGTTTTGTTGATAAAAAAGTAGTATTTATTACCCAATAGAAAAGTATTAACTTTTTAAATGTATAAAGCTTTGTTCAAATGTTTCTTAAATTGGTACTACATACCTTCAAGTATTGTTAAATCAAACACTTTAATGTTTAGTTAAAAAATCATTTGTCAATAAAGATTCCTCCCTAAAATTGGGTAGGGTATCTTTTAATTAAACTTATACATATATTTTTGTATTATTAGTAAGCTTTTTTTATAAAATATTAAATTGTAGCTACACCTTGGAAATTTAATTCCTTTAATTATGGTCGCCTAGACAATTAAGTTGTTTAAGGTTCGCAATTTTGTTGAGCCCACAGTTTTTTTTTTACCTGATTCGAAAATTATGACACATGTACCATCATATTTTATATATGAGTGCTTTAATTAAAACATGTATGTATGTTTATTTGATCGTCCGGCGTCGCCCCTGGGTTTTGCGGAGGTTGAGCAAGTATTATTGGCGGGACGCCTTTATATTCATTTGTTTTTCTATGTTATTCATTTTTCTCAACCTTTTTGTTTTTGCAATATTATTTTGTTTTGCTGTAGCGCAGTTCCCTGATAATTACTTTCCGTCTGGGGTATAGTCGGTAGTGCACTATTTTTTGGTTAGTTTAGTGTGATAAAATTGCGATTATAATGTCGTTTGATCCTGTGTTAAATTGATTCATGAATCTGTTAATAGTATTATGATAAACATCTAGTACAAGTGTGGATTAAACTCAAACCGATTTAACGATTAAAGATTTAACAATAAACCAAATTATTATGTTATTCCTATGAAAATTTCAAATATCAATATTAATTTGGCAAATACTAATATTACTAGTTAACCAGATTTTCTGGAAAATAAAAATACTTAGAGCAAAAACAAATGTTAAAGTGTTTTTGGCCAGAGTGACAGATACAAGTATTGGAGGCAAAATATTATAAAAGTAAGTAAAATAATTTTCCAAAAACACAAAAAAACAATCTATCAAAGCTAGAATTTTTCTTCATAGAAAATTTCCGACCAGGGAAAATTAGTAAGAAATGTAAAAAACAGTTTCTCGCCACTGTTAAACAACCATCGAATTAATAATATACATAATTCCATTAACAGATTCATGAAGCATTTTAACACAGGATCAAACTATCTACATTATAAACCTAATTTTATCACACTAAACTAACCAAAAAAATAGTACATTATAACTCAGACAGAAAGTAATTATCAGGGAACTGCGCTACAGCAAAACAAAATAATATTGCAAAAACAAAGAGGTCGAGAAAAATTAATAACATAGAAAAACAAACGAATATAAAGGCTTTTATTAAAGCTAGAATTTTTCTTCATAGAAAATTCCCGACCAGAGAAAATTAGTAAGAAATGTGAAAAACAGTTTCTCGCCACTGTTAAACAACCATCAAATTAAATATAGGTATACAATAAATCAACACGAAAAACTCGAGATACTAAATAAATACCACTAAATTACAATTATTTTATTAAAACAAATGCCACTCATTAGTCGAGATTACCCGGCAACGGTGCAATAATTACTATAAGCGGTTCGTTTTGCAACCGCAAATAAAAATATCGGCGAAGCCTGTCGCATTTATTTGTGGTACAGGATCAAGGATAAAAAACGAACCTCACCTCGTTAGCAGCTATGAGTTATATATATTTTTTGTGGCACATAAACAACTACTACTTAATTTTACAGTGACATTATGGCACTGATCTCAATGAAAAATCGCTACTATAATTTATGAAAAATAAACTTAGGTTTAAGTTTAAGCAAAAAAAAATCAGTCCAGTCCCATAACATATTTCAACACCTTCATTTTTCACACACGCTTGCACGACAATGCATTAGTGGGTCTCTTTTTATTACACATAAATATATGATCACGATGAATATACATTGACAAGTGGTTTTAATACTTGTCCGATATAATTGTGCTGATATGAATATAAAATAATTTTGTGTGGAAGTATTTTACAACCGCACAATTATTTAAAATCAGTGTAAACTATAGTAATAAAGTACAACAATGTGCGGAAATTTTAATGATGCGTGATAGCACCAACTGAGAAACAAATTTGGTTCAACTGTAAATATTAAGTTAACGACAAGTGTGCTGCAGTTTTTAAATTAACTGTAAAATTGCACAGTTGCACTTAATAATTACTCCATAATTAAATAATCCAACCGACTTGTAGCTCTTACGTTAATTAAAAATTCTGTTACGATTTTATTTTATATTCTATACATATAACAATGAATATAACAGAATAAAAATAAACTAAATAAATCATTAAATTAATCAATTTTGTATTTTAAACTAAGAATTTAAAAGTGTTTCTACAATCTTGTTAACTCACAAAATGAACGATAAACAGTGGGAAGATACAATTTTGCAAGTTTTACTGAAACGAAAATAAAATTACAAACGTCCCTTTCGCTCGAAAAATAATTACACATTTCAAGGCAAAAAAGCAAAATATTTTTATTATAATCCCAGACGATTTTTTTAAGCGCCATTGAAAAAGTCTGCAACAAAGTGAAAAACAAGTTACTATCGATTTTGCAAACATTTTAATTTTTGGTAAATGTTGGCGCATAGCCTAAAACCCTCTAAAACTAAGTTCAAGATAAAAAACAAATTCAATCAAAATTTATATGACACAAGATTTTGCGATTTTACATATTTTTGCTGGATTAAATTATGCCATGCACCAACTTTTCTCAAAAATAAAATTATCTGAGAAATCGATAACAAATAGGAGTAGTATATTACATAACAAGAGTTGTAAGAAGCATATTACGCACAAGTGGAAAAGTAGCGGCGAGTGCGTATTTCCACTAGTGCGTAATTGCTTTACAACTCGTGTTATTTAGCTTACTTTTTCTACGATCACATAATACCTACGATTTTAACGGCTTTTTGGCTAATATACACATGTAATTACGTTCATGGCCTGAGCACTCATATGGGCTCGACTGTTATTGCTTAAAACAGCGGAGCAGATCTCAATAGATGGCGCTAGTATCTTTATTTCTAGCCGATAACGTCTGATAACGTCACTAACGTCATTCCCGTTCTTGTTAGCGAAAGTAACGGTTGTGCATAGAACATATACTAACAGTCGTGCATTGTTTGTATTTTCGTGTGTTAATATTTTTGACTTTATAATAGTTTTTAAGTTTGTGTTAATAAAAAACTTTAAGTATAAACATTTCCAAGCTCTTTGAAGGTAAGTTGTAATTGTTATTTAACTCAATTGTCTAACACAACTTTGGACAGTGACATTAATCTACAGTTTTTTTTTAAACTTTAGTAATATGGTGAAGTATTGTGCTGTTTTGGGATGCCGTGATAGGGATTCTCCAAGACATCAGTTTCCTAATCCAGACAAAGATAAACACAGATTTGATCAATGGATCCGTGCATGTTCTAACCCAAAACTTCTTCAATTAGATCCAAATTTAGTATATAAATCTCACCGTGTGTGCCATCAGCATTTTGGCATTGAAGATAGAACAACAAATATGTACATTAAGAAAACATCTGTGCCATCACAATCACTACCGAGTATAACAGGTAAATAACAAATAAATGCTTATAAATTGTCATCTAATATTAATAAACGTTTTTGTCAAGATATCAGCGATATACTACAAGAAAGTGGACCCTCTACTTCTAAATTACCGAATGCTTTTATTCCAACATATGAAGGTAATTTTGTTTTACTTTACAAATAATATACCTAATTACAACTACCATTTATTGCTAATATTTAATATTATGAAACATTTTCAGATATACCTGAATTAGTCCAGCAAGTTTCGACTTTTACAGCATCAACTCCCAAAAGTAAGTATTACTTAGGGAAAAGTAAGTGAAATCGTACTGCCGGGTAAATCGTACCACTGACTTATTTCTGCAATTACAGTATTTGCCGGATATTGTGTTCACTGGATATTAAAATCCGCCGCGTTTTAGACACATTTAAGATATTCTTGTGTTTTTTTTCCACTTACAGATTACATATTTATGATATCGGTTATTAGAATCGCCGGGTAATAGACTCATTTTTCAATTTACAAAAAACCGGTACGATATACCCTACTTTACACTACAATATGAACATAATTATATGAAACTGGTTTCTGTAAAATATATGTTTTGAGTAATTGTTGTTTAATAAAAACACTATTGATTATTCAAAATTTTTTTTTAGAATCCCTACTGAAATCTGTTAATGTTAAGCGGATACTTGAACTAACACCAAAAGCAAAGAAATTGTATGAAAAGGCTAAAAATTATAAACATTTGAGCTGTATTTATCGTCAGAGAAAACAGGCTTTTAAAAAGAGATCAATTGACGCGCAGAAGCAAATACAAATTATAAACACGGGGTTGCGACCTGAGGCCCTAAATTTTTGTATAAACCAGCTACGTCGTAAACCCACCAGTGCCAAAGGTCGACGTTATACGTTGGACGAAAAATTAATGTCGTTAGCTTTGTACAAACATTCTGGTGCTGGATACCGATTTTTATCCAAATTATTTTTTCTTCCATCAAAGAGAACGATAATGAGACTGTTGACCAGCATTCCAGTCACTACAGGAATTAATTGTTTTTTTTTGTTATTCCGTTTATATAAAACGTTGTAAATATAGATAATAAAATTATATTTATTTTTTATTTGCCTTTTTTTAAAAATTAACATTAATATATTGCAATTTAATTTAATGTACATATTCTTATCAAGTAAAATTAAATAACTATTCATAGATTATGAAAAACGTTTTCATTATCTATGAATAGTTATTTAATTTTACTTGATAAGAATATGTACATTAAAATTCAAATGGTGTATTTTTAATTAAACATTCAAATTTCCCGCATTTAAATAAAATTCGGGAGCAGATCTCACCAGATGGCGTTCATAATGGTAACAAAATATTACGTAGAGTGGCTATTCTATTTTAAGTATATGTTCTATGATTACGTTGTCTTGTCAATTTTGACGCAAGCCTACTTTGACATTTCTCGACAAGTGTACGTATTGCTTACCGTGCGTTACTTACTAGGCATGCAGGAACTATTTGACGTGAGTCTACTTTGATCATTTCTTTAAAAAACTGTGCTTTTTGCTTACCGTGCGTAAGGACCCACTTACTATGCATGCAGTCTGTATTTATAGAAAAAACTTTTGTTGTATACAATACATCAGCACATGCATTTTTGACAAAAAAATTGTTGAAGTTAAAACTTATTGTACAACTTTTTATAATTATAAATTCCATAGGTCAAGACAGTAATTAATCTGATAAAGTTATTAAACGTATGACCTAAAACCTATTCGCTGTGATTTTCCTAAGGACAGAGTAAGGAAGTAATTATGATTATCATTACTAGTAGGCGTTGGCTATAACAACGTTAAAAGTAAGTGAACCTAACCTAACCTAATTACATGTACAGTTTTGCCTACTTACTGTTACATTTTTTGCTTCGTCTTTTTACCTCTATCATTGCAATATTAAAACTGTGTTAATAAAATATGAATTTTACAGAAACACTCAAAAGACTAAAATAATTATCATTGTGAAATTTATTTTAACAAATATATTATGTTATCCCAGAAATCATGACCATTTCGATCATCTAGTTTGTTTAAAAAAAAAACTAGCAAAATGGATACTGTATTAAATTGTAGTAAAGGGTAAAACCATTTTACAAATTTTGATGTAAAATAGAAAGACGTAATTTTAATTTTACTTTTTTCTGATAGCACTAATATGGTTTAAGGTCAAAAATAGATACAAAATGTTCTTACTTTATCAGTTATGTAATAAACTTAATACCTTTAAGGAAAATTAAAAACTTTATAAGGTTACAATATAATGAGAGTTGCAGAAGAATTGTTTTGTTTTTAAAGCTAAAGGAAGTAGTTTATTATGATCAACTCTAAAATTTAAAAAATGTCGTAATACATTTTTTTAAATAAAATAAGTTCTATTTTTAAAATTTTAGCTTAACGTAAAGAGAATACTCAATGGAGAATTCTGTACATGACATTTTTTTTCACCTACCTTTCACCTGTTAAAAACATTTACTTATTGTTCAGTTAAGAACAGATTGTAAGGTACTTGGAATTATTTAAAAAAAAATAAGTGCTCTTTATGGACTATTGGACTATTGATATATCACAATTTTTTCAAACAAATCAACATCAAAAATATTAATATGTTAATATGACTGCAAAGATAAGAACAGTTACTATCTGTTGTTAAATGTTAAAAAATAAATTTTTATTAATGGTAACACGTTTTAATATCTTTTGTGTAGTTTTTTTCCCGCCATTTAATGATTGTGGTATATAGGGTTTGTTAAATACATTTAGAAAAATAAACGAGATATGAAAATGATAGTGATCTTTGCAATAACCTGTACAGTTGATTTATTTTATTTAGCATCTCCAACAATAAATAATTTTTGCTTCATAAATATATTTTATAATGATCACACAAAAAATCTGCTGCGTTTTAAACTGCCAGTTCAAAACAAGTGACTCATAACATATTTTTAAATTGATTAACTTTATAGCTTCATAACAAATAGTTTGGGTAACCAAATAGCACAAAACTCTATTTGTTTCACTATTAAAACATGCAGGTAATTTTTTGGTTTTAACGTACAAAATTAATTTTCGATGATTTTCCTGAAAATGTCGGTTAAGAATTCCAAGGATATACCAGTCAAAAAACGCACCAATTCGTCAATGTCGCCTCATACATAGTTTATATTGTAAAGCATTTCCTTGTGACATTAAAAAATTAATGTACCTCGAAAAGTTTAGAAAACATGGATTGAGTAATTTGGTTCATTTATATAACTGCTAATGCTAAGTAAAGAAAACATTTTGTTATTTTTGTTTGCTCTAAAAACAAATGCAAACTTTTTGGCAATTGTCAATTGTTCTAAAAACAATTACAAGCTTTTTAATTAATGTCAGTTGTTCGAAAAATAGTTGCGGTTTTTTTGATGACAGTTATTTGCAAGTGTTTTAAACAGATGATAAATAGAATTGTTAAAAAAAAATGTTTTTTGACGATTTGAATTTGTTTCAGAAACAATTGAATCGGTGAGATAAAAAACAGTATAAGTCCAAAATCGTAGTTTAGAATAAATCAATAGAAACTATATAGGTAACTTGAAAAATATTTAAAATACTGTTCCGATTTGTACAGAGGAGATATAACCCTTATAATTAATTTTTAAGCTTATTCAATAAAGAATGTAATTTAAAGCCGATTGGCTATTTCAGTTTCAAATGTCAAAATTTGGACTTGTACTGTTTTTCATCTCACCGATTCAATTGCAAGTTAATTGCGCGATGCGTGCAAAATATAAATATTAATTGGTTGTACATGTTTATATCCTTGATAAAGTGTTTTCATTTGAATTTTGTATGGGCTTATTTTAAATAAATAGTGTAATAATAAAACTCAACATTAATCTAAATCCTGAATATTAAGCATGAAAGCATATTTTCAGTATCAGAGCTTTCGAGCTTTCGAGCTCATAGTTTATTTATCACTGCAGGCGCGCAGACAGTTCCTGAGAACTCGGTGGAGATTATGCGTCCGGTGGCGTCATAAAGAAGCAGACAGTGACATTCGAAATAAAGCAGTGGCCGCTGTTTGATTATGCAGCCGTGCTGATACAGTTTACATCTTACTCAGAACAGAATCTTGCTTCTTCTTTTACAGGCTGGTCTTTAATTTATTATTGATGAATTGGTTACTGCCGTTCAAGTGAGCATTATTGGAGAGTTTATTGCACAACTAGACCGGCATCAATGGCGTATGGTTTCTTTCATGAGTTCAATCGTCTTGAGCGAAGAAACGTAAAAACAAGTTACAGCCGCTGTATTAAATGAGCAAACCTTGGAAAACCGACAGGTGTTGATCTTAATACACGCATAAGTACCACTTTAAAAATAAATCGCAAAAATTGAAGTGGTTTGCAGATTTGATCAGTATCGATTTTATTAAAATAATTAACAGAGCCGTAACAATTTCGCAAAGCATTTAACTTTGTGAGGTAAATATAGTTTACTTCGAATTAAACACTTTTCTGGTTTAAATTAACAATTAATCTTTAAGTTAAATTAGATAATATAAACTAATAAAAGTTAACATATCTTCCATACAAAAAAAAAATGCTTCATTAGAAGTGTTATAAAAAAACGATGTGTTGTGTTTTGTTATAAGACCAAAATCTACGTACATTTCGGTAGATTTTATGGGTTTTGTTTATCGATAAATTTCATATTAGTTAAATAAAGAGATATGGTTTTGTTTTTTTAATGAAATTTCAAGCAATTATGATCATTATTTTTTTTTAAATTTCCTTAAAGAGTAGACATATAGATTATACAATACAGGGTGGTCCATATAGAAGGGCCAGTATTGGGATCCCGTAAACGGTAAGAGCTACAAAGAATTAGACAAATTGTTTCCCTTTCTGAGACCTATTCAGTAATGCTTTAATGTTTTAAAAAAGTTCCATGGCACGCTAGATAATAAACAAAAATCTCAATGGGCACTTTATTAAAGTCGTTAATAAATCAGTTACACTTGATGGACAAAAATATTTTTGGGTAAAAATTGTTGATTTTTTTATGCACTGTAAAACGAAAACATTCATTTGTTTCAAGGCTGTTTATTCTTAAATAAATTACAAACTTGCATTTTTTAAATGGCAACCATAGTTGGCGATGACCTCATGAAAAAGCATTTTATTTCCTATCTTCCATAATATAAGGTTTAATGTAGCTATTTATTTTGATATTTAGGCTCAAAATAAATAAAATTCACTAAATCCCTATGAAGCTAAAGAGTGCCATGAATTTAAACTATTGAAACAAATGAATGTTTTTATTTTACAGTGCGTAAAAAAATCTACAGCTTTTTCCTCAAAAATATTTTTGTACCATCAAGTATACCGAGTTTTTAAGGTATAAAAAAAACATTTTGAGTTTTGTTTATTATCTAGTGTGCCATGAAACTTTTTTAAAACATTAAATCATCACTGTATACGTCTTAGAAAGGCAAACAATTTGTCTGATTTAAATTTTTTTGAAGTTTTTACCAATAGTGGTCCTTCTATGTCGATTGTCGACCACCCTGTATATAGAATAGCACAACATCCAAATGGCCGCCTAGGCTCTTTTTACTGACCGCCACCCTTTTCTTGAAGTTTTTGGTCATTTTTTCGCAAAGATCCGGCTCTATTCCAGCAATAGCGGCTTCGATGTTGACTGAGAGCATACATTGACTTTGGATTATTGTCATAGACTTTTTCTTTATTATAGGCCCAAATAAAAAAGTCCATTGGTCTCAAATTGTATGATCTTGGTGGCCAATTTAGGTCCCCATTTCTCGAAATAAAACAACTTAAGAACTTGGAACGCAATAAACTAATTGTTGCGCTACTTGTATAGCACGTGGTATCATCTTGTTGGGAGAAGAGGTCCGCTATATTTTTATTTTTCAGTTCAGACCATAAACAGTTGGTCAATATGTCCTTATAGCGCTCTCCATTGACCAAAACAGCCCTTCAAGCATCGTTATCAAAGAATTGAGATGTTCGGGCTTTTTTCGACACTTTTACTCACTGCGGCTATATTTTCGATTGAACGGCAAACCCGAATGCGGTTTGGCGTTTGGATCTTTTAGTAATCCGGTCTCTTTGATTTTTTAAATATAGTTCCGAATAGCCGTTTCACTTGGTACACGATTATCTGGGAAAAATGCACAAATTTTGCAAAGTGTATTCGTGAAAGAACGTGAATTTTCGTGATAAAATTCAACGATTTATATACGTTCTGCGATTGTGTACCGCTTCATGATAAACTTTACTAGAATATAGATGGCAGCTGTCAAATAAAAACTTATAAAGTTTGACAAATGAAAAATGTTCAGCACTCCAAATCCTACACCTCTTGTTAAAACACCCTTTATAAGGAAGAATTTAGTAATAATATTAGTCATAATCATAAACAATAATTACACCATGCTTTTAGTTTCACACTATAGTTAAACATATTTTTAATTTTTTACGTACCTACATAGGTAGCTGTAAATAAATATGTTTGAATTGATGGTTTCTTAGCAGTTGCATTTTGATTCGTTTTGATCGCAATAAAAAAAAGATCTTTGTCAATATACCGGGAGTAACTGAGTTCTGGTACACCGTACACCCCCTTTTTTCTTTAGTTTTGATTTTAGATAAATTATATTTTAGACATATGATAGGTGTAGAAACCTGAATATTAGAACATCTGTACACTATTGTTACACTTCCGGTTTCTCCAGAAATTACCCCAACTTTGTTATTTTTAATGAAACACCCTGTATATTTTTTATTTTTGGAAAGGGGAATTGCACCATTTTGGTTATTTACTATAATCTCAAATAATTATTGCATGAAAATTAATTTTTTTATTAATTGTGCCATGACTTGCTAAAGTTGAATTTTATTATGTCAACAAACGTCCGAAAAAACGTTTTTGTAATTTTTAATTGATATTTAAATTACTTTAATCGGCTTTGAGGAATAGCAGAAGTCATTTTTTTTTTAAATGGAATGGTAGTGTTACATCCGGTTATTTAAATAAAGTTTTGTCAGACGACTTTAACAATACCAATAACTTATATTTGTGTTGGAAGGCTGCTTCATAAACTTAAACAAAACTGTATCTTGTTAATTGTAGTAAAGTTTAACATTAACCACAATATTTACTATTGGTCAATGTCACCATATTATGATGTCTAAAACATTTAAATTTGCGCTTATTTAGATACCTACAAATCACAACATTTTTTGGCCTTTACAAATTACCCACCACGTTACAAAATTAAAAAATCCTGAACTGCTAAAAATGTTGTATACATTTAGTGGTTTTGGCTTATAGATGAAGTGTAAAATTATGATCCGTTCCTTCTTCAAACAATTCCACGATATGATGAACATATTTAACGATTTTTAGGTTATGAAAATTTTACGGCAAGATTTTTAAAGTGCACTCATGTCTAAATAATATGCAGTCTCTAAATTTTGTTCTTAAATTAGCTATACGGTTTTACGAAGTGCAATATATAAATAAATGTTGTAATCAAAGTATAAAATATTCGCAATAAAGTTTTATGCCCGCTGCGTTTACTACCCCACACTTTATATCTCGGCTTTAGTATTTTACAATTTTACATTTTTCACTTTTTATAGGCATTGAAACTCGGTACTGGATGAAATATTCCGTGAGCACTACTTTGTTACATTTTCAAACACTGTCGGTCGCTATCACAAACGCTGACGTAGCCCTGGGCAACATTTTTTAATAGTATAATTAGATTATTAATTGCTTAAAGACTAAACGGCAAAAGGAAGTCGCAATAATTACCTGTGTTTAGTAACTAGTAATGAATCATATAAAATGAAATGAATTGGAACGAGACACAGCTTATTATTAATACGACCTTACGTTTCGTATGCATTTTTTTATACAAATATCCCTGTAATTTATTATTGTATGTTAATTATTATTAATGCTAATTAGATTTATTTTAAAATTTTAATCCTATAATAACTCTAGCATGCGTAATTATTACGTATTATTATCTGTTTGCGCAATATTGGCAAAGACCGTGGTTAGAGCTTGAAAAACTGTAAATATGCATCTACAATGATCTGTAATAAACCACTCACAATTTACAATTACCTTATCTTTTAGCGAATATGTGTATAAGTAGTTTTACATCAGGGTCAAATCTATTAAACTTATTTCTATCCAATTCCTTAATTTTTTTATTGTGGAATGTTAAAACTTATCGCTCTTGTAATTTTTTAGCGCGGTAGAAATAAATTAATAAATAACTTTTGACGTAAAGTAAAACAAAGACGCTAATTACATATCAGGTAGAAATCTGAGTAAACCACTTAAAATTTTTGTAAGTTATACAAGCTATTTGTTGCCTAGTGCCTACCAAAGCAATTAATTAATTTTATTTAATTAATTGCAAGTGTTGCCATTTTTTTCCATCTAATAAATACTTCAAGACCACACAATGCCAAGAAAACAAAGTTTAAAAATCCTATATTTAATGAACAGTCTAAAAACATTGAAAAGTAAGATAACTTAATAAAATAAAAAAATATAACATGAGCAAACCAGCAAAAAAAAATAGATTTGTCTACATGTAATAAATTTACAATAGAAATGTAAAATTTACGTTGCATATTATTTAGAGTTAAGAGTATAGACGCAGAAGATTGCTATACAGGGTTATTCATAGAGTCTGCAACAAAAGGAAAAGTTTGTCATAATCAATATCTTATCATAAAATTTTATTCTTGATAAAAGTTGGTGCATGACCCAAAAATAATTGTAAGATGAGAAAAAGTTTAATAAAAATTCATTGACACTAGATTTTAGCGATTTTAGAAACATTCGCAAGGGTAAAATTGTTAGAGAAATCGATAATAAAAAACTTTTCTATTTGTTGCAGATTTTTTGAATTACCCTGTATAATATCATGCCAATTTCTACAGGGTGCACCCACTAATTTGGGCTTTAGCAAATTTTTCTTACATTAAAGCTCAATTTTAGCTTTATTCAGAAAAATTAATAAATAAATAATTAACTTGCAAGAAACATAACAATTCCATTTTATTCTTGAGGCTTTCGCGGCCATTATCCATAATACAATCTTGGTTTCCGGGTTTGGAACCGCGTCTTCTATATTCAGAAGTAGTTGACGTTTCGACCATTGTGTCTTGGTCTTTTTCAAAACGACTAATTTGTGAGGGATGTTGCTGGGTTTATATATCCAGCTTGTGGAGAGGCGTGGCGTTCCGCTTGATGGATTTGTTCTGCCTCAGTGATTTTGTGATGACTGGTTTCCAGATGTTTGGGAGTTGTATGCCTGTGTCTCTGTTGTAGTTGTTTGGGTTCTTGATGATTTCCAATGATTCCCGATATAATCTTGGCCAGAAATGGTTTGCGCGGGCCAGTAGTTTTGTTTCTCTGAAGAGGATGTTGTGTCCTGTACCCTGGGCGTGTTCTGCTACCTCTGATTTATCGACTTGTTTTCTTGTTGTTTGTCCTTCGTGTTCTTTGAGACGCGAAGGACAAACACCAAGCTATTTCCACGAGTGCGTTATTGCTTTACAACTCGTGTTATGTAGCTGACTTTTTCTACGATCACATAATGCCTACGATTTTAACGGCTTTTTGGCTAATATACATATGTAATTATGTAATTACGTTGTCTTGTCAATTTTGACGTAAGTCTACTTTGACATTGCTAGACAAATAGTGTGCGTTTTGCTTACCGTGCGTTATAGCTCACTTACTAGGCATGCAGGAAGTGTTTG
Organism: Elmis aenea; assembly: GCA_947652605.1. NCBI lineage: Eukaryota > Metazoa > Arthropoda > Insecta > Coleoptera > Elmidae > Elmis > Elmis aenea. The sequence continues at coordinate 36,320,098 of OX393579.1, read as the reverse complement.
ACGTGAGTCTACTTTGATCATTTCTTTTAAAAAAACTGTGCTTTTTGCTTACCGTGCGTAAGGACCCACTTACTATGCATGCAGCCTGTACGGTAAGAGTCATTTACATTAGTGGTCGTGGAAGAAAAATTAGAATGTTGCTTTTAAAACTAAAATAGATATCAAAAAAAATTTAAAATCACTTTTTTTTTTAGCGTACTAGCTAACTAAGCATAATTCAAAACATGAGAATATAGTTACAAATTATACGTAACTTTTGTTAAGCGAACCTTTATCTCTTATATTAAGCGAGATCCCAATAGTGCTTAACATTAAATCGTGCACCGTGTACTATTTACTTGCAACAATTGGATTCCCAAAATTTTTTTATACATTTAATGTACGTTTTCTGGTCTAGCACATTTTATAGTCCGGAAAACACGTTAATTAAAGGTCTCAACTGCTATTCGCATTACGCGAAGAAGGTTACTTAGATTTATTACTCCAAACAAAAAACTATTTTCATCTTAACTAATAATTTGTGTTATCTGTTTCGCTCTTCACGAATTATTGGTTGTCTACTGAATTATTACACCTAACAGCCACCAGTTTACAATGTGCGTGCCCCGGTTTAACCTTTTTCGTTCCAGTTTTTCGGACTAATCCAAAAAATTGATAGTAACAATATCCAATAAAATATGAAAGCAGCATATTCAGTTTATTACACCAAATATAAAAAGATACAGTAAAGTTGTTGCAATATAATCTTGTAAGGTAGTTGTGGTATACATATTTATAAGCTGCTGATAGAAATTTAAGTGAATTACAAGAAAATTTTAAATTTAACATTTATGGTTTCGCTTTTAAAGTTGTGATAAATATTTCGTAAAGTCTAGTGACGGCATAATTTCACGGAGTAAATTTAAAATTGTTTATATTACTACTTCCAATAATATTTATTATACACGTAATAAAACGTTGGGTTAAGACAAGACTGTGAGTTTATGCTTGTCCGTAAATGTATCACTTTGCACCGCGATTTCAAAATATCACAGTCTAATAAAAGGTACTCACGCAAGCTTCAATTAAGACTTTAATGTCTCCGATAGGGGCTTGTACTATGTAAATTAGAACTTGTAAGATTCGAGATTTATACATCTTTGTTTTGTCGGGTATCCTGTGCTCTGCTACTTATAACAGACGTATGCCGTTTATTCTTTTTATTACCAGATAATATAATTAGTGCTGTGTTATTTTAAAATAATTAAGGTACAAATTGTGTAGGATGAGCTATTACGTATTATAAAACATTTGTTTGGCTTTGAAGACACAGCGAAATTAACAACAATTAAACGGATAACACACCCAAATACCGTTTCATTTCTAACACTATTAGTAACTTCATTTAACACACTTGGAGATCATATAAATCTTTAGTAATTGTAGGTTACCTACGAAAAAACGTGATTCTTAACAAACTAGATCGTTTTACCTACTTAATTATATCTTAAAATTTATATTACTTGAGTTAAAAAACAAAAATAAGTGTAACAGGTTTTTACTATACAGGCTTCTATTGCAGAAAATGGTTCAAATTTATCAACTTATAGGAACTATAACGCAAAAAACAATTTGTTTAAAAGAAGGTTAGTTTAACTTAAGCAGTGTTGACTTTCTTAACAGTATAACACATCGAGCATCAGTCGCTTTAGTTTGTCATCAAATTGTGTAAATAACAAGTGTAACATATTTTAAAGCATCTAGAAGCCAATGTGTTATTAACAGGGACTGAGAACGGAACGAAAACGAAAACGTTAAACGAAATTAACCGAAATTTTTTTAAGAACGAAACCGAAAACGAAATTATTATTTTTCGTTCAAGAACGAAAACGAAATAAATATTTTCCAAAACCGGTTTTAACCGGTTTTGTCGCTATTTCAATTTTATTTGTTAAACACAAACGCGAATTTACCTTCTGTGCTGGGGAGACTCCACGAGGCAGTAAAAAATCTCACTTGAAATAAGTGAGCTTCACTTTGCTCAATATATTTACGTGAATATGTATTAACAACTTTATTGTTTATACTTGCAATTTCGCGTAACACAATTAACGGTACAGATATTCTCTATTTCTAACTTGTTTTTTAGATCATCAATATAGAAAATACACTTGATTGGATATATGTATATTATCAATGTGTATGTTTTATTTGAGTTTAGACATAATAATAGTAAAATTTATTCTTACTTCGAAAAGGACTAATGTAAAAGAAGATTTATTGGAAGATGTGTTGCTAGTAAGATTAAACGAAATGTGAAAATGTATATTGTATGGTATATACAAACTATAAAGTTAAAGTATATTTCAAGTTAATATAAGTTTTTTTTTAATATCTTTTTTATTTATAACATTTAGTAAATTATCCACTTGAATTCATTCTTTTGTCTTTTTAAATAATTACAGCAGGATCTTATTTAATTCTTATGCATAGATTTTGAGTACTAAAACAAATTTAAAACAGCACTTGCTATATTTTCATATTTTTAGATAAAGATCGTGTGTCTAATTTAACCTAATCACGTTGTGTTTTTGCATCGTACGGGTGTTAAACTTAATAAAATGGTTAAATGTTAATGTGTTTAACGATTTGGTAAATTTAATATGGCGATAGTTCGCCGGTCTAAAATATGCTGTCCGTGAGCATCAAACCCCATCGTCATCGTTTATATTTTAGTTGAGACGCAAATATTGTTATCGTATTTATAGAGGGTTGTGGTGACTAGAAAAAAAATTGATTTTTTGACGACAAAAAAAATATTGTAAAACCGGTTTTAACCGTTATTATTTCGGTTCACGAAAACGAAAAAAGAATTTTTTCGGTTAGAACGAAAAGAACGAAAACGGTATATTTCGTTTTCGTTCCGAATAGAAACGAACGGAATTTTTTTCGTTTTTAGTCCCTGGTTATTAATGATTTGATACGAAAAGCTATTCTAAGCATTTTATTTGCTAAAACAAGCTTATTACAGTTATTTAAATGTTAAAGATTAATCGCTCAAAATAAGATAAACAACACATTTGAATTTTTAATTTAATTAAATAATTATTTTAATTTTTTAAATATATTGAACTGCTTAAAATGTAAGTACAAAATTCATTTATAATTATGTAAAGTAAAAAGATACAATCATTAAAAAAATGTATAATGATAGTCAAACGTGTGTTTAAGACATGCGTTATCGTGTGAATTGGTTGTCCTTTTTTTAATGTAGTAGAAATTTTTAATTAACAGGTTTGTTCCAATGAACGATAAGCGGTCGGCGCAGTATCGATATCGTGTTCCAACAGTCTCTAAAGCTAAGGCCGCACTACGGGATTTTTGGCTGGAGGGTAGATGGTAGATACACGCCGTCGCCTGGCGACAATCCAGGCGCATTGTTTCACAACAAATTGTCGCCAGGCGACGGCGTGTATCTACCATCTACCCTCCAGCCAACCCTCCCGCAGTGCGGCTTTAGCTTGACAGTTAGTTCATCAGACGGTTAGTCGGCTGTTCCAGCATGAACTAATGTGTGGACGTAAAAAGAGTAAATGCACGAGGGCAAGAACTAACGCTGGATTTTTACACGCATGCGCTGTTCACAACTAACGTGGCCTCTTGTAGCTTTGTATTGCCCTCCTAATCCCATGTAAGTACGTTTTTTTCAAGATGTTTACACTTGAGATGGACAATTGTCTATGAACCCAATAGACACAAACGTCCTTTATAATAAATAATGTCCTTAAATCGTTTCGGCAGCGGCCAATACTTTTATTAGTCTATAGTTGACAACGTGCATGAACCAGTTCATGTATCAGTACATGAATTAGTACAAAATGCACTGCTGGTACAAACCTAACAATAATAAATTCAATGTCACTTGTAATTCTTAAGGCTCCTTAACAATTATGCTTTGTTATACATAATATATGGTTTTAAATCGCTAATTTAGCACAAGTCCCAACATATGAGTCATATTACGCTCATTTTTATAAAGTTTTGCCTACAAGCAAAGGGGCCTGGTTCATTACCGAGTGATGTGGAAATTATTCAAAAAATATGTATTTTATGATATGAAACAGGGAATTTACTTATCTTGGGATATGCAGATAAAACGTTGACTCACTCACTTCCTAAAAATTTCGAAAATCACAGACTTTTTTTACTACCAACATATTTTGATAACCACAAAAAAGTCGTCAAGCGCTAATTAAGTATAACACCAAGTATAAGTGTTGATCACGGTACGGTGCTACATTTAAAGTTAATAAAGGGATATTTTTCATTTTTGGAATCCAAACTGATGATTTCACAAATTCTCAAATATTTTTCAGGGTTTGTTTCCCAAGCCTATTTTGATTACCAGTAAAGATTTGGTTTTATCTAATTAATAACAAGTCGTTTTGTACAATTTCAAATAAAAAAATTACAGGATTGGTGAAGTGCCATGCTAAAAAATAAAGAAATCATTACTACATGGACGTCCCTCTGCATATAAAAAAGTTTTCCATTTGTTACACACTTTTAAATTACCCGTGAAAATTTTTTTCAGCTGGTTTGACATTAGGATCGACTAAACTCGTTCTACATAAAAGAACACATTTCAGGATTAGTAAGTACCTGAGTAGCAGGAATCAATCAATTCAAAAATAAGTGTATTTTAGAAAAATTAAAAATCTGCAGTTTTCTAGGCGGATAAAAAATATTTTATTAGTAGATCGTGTACTTTAAGAATCTCTTATTATTGATACAGATAAAATAGACAAAGTTTATAAGTTTTTAAACATATTTAAATTTACAACTAAATATTAAGTATGACTAAAAATTTAGCTTTTTCATTCATTTTCTAACATATATTTAGAAGTTTAAAACAATGAATATGTTAACGCTGTAAGTGATACTATTTTTCCCGCGTTATAACAAGATAAAAATCATAATTTGTACAACAATTATTATAAAAAATATGAACAACTTTCGAACGGAACTTTTTACGAACCAAAACCTACATAAATAAATCTAAACAGTATATAGTAGATCCGATAATGTCGAATACAAACTACTGTTCGTACATTTTAATGAAAAATGTTTCTCACGTCGTATATTCCATCTTTATCAACATTCGCTTGTTAAAAAACTTGCTCTCTTTTCATGGTTGCGAGTAGGCAGAGCATTCGTGATTACCTCGATTGTTTCAGTAGTAATCACTAAACTCAACCGCGAGGCTATATTTTACAGTTCTTATCTATTTATTGCATTAACAGTCGCCCATTCAACTAGTCGACGATTTTTATGTTAACTCACGTACAAGAAATCAAATGGTACCTGTACTCTTATTATAAGGGACCTTAAGAACCAATAAAGCGCTCTGATTGGTTCAGCAGCAATTAACAAGTTTATTACATGAGATTATCACATGACTTTATCTAAAGTAATTCCAATGCTAATTGATTTTATGTGCATAAGGTTGTCTCGTTCCAACATCCTATTATTGATTGTTCTATCTCTCATTTTTATAACGTAAACATAGTCGAAATATATGCACATATCTGGATCATCCACAAACGTAGCTAACGAAATAAATGAATAGTTTTGTTTTATTTTCCTATTTCTAGTGCCACGACTTGATTTGGCAAAATCAAATAAAAACTGGACGTTCTTTATTTGGTTATTGTTTTAGTATTAACAGTTACCGGCTAATGTTCTTTCCACGAAATAATAGTACTTTTATTGTTGTAAATAACTACTAGATATACTTGTTCGATAAAATTTATTTATTGCTGGTCTAATTTTATGGTATACACCAAACAACTTTCCGCCGAGTCGATAATCAGTAATAATTTCGGTATAATTTATCGATTGGAAGCTCTCAGATAATGTTAACGATTATGTAAATATTCGTAATTATAATAGTAGCGTAAATAGGTCGCATTTTTGAAAGTAGTAGATCACTGTTTGTTATTTATGTCTGGTAATTTCAACAAAATGAAACATTTAACTTTAAAAAAGTTCAAAGATAGTCTAAAAACATATTTCCACAAAATGAGGTAGCTAATAGCTCATACGCGTTATAACATAGCAGCTCATTCGAGTTAATCTCATTCCTAACCAATAATTAAGTAAGATTATTAAACATTTAATAAAAATCACAGGTACTGCGGGTTACGTGTACGTATAAAGCGATACGCCTCTAAAGTAATTATCCTTAAAAGGGTAAGCATTTATAATTTCAAACAGCTTAACGGTAAAACAAGAAACTCTAATACGCCACGCAAAATAAAACAACCTGAAATCGTTTAATACGGATAAACTGCGATTTGAGAAGTAGGCGGACATTCTATTAAAATTATTTATTGCGGTCATTTTTAAATAACAAAACTTGCACAAACAACATTATTGCAAGAATTTCTTACAATGCGAAACAATGAGGTGTAACATAAATCAATAAACAACTAAAGAAGAGAAACTAACGTTTATAATAAAGTAGGATCTAATAGAAATTGAATAATAGAGCAAACAGTTCAAATAAACTAAATCATGTTGGATAAAAGATTCGGGAAAGTTATTACTATTTACATTGTTATGATTAATAAATTAAAGAGAACATATTTTTTCTACTTGTTACTAAATATTTTTGTAAAATCTGTATTCTGTGTGGCATACAACATATGTACCGTTTTGGGGACATAATAAAACTTAATTTATGCAGGTCACAGCACACCTAATAAAAAAATATATTTTCGTCTAAAAATTATTGAAGGTTATAAAAATCAACCAAAATAGTGCAGTTGTATTCAAATTTGCTTCCTCTTTCCTAATATGTAAAAATATACTGGGTGTTCGTTTTGAATTTAACAAAGTTAGGGTCATTTCTGGCGAAACCGGAAGTGAAACAATAGTGTACATATGTTTAAATAATCCGGTTTTCTACACACATTATATGTCTAAAATTTAATTTATTTAAAATTAAAACTAAAGAAAAAAAGAGGGTAAGTATACCAGAACTTAGTTACACCCGGTATGATGAAAGCGGTTAAGTCCATTTTCCGAAGTTTAAGTAAATATTAGATAAGCTAAAGAATAAAACCGTGCCATTTTACAATTAAATTCGCCATGTTACACAAAAATCTACGAGGTTATAGAAATGAAATACTTCAAGTAAATTATTGTAATTTGTAAAAAGTAAATACAATTGAAATTAAATAATAGTATTTTGTTTCATGTTCTTATCAATAAACAAAACCTGACTAAAACAGCGTAACTCGAGTGAAATTAAAATTAAAATTTAATGATATTTACAATTCAATAATCATGAAAATGGTTAAGTCCATTAATAGCCCAAAAATAAAAATATTGGTTTAGTGAATTTACAAAAAAAATGATTTACCTTAACAGTATACATACAGTGCTGCGCAAAATTATGAACACAGACAAATATCTAGAATACTATTAAAGATATTAACAATAAAATTTTATATTTGACCGTTTTCCTAGGTTCGATGAAAATATTGAGGTTGCAATACGACTTCTGGTTCAACTGGAAACGGACTCAAACTTTGAAATTTTAAATGGAACACCCGGTATATTTTTATATTTTTGGATTACTCTTTAGATTAACTTTACAAAAATGTATTAGGTTAGATGTGTCTAAAGTCAACCGTTTTCGTGAAAATTACATTTTTATGAAAATTTTGAGCGATACACTTTTAAAAATGTATAACATTTAAAAACTTTGCAGAGGCAGTAGAAATTCGTTTGAAATTTAAAAATAAATTAATTTACACTTTGCACCAGTTACATTTTAAAAATATTATACAGGGCGTTTTGTACTCTTGGTCAAACCTGTGAAACTTTAACATCGATAATTAATTTTTCTTAAATACAACACACTATATTTTTTTACAGTCATAGAAAATTTCAAAAACATTTAGTCTGTTCTATACCTAAAATTGATATTTTTGGAGATAGTGATTTTATTGTTAGTTATAAGGACAAAGTTATATCCACCACATCCTTTTTTACATTTAGAAACACCAAAAAATTCGTTATATTAAATTACATTTAGTCTAATAGTTTTAGAATACGAATTAAAGGTAATAGGCTCGGTTTTTGAAATTTTTTAAATAGGTGCAAAAAAATTGGTAACTGTTTCTATTTCTTTCTATTTGCAAAATAATTTTTTATTAAAAAAAATGACAGAAAGGCTAACTTGGTTTTTAAACAGATTTCTAAAGATTGCGTATGCTAAACCTATGTAAAAAGACTGAATATGTATATTGTAAGAAATAGCAATTAAACGGACATACAAACTTAAATTTTCATATTTCAATAAATGTAAAATTTCATTTCGAATAATAAGTTAGGTTTGAACAGGGACAATATGAATAGTCAAAACCATTTAGATAAAAGTCGATTAATATATTTTAATAGTAAAAAATTCTGGTGATGTATTTATTAAACCTGTGTTTTACGATAACATAATAATAATGATATATGTAGATAAAATACCAAGGACTTTAATAAAGATGTTTCATTTCAAGATGAATAAAAAATAAGCTCGTGAAGTTTGAAATATTCATCAGTCGTTTTATGCGTTTTCTGAATGAACTTAAAAACGAAATGCAATTTATCGTTTAATATATTACGAACATTATTTGACGAGGTCTCCAAAACTGCACATATCCATAAACAGTAAGTATATGAAGACATGCTCATATATTTACATAATATTTTTATGCTGGTAGTAAAAACTATATTCGCCCTATACGGTTCCAGAACATTACGATTTTATAGTCAATATTTCGTTCATAAATTTAATTTTTTATTTGGTTTAAGCTCTTAAACATGTCAATAAAATTATTAAATTGTAATCATTTGTATGTATGCAGTCTGCAATACCTACCTATTGTATGATTTAAACAACAATAATTTATTAGTCTGAAGTACTTCCTACGTAAAATTCTGATTCAGTAATTATTCTCACAAAACAATTGAGTAAAGCGCATCTTTGGCAATTTTCAGACTTTTAAAAATATATGTTAGATTTTAATATTTTATAAAAATAAAAAATATTATACAATATTTGGGTTTAATTATTTATCTTCACAAAAATAAAAGTAATAGACTTTTGAGTACCAAATTCATATTTAGGTTTCAGGTGCTGTTGGATTTGAAACTAAATATAGGCACTATCAACATTTTATCAAGAACGGGTGCACATGATGATTTAATTAGGCTAAATATTTAGGAAGATGTACATAGTTGAACGTCAGCGATTCGCCAGCCAGAGAAAGCAAATTGGTTTGCACAATCGTTCGCCGTTTCATTATCTATCAGCGAATCGCCAGCGGTTAGTGAAGTGCCGGCCGTGCTTAGTGCAGTCGCTTCCCTGCGAATCTTTAGTTAAACGGCACATGCGCAATACTTGAAAACAGTAGACAGTGGTCGACAACTGTCTTTTGTGTAATAGACGTTACATTGACAAATTGAACTGTTGTAAGCAAGTACTTCGCCTTTTTATTTATGATTTAATTTCAGTTCTTTTAAACGACTCTAATGTTTACCTTTTCAAAATAAAAATTCTTTGTTTGGTTAACGTCGTTATTTTGTCGTAAGAGGTATTTTTGTAATATAATAACTTAGTGTTTTATACATTATTCTATTCAACATGAAAAACAGTACATACATAACTTTTTAATTTAATTTTAATATACATATTCAAAATCCAAAAATTATAAGGTTATGTTTTTATTTAAAAAAAATTGTATTTCCTGTTTTATTAAAAAAAATAATAATTATTAAACGACTCGCCTGATTTGCAAAAATAGAGAGTGTGCTTAAAATGAGTTTCAAATCAAATAGAAACAAACCCCCAAATACGTATTTAAAACTCAAAATTGTGTTTTCTTATACTTCTTGTTGTATTTGTCATGTAAAACACTATACACAGCCTCACAGAAATAGTTTCCACCTCAATTATCCCGTTCCTTTCCAGAAAAGGAACCCCAAAAACAAAATATACCTACTATCGATTGGCAAAAATATCTGTAGCTGCATACAATATCATAACAATATAATAAACATTCTAAATGTATAAGAAAAGCGTTATTCAACATTTTATTTTCAAAAGTGTCTAGTATCGTATTTTTATTTAAATTTTATTGTATATGTTCTTATGTTTTCAGTTATTTAAGTAGGTACTTTTATAACTTTATTCACGATTTTTTTTGAAATTACAAAATCTGTAAGGTTTAAGTAGGCCATAAATATTATGTTTTTAAGGGTGAGTTAGTAGCAGTAATTTCTTGATTTTTACAGCAAAGTTAAGTAATTGATTTTAAATCTCTTTTTAATTTAAAAATATGCATTACTAATTCTTACTTGTGCACTTTGTCTTCATGGCCGGCTTAAATTGAACAATTTTTTCAAACACAACAACTCTGTTTTTGACTTTAAAATATACTCGTACCATTTGATTATAAAAAGTTGAATAACACTTTTATAATAGACATAAAAAATTTGTATGTACCTACTTTTATACCTTTTTGTACAGCTTTTTTGCCATTTATTAGTATAAAAAATGTGTAAGGATATTTCTAAAAACAAACAAGATATTTGAGGTGGTAATGACCTCTGATACACCCTGTATATCAAGTTCGCAAAGCGCAGCTTAATGGCACAGAAAATTGAATTTTGCAAATTATTACTCTTCTTAATTCATAAGCACTCGATAGAAGTAAGTAATTTTTACTTCATAGCTAATATCACACACAAAATAAATTTAAAGATGACATATGTTTTTTACCAATACCAAGAAGCCGCCAGTTTCAACTGTCGCGTTAAAATTGACGTTACAATAACGTCATATCTGTAATCAGTTTCCGTGGCCCAGGGTCTGGCGACGGACACCTTCTGTCCGTTGGGGTGTAACGGCTCCCATTAGCTATTCAGGTGTAACATGTGCAGCGCCTTACTTTACCGGCCGCTCGTGGACAGGTGCATGGACACCTGCCCTATCACCCCGTAAGTGTATATCCTCGTCTTAGATTATAAAACGAACTCTTATGGACACAAGAGGGTAAATGAATATCCTATACTTCACCTGCTTATAACAAATTTTAGTTTATAATTATAATAAGTTTCTAAAATGCGTGATAAAGTCGGGTGAAATGCGAGAAGTGACTTTAATGGTAGATTAAGCTAGCAACCCCAATGTATCATATGAGACCGTCCAATGGAATCGCTTATAAATCCAACTTAGGAATAATGTAACTTCGATATTATGAAGATTAACGCATGGATTAAGAAACAAGCGAAAGTTAATCTTGGTTATTCATAGATGGACATGGTTAGTATAAAAATCTACAGCAAAATTAAATATTATTGTTCGTTAGAGTATAAATATCTCCTTATAAAACGAACTTCTACGTTAAAAAAGCGGGAAAAATGAAGATAATATCGATAAAGAAATTTTAATATTAACTGTTTGTGTATTATTACTACCAAGATCGAGTAAATTCCTTAAAGCATTTGGTCGCATGAATAAGGGAACTAATTAAACTTCATTTTTAGCTAAAATTAACGTTTTACATGTCCTAAACATTTTTTACGTTTAATTTTAATGCAGAATCAACTCTTACTGTAGTTTGAGGACAATAGTTGTATCTTAACTTTTGCAGACGAACATTTTTGAAGTAATAAAAATTTAAGTTCACTAAAAAGCTGAAAATGAAGTTAGAATTATTTTGATTCATGCGACGATTTTCAAACACACAAAAACTGTACGCAAACCCGATTCAGATGTAATCTTTTATGATTAATCCTAACACAAGGTATTACATTGATTAAAATAACGTATCGAGATTGCCATGGTTTGAACAGCTTGACATAAGCTCACTCAATATCTAAAACAACTGATCAAATTCCAATTGTTTAGAAGATTTGTTAGGTAGCTTTATTTGGAGTGTAGATACAAAAAAAAAACAAGAAACTTACATTTTAAATTTTAATTGGAATGAAACAACTGTAAAAAAATTTCAATTATATAAATGATAAATGTTAGTCAAAGGCGTACCTATAGATATTTAACTTTTATAGTTTTTGCTTAGAATACGGATACGCAAGATAGTTTTATATACACGGGAACAGGGTGTGTCCCAGATAAAATCCAGCATGGGGATATCGCTTATTATAAGAGATACAGGTTTGCTTAAATTAGGTTAATTATTTTTTAGTATGAGAGGAGCTACCATCTGTATTTAAAAATATATACAAAATTCCTCATATTTCAAAATATGAAAATGTTGAATTTTTTTCTCTCCCATAGCGTTTTGTCTTATACATTAGATCAATTTTATTTATAGTTTTTTGAGGTACATTTTTTATGTAGAATGTAACTATTATTTTAGATTTTTTATCACTTTTCATTTTTAAAATATTACCCCTAATTTCACGTTTTCTTATGGCCGTCAAGTTGGATTTGAAATAGTTAAATGTGCTCTCTTCATAATAACATATCACTTGTCACATCTTTTTGAATAAATAACTCGGAAAATCAGGAAATATCGTATTTTACCAATAACACAGAAATCACTTGTCTAGTTATCCATGAAAAAAAAAAACCACAAACAATTAGTTCAATGTCAAGTGACTGTATCATTTGTCTGCGGCATCATTATTAGAATTTTATAATATAGTTGTGTAATGAGTTGGTCTTTGTAATAATTTTGTTATAGGTAATTATGGCTACATTTACAAATTTTAAAAAATTTGACAGGTTGAGATACTGTATTCTTTGCCGTAAAAATAATAAAAAATGTGTGAAGCTGAGCGAATTACACTTTTCATGTTAATGAAAACATAAATCAAGGCAGATTAAGTCTTTTAAAGTAAATAAGGACTTTTTTTGGTAAATATTTATGTATAAGTAATATCCAGCTAATTTTTAAAATGATATTTGCACCTTATCATCTTTTTTTTGAAAACGGCAAAATGGAATACACTTATGCATCCACTACTTTAAGATTAATCTTAAAAAAGGGAACAGATGGTTGATCGTGAATTATAATTCTTATGAATTATCCTCAGAAGATGCTAATTAATCTAAAAGTTATAGTAAACGATACGATGACTAAACAAATTGGTGCTATTTTCTTAAAATTGCTTTACCTACTTTTAATAATTACATGTAAATATTTAAATTTATTAATAAATATTTAAAGATCAAATTGCCGAGTAACAAATAAAACAATATAAGTTTTTTTGTTGCGTTAGACACGGCCAATATGCATACACTTATTTTATATGCACAAACTCTCGTAATATCGTAAAGAAAGGATAATTATCGAAGATAAAATAGCGAACTATGTTACCTATCATGTGCTATTAGTCCTTCGCGGTGGGCAAGCTTTGCATTAATGAGATTGTTGTTCCCATCGTATATCTCTGATCAAGATCGCATCAGCTGTCTCATTGCACAAAAGAGAATTAATCCTCGACTTAAAATAAGCACATCAAATTAAACAAAACAGACTGCAACAAAAACGTTTTATAGACAGGCAAGTTTTTCCCTGAAATTTACATGCAAGAAAACGCTGAGAGTAAAAGTAAAACGAAGTGAAGTTTCTTTTGCAATTCGTGTTGATAAAATCTCGTCCTTAAGACTTCATTACTGTTACAATTAAATAGAAATCATATTTTTCATACACATTTATAATTATAAAAACATATCGCTTGTAATATGATAACTAGCATAATTACTCCATTGCCTTTATATCATTAAACTACCGTGTACACACAAACGTATAGAATGGTGTAAAGCAGTGTTTTCCTATCCGTGGCGCGCGAGAGAATTGCAAGGTTTTACCAAAATTAAAATTGTTTTTTATTACAAAATTCCTTGTAAAATTTGCGTATTTTTGTGGATATTTTTGAAAAACTCAGTACTTAAATATTTGTTACGAAAATAATTGAGGGGAGGCGCAATAATTTTTATGAAAAAAGAGGGGCGCCGGTACAGAAAGTTTGGAAACCACTGGTGTAAGGAATATTAGGGTTTTCTTAAAAAGTTGGCACTTGGCAACACGGTTAAAATATTATTCGCTGTAAAATTTCTTTTACAATTCGGTTCAAATTTGCTAATTCAAACGACTGTAACTTTTTACTAACAATGTTACCAATAGGTTTGTTCCACAGTGCATTTTTTACTAATTCGCGTACTGATACATAAACTCATTTATGCACATGCGTAGGGTGCCAACACTGCGCCGATGCTGACCTGGAAAATATAATTTTTGGGTCGGATAGGCGGGGGTAATGAATAACAAAAGATCAAGGTGAGATATCTTTTTTATAACGAAAATAAAATTTCAAACATTATTTAATTTTTTTTTAAAGCATTGCATAATTTTCGGCCTTTGTAAATCTTAGAAATTGAGAAGAAAAGCTTTTTTTTGAAAATACAAACTTTTGCAAAGCAACTTATACTTAATATCTACTGTTTAAAATCATAACATAAGCTAAGGATCGCAAGTGTAAACATTTTAAGGAAGCAGTACAAAAATAGGATTGAAAGGCTGATGCTAAACTACCAAAGCCACGTTAGTTGTGAACAGCGCATGCGTCTAAAGATCCAGCGATAGTTCTTGCCTTCGTTTATATACTTTTTTTACCGTCCACAAACTAGTTCGTAATTTTTTCCGATAACTGCTGCTGCTGATTAGTGGGTGCTGTTCCCGAAGATTTTTTCAATCCCGGGAATCGGGATTGAAGGTTTGTAAAATCCCGATTTTGTTACAATATTAAACCTTTGATATGATAGAGCAATTTAATTATTTTTATTGGACAAAATATATAAAAAACTTAAGAAACAAAAACATATTTATTATGTCATTAATTAAAAAACTAAAAAACCAAAAACATCATTTTAAAAATAAATTAAAGAAAAATAAATTAATTTTTTTAATCAAGTAAAAAAAACAACAACAGGAAACGATACCGTGTGTTTGAATTACCGATTAGCATTCGATGCGAACGTATATCTTTAGCATTATCATTGTTAATATTCCGTTCCTAATAATTCCTATCGTGCTCATTAGCCTCGTCCGCGTGTTAAAACATGATTCCCGGGAGTCGGGATTATAAAAAGCAGCTGATTTCCCGGGATTTCGCTGCCGGGACCCACTACTGTTGACTAACCGTCCGATGCAGAGACGCTGCCGGAACTCTATATTGATGCTGCGCCTTCTGCTGATCGTTCATCGGATTTTACCTATTTCTGGTGGGTAATTATTATAATAAATAAAAGTTTATCCTTGAACTTTTTTATTCGTTAACTGTTGTATCCGTTACAAAAGTATTGAAAAAAGTGTAAAAAAATATAAATACAATATAAACTATAACTAAAAAATATTTATGCATTTACTGACAAATTTTGCTCTTTTATATTTTATTATTATAATAATATGACCAAAGACTTTATTTTCGTATTATTTATGTGCAAGATCTGCTTGTAATTTCTCACGGATGTATTAAGATTTATTCAACTTTACTTATACTATTATTGTATTTCAAGCAAATTTCCAAGAATAAATTATCACTAAGTTACAGAATGTTTCCATGCAGTGCAACATTTTTAATCCTTTTTGGGATAACATCCTCGGAAAAAAGTTGCTTATAGCAAGTACCAATAAGGAACAAAGTAATTAATTAACTATAAAATTAAATTTTTGTCGCTGGCAGACGATGAATCATTAAACAGAAGATAAATTGTTTACAAAAAGTTAATTATCTAAAATCGATTGAATATTTGATATGAACATAGCTAACGCTGAACAAATTAACGCTTGGTTTGTGTAACATTTTTACTTTTATGGTGTTATAATTTTGGTTTTATTTAAGAGCGATATTAGGCTTTGGTTTGATATGTTCAAAGAAACTAGTACTATAAAAACATTGTTGAAATTGTTACCATAAACGAACATAAGGTAGCAATTTCTCATCGTAAGATTATTTGGATAATGGTTATAGTTACAAGAAATATTAAACACGCAAGTTTTTTTTTTCGAGAACTATAAAAATTGTTAATGTCGTGTATTAAGATGAACTTTTTAATACGTGGACCGTGCTATTTGAAATAAAAATTCGTCGGTGGTATAAAAAGTGTATATGATGTAAATTATTCGATCTAAGCACTGGCATCACGACACAATCTTTGTAAATTTCTTTGAAAAAATGACAACCCCGGGCAAAAGAGGAGAGACGATCACGCAACGAACCTTTGTTCGTGTTGTGGAATGCAGCTCTAAAATTCTAGAGTTAATTGGCCGGTCCGCCACTGTCCGGTAGCGATACTGCTGCTATTAAGTCACGTTCCCAACTTAAAAACTCACTATTGTCCCTAAGAAAGCTTAAGATATTGAGACGTTGTTGAAGACGATTCTTATTGTGGTAAGCTATAGATAAACCCGCGCTCTAAAACTGATTAGTCCTTTCGGCAAAGACCCACTCACAATAGCATATTATAGAGGGTTATTTACTACATATTGTCCTGCGTTATTGCTCGCATTGTCAGAATTTGTTTGTTATCCCTGGGTATTTTGTTCGCGCATCACAAAAGGAGAGGGCGCCAATAATGGACTCACAATTTACACTCTTTAATCACTATTTATGCAATGAAGTACATTCTTTAACACGATTATCTAACGTAATGCAGGTTCATCCGTGTAAAGTGAGTCTTATTTAAAACTGTATGGCGTGATTGCTGCATAGTAAATTGCTGGTCAAAAAAGAACTTTAAATGCTGGCTTCCTCAGGATACATTCATTTTGTTCCTTTAACGTCGTTATACTATTGTAATTGCGCGTGCATTGCGGTTGTATTATTACCCATTAATTGAAAGCAAAAATTACACACGCTCGCAAAAACGCTGTGCAGAAAGCTGAATACAAACTTTAATCATTACCTCGTTAACTAATTTAATAATGTAATTACATCTTTATACCAATTCGTGTTATATTTTTGCTCGAAACAAAGTCTTCTTACGAATAATACACGAGTTTTACAAGCCATTGACGCTAAGATATTAGAAAACTTCAATAAAATGCTTTTATATTTAATGAATGTTGTGAAATTATTATTATTTATCACTTATACTATTTAAATTGTTACGACATTTTAATTATATACAGGGTGTTTCACTTTTCCATGGGACACTGTTGCTATTTCCGTAATTAATGAAAATACAAGGTTGTTTAAATGGGACAAAAGTTAGCTATTTAGGAGTGTATTTTAAAGAAGATCTTGTTTTGTTTAAAAATTCCATGGCTTGGGTGATATAACGAAAAAACCGAAATCGATCAACATTTTTAAACTTAAATATCTCGGCTATTGTTGCGAATACACAAAAACGGCAAAAGAAAAATGTTTTGCAAATTTGGTTTGCTATAAGATGCCGATAATCAGATTTTTATTTATAAACTACCGTACGAGATATTTGACGAAACAACTTTTTTTTAAATGGCTGTCGTAGTAGGTGATGACTTAGATTATTTTTTTCTCTTTACAATGATATAACATTTTATATGTCTATTTTCAAAAATAAGCGAAATAATCTAAAAAAATGCAAAATTTTAAGATGAAAATCAAGGTTGCCATGAGAAAAAAAAACAATAACCGACTTCATTTGTTTTATTTCGACCCTTGTTTGTCTATTGTAATAATTGTGTTAACTGGAAATAATGTAAATCGACATATGTAAATATTTTAAATCCTTTTTTGCTAGTCTTAGTAAGAGGTATAAAATACATTAATATTATTACTATCAGTATGATTATTTTAATTCCGCATTACATTTGTTTTAATATCACTGTTTAAAGAGTGACATAATAGACAAGCAAGGGTCGAAATAAAACAATTGAAGTCGGTTGTTGTTGTTTTCCATGGCAACCTTGATTTTTATCTTAAGATTTTGCATTATTTGGGTTATGTCGCTTATTTTTGAAAATAGACACAAAATATTATATTATTGTAAAGCGAAAAAAATTATCTTTAAATCTAAGTCATCACCTACTACGACTGCCATTTAAAAAAAAGTTGTTTTGTCAAATATCTCGCACGGTAATTTATAAACAAAAATCTGACTATCGCCATCTTATAGCAAACAAAATCTGCAAAACATTTTTCCTTTTTTTTTGTGTATTCGCAACAATAGCCGAGATATTTAAGTTTAAAAATGTTGATCAATTTCGGTTTTTTCGTTATATCACGCAAGCCATGTAATTTTTAAACAAAACAAGATCTTGTTTAAAATACACTCCTAAATAACTAATCTTTGTCCCAATTAACCAACCTTCTATTTTCATTATTTACGGAGATAGCAATAGTGTCCCATGGATAAGTGAAACACCCTGTATACCTATTGGTTTTGTCTATTACTTATTAATAAATATTTAAATAATATCTTTTCATATCAGAAGTATATTTTTTCGTCTCTTCTCATAATTTTTCTTTGTGGAGAGTATACAGGGTGTCCCAGGGATTATGACTATCTCGTTGTTTTGGATAATAAACCTTAAGCATTATTAAATGGCGGATAATGCTATATATGTATAATGACATAAATATGTTTAAAATTTTACCATATCATAAATAAACGTATAACTTTTTTTTGTGGCGCTAATACGATTAAATATCAAAATAATATAGTAAATATTCCCAATCATATAAATGTATTAATACTTTCGTTAACATCTTTATGGAAAAAAGTCAAGTGTTAGCAAATCTCTGAAAGCAAACTTTTTACGTTAGTGAAAGTTAGTACCGGATTTTTTTGAATTTCAAAGTTAAATATAATGAAAAACTGCATGTAGTCTTAATAACAACAAAATGTTCTCTACAAACTTTCATTTGGGCACATAATATATCTTTATGATAACTTATAGATTTAGACATTAATTTTAAAAAAATCAAATTGAAATGTAATAAAAAACTTTTACGACTAAAAAGATTTAAAAAAAGTTTACCATTTGATTTTGACTTTATACACTGTACTAGTGCCATTTGACAAAGAAATGGAATAACGCCTTTTTAATATTCATAAAAATTTAGAATTAATTTTTATCTCTTTGAGGTCTTTTCCGCCACTTAATAATATATTAGGTTTACTTTGGTTACATCTAAAAACAAACGAGATAATTGAGATGTTGATGATTTTTGGGACACCCGGTATACAGTAAGGTACTCGCAGAGAGAGTTTGTTTTTAGGATAAAATTTGATCTGTTCCATATTAAAAGCTCAATGAAAATGGGTGTTGAATTAAGTAAAATTTTCATAACTTTAAATTAACACCTAGAGATAAATTTTTTATTACATCAGTTCAATACCGTTATTCAGTGTCCACAAACATTTGGATAAACAAGAGAGAAAGAATGAACATGTGGAATTGGAAATAATTAATCTGGGATGCACTAGATACAATGAAAATAACAACGGGTGGCAGTGCAGCAAAATGATAATTTTGAAAACTCTGTGTAGTATGTTGTTTACTTTCCGGACAGATCTGTTTCAAACTATTTGAACAAGAAAAAACCTTGTTACTTTAAAAATAGGATTAAAATTGTTTCGAGTGATACCTTACAGATCTTTTTGTATTATCGGAACACATCTGTTGGTAGGTTAAACCGTTTAAACGTTTTAACACTATTACTAACGGGGAAAAATTAATAAAAGCCTAATAATTAAGTACATAATAGCGTAATCTTAATCTGAAATTATTATTTATTTGCGTCTTTACGAACGATCATCATCACTAAAAACAATCAGCAAGTAAAGACGGAGCATTTTAAAGTTGATTTAATTTTGTTTTTAAATACAATGTGGACTATAGGTACATAATAGAGTTCTAGCATGAGGGATAGTTGAAGGTAAAGTATTAACTTAATAAATATCTTTTGAAGACGTTCAAGATATCGAACGATGGGACCACCATAGCGCAGATGCCGAGAGATAGCCGCTAATAACGTTTACAGCCACATGCTAAGTAGCAAAGCTGGGACAATCAATCAGACAGTCTGCACCACATCATTACAGTACGTTCAAATCCGCAGGAACTACTTGACAGATGGATCGATATGCTTACTCCTGCTTCTGGACTGCTGTATGTCGCTTCAAGTTTTATTACAAGAAAAACCCAACATGTTGCTAGTTGCCACTAACCAAACTGAGGACATTACTTTTAATGTGCAATAGCTTTTGTGTACCCCGAAGCACAGCCAGTATTCAGTAATTGTTTTTAAGGTTGACCTTTTATTATTTAAAATATTTGTTTTCCAAAATCGCTTTTCGTTGTTTTATATTAAGAAAGATAATATCGTCAGAAAATTGTAAAAAAAAAACTGTTTTACTCGACACGATAATTCTTTGTTATGGAGAGGGATTCGAAAAAATATTGTAACCAAACTTTTTCTTCTTATTTTGTTCGCGTGTCGCCCCATTACCACGCCCATTTCAGAAGGCATTTTAATTGAGGCGACACATCAAGATGTGTTCGGCTGTTAGTTGCGAAATAATGAGGGTATTGTAAACAAATCATGTGCTTGTGTGATTATCGATATTTATAAACTTATTCCACATTTTCATGAGGGTTGAATAATTTGTTCAGTTCATGTACACATGCTATATACATAAAGGGAAAAAGTAATTAAGCGATAGGCATATTAAGCAAAACAGGCAAAAAAAATTGTTTAGAAGTTCTTGTGCAAAAAAAAAACACAAATTTTCTCTTAGTTTTGTTTTACCTTCACTATAATATACGTAAGAAATGTCATAAAATGTCATCTCTTTGTGTGACAGACACAGTGGCGTAGCGAAGGTAAATGGCGCTCGGGGCATAGTATTTTTTTTGTGACTACCGTCGTCCGTATTTTTATTGTAGTTTGTGAGTTTCAAGTAAAATAATGTATTATTTATTCGAATACACTTGTGGTGATAATGAGAACAAATTTTAAAATTATAATGACGTTTTAGTTTTGTGGCTTTAAATAAGTGAAATAAATGCAAAAATATTTTTCTTCTCGGCGTTCGGGGCTTCGATACCCCCTTCCCCTCCCTTCGCTATGCCGCTGAACCTACAGCGAACAGGGAGAGATGGTGAGCATGGGAACCTAATTGTCGGTTCAGAAAGGAGTTTTGAAACCAACTATGTACTTCGTACATGTGTTTTTAGTTGACTTTGATTGTGTTCCAGTGGGGTTCTGTCTGTATGTGCTTCGGTGCATATCGCAAATAAAATACACAAATTGACTTTTACCCAGTGCCGGATTAAGGTTGTCGTGGGCCCTAGGCCGAAAGGTAGAATGGGCCCTTAGTGCAAGGTGGTGAGCAAAAAAAAACTGGTGAGCTAATCAAAGGTCCTTGACCTCATAATATCTACAAAATATCGATATATCAGGGCCTTATGGGGCCCCCTACGATGCGGTAGGCCCGGGCCTACTCAGCCTATAGAGAAATCCGGCACTGCTTCACCACATCTTAGTGTACGCTCGTCATGATTCGTGGCAATTGCTATAAACTTGCCTTGAAAATTATTGGAAACATAATTGAAGAAATGTAATAAAAATTTAAAGTGTTGTAATAATACTGGGCAAACTTAAAATGTGAACTTTATATTCAGTTTTATAAGCTGTGTATTGTTTGCAACTATTAATTAGGTTGATGCTTAAGTAGTTGGCGTTAACAATAAAGGACTTTTAGATTATGAAATCAATAATGTTTATTTAATTCATTATATAATTTCCATTGAAGGTAGGTACAACATTTTTTCACCATCCCTATAAAAATCATCTGATTTGTCTGTGAAAATCTCATTTAGGGTTGTTTTAACCTGTTCCGCCAAATGAAATTTTTTATCCTTGATGTAATTTTGCAGGGATGAAAAAAGTAAAAATCACTAGACGTCAAGTCAGGGGAGTATGGGGAATGTTCTAAAAATTCCCATTTCAGTTGAATTTTTTGTGTGTGTGCTTAGTGCCACAAGTGGACTGGCATTATCGTGGTGAAAAGCAATGCCCTTCACTTAACCGGATATCATCATCATCACTAGCGTAGCGAGGGGGGGCGGGGGGGGGGCGGACCGCCCCGGGCGGCACATTTTTAGGGGCGGCACTTTTGGTTTACCCAAACGGGGTAAAAATTTAAATCTCGGGTAATGAAGGATCAGTAGATATGATATACAGTATTTATTTTAATTTTTAATAATTTGATACTGCGGCATCTACTATGCAATAGTAAACTACTGTAACGAAGTGTGACATATCCCCGAGCGCGGGTGGAATTGCCAGAAAGGCGCGCTCGTATATGTCACGATCGTATACATTAAGGGTTAATTAACATCGTGCAATTTTTTAAGCAAGTGATAAAAATATTGGTCGTGCGTGAGTGGCCTAAGAAGTGTGTGATATTAGTGCCATTTGACAGGTAAATAAAATCTTTTATAATTTATATTAGACTATATTTGGGGTCGTGTTTAGGCAAGGCGAGAGGGGCACAGATGAGACTTACTTTTTTTTACGGGCAGCTAATTTACTAAATTAGAAATAGCTGTAAAAGCGTTGTGTAAAAAAATAAACTCATACCTAAATGAAAAAATAGTTTGTTTTGTGTTTAAAATTTATCTAAAAGGACCGAATACACAAAGAAAACCACCCTATGTGTTATTTTAAATGTTTAACTATTCAGAATGAACTACAAAAAGTATTGTCAATGAAAGTTTCATAATATTTTACACTCGTTGTATAAATGCAGTGGGCGCGACACTCCGCGACATTGCACGCACGGAACGCAGCTTCGACAAACACTGTCTTGGAGAGTTTTACTATTTTTTACTTATTATTATTATCTTTTTTATTCATCTCATATCAGTTCAACCCAAGATGAAGCGAACAAAAGCGAGTGGTGCTGCTTTCAGAAAAATGAAAAAGGTTAGGGAAGAAGTATTAAAAAATAGTGAAGGGGCACTATTAAAATACTTCAGTCGAGAAACTACAGCTACCACTAGTACTCTAGCAATTTGTGAATCCAAACCATCATCAAATTTAAGTGAGTCTTCAACTTCAAGCGATGAAGAGTGTAACAACAAAAAAGTACCGGCTGTTGACTTAAAAGACGTTGGTATGTGGCCAAATAAGATTAACGATGACACACGGATCTTACTGGTACATCGAGGTGCGTCTGTGGTACAAAATTTAGATTCAGATTTTGGTGAAGCGATTCGTAAAGGAGCGTCAATCAAAGGACGAAACAGAAAGCTTACACGCGAGTGGTTTTTTAGAACTCTGCCAAATAATGAAAAAATTTTGAGATCGTGGTTGTTGTACTCTCCTTCAAAAGAAGCTGTTTACTGCTTTTGTTGTAGACTATTTTCAAATAAAAGTCAATCAAATTTTGCTTCTGTGGATGGATTTAACATGTGGTGGAAACTTAATCTTAATCCTAAATTATTTGACCATGAATCTAGTGTAGCCCATGTTCGGGCTTTCACAAAATGGAAAGAGTTGGAAATTGGAATCCGACGTGGAGCAACAATTGATAAAAAAGAACAAGAAGCTGTTGAAAACGAAGTGAATAAGTGGAGGGAGATACTTACAAGATTGTTGGATATTATTAGATTCCTAGCTAAACAGAATTTGGCTTTACGGGGTCACCGAGAAGGAATTTATTGTGAGACTAACGCTGAACATGAATCAACTGGAAACAGAGGAAATTTTTTAGAATTAGTTCATTTGTTGGCGAAATATGATCCAGTGCTACGTGAACATATTCTAAGAATCAAGCTGGGAAAGAAGTTTGTTGCTAAATCCTATCTGTCACCTAGTATTCAGAACGAGTTTATTGAAATTTTGGGAGAAAAAGTAAGAAGCAGAGTTATCGAGCAAGTAAAAGAAGCCAAGTACTTTTCTATGATATTCGATAGTACTCCTGATATTTCTCATAAGGATCAAACCAGTCAAGTCTTACGTTACGTCATGATCGATGGAGATAAAGTAAAGGTTGTTGAATCATTTGTCGATTTTATTGAAACAAAAGGTAAAACTGCAGACAATATTTCAACCATGATTTTGAAAAAATTGGAAAACGACGGAATTGACATACAAAATTGTAGAGGACAAGCGTATGATAATGCTGCTGTCATGGCTGGTAAACATAATGGCGTTCAAAAACGTATTAAGAAAATTAATCGGAAAGCCGAATTTGTTGCATGTACAAATCACACATTGAATTTGGCGGGTGTACATGCAGCTTCTGTTACTGTGAATTCTGTTACTTTTTTTGGAACTGTGGAACGTCTGTTCACGTTTTTTTCTTCCTCGATCCATCGCTGGGATATTCTGACTTTAGTCACTGGTCAAAATGTCAAGCGCGTAGTAGAAACTCGGTGGAGTGCAAGGGGAGAAGCTGTGAGGGTTGTAAAAAAACAATACTCGAAAATCTTAAGTGCTTTAGAACAGTTAACTGGCGAAGAAGAAAATACGGTTACCAGGTCGGATGCGGGCTTGCTGCTTGGTGCGTTACAATCGTTTTCCTTTCTGTGCTTTCTTGGCATGTGGGAATCAGTTCTTCTAGCAATTAACGACACACAGGCCTATCTCCAAACCAAAGGATTAAACTTACAAAAATGTGATAAAAAACTTGAGGCTTTAAAAGCATTTTTAAATGAAAAAAGAGACGATCTAGTAAACAATTCAATAGCTTATGCAAAAGAAATTTGTCATGATCTAGGAATAATCATGGAGCGTAAACGTCGATCACGAGATGCTGAATTGTCATACGAAACTGAGTTGAGGAGAGAAATGTTTTCTTCGCTGGACAGAG
Source organism: Elmis aenea (assembly GCA_947652605.1). Lineage (NCBI taxonomy): Eukaryota > Metazoa > Arthropoda > Insecta > Coleoptera > Elmidae > Elmis > Elmis aenea. The sequence goes on along the minus strand of OX393579.1, from coordinate 36,295,215 downwards.
TAATCCAAGAAATAACTCTGAGATTTCAACAGCTTCATGTTCTTGCTGAGAAATATGCCTTCCTTACTCCGTCAAATCTTTTGAATGACAAATACGAGTGTCAACTAAATCATGACAACGATGACATTCATCAGGAAGATTTTCTCTCTGAGAGAAAAAGGCTTCAGAGCTTTATTGCTGTTGCTGCTACGACAGATGAAACCAAGACGTGGATGGAAGGCCCCCTTGAACTTTTGCAGTTCATACAACAATACAGTCTTGGGGACTCGGTTCCAAATATTGTAATATTACTGCGAATTTTCCTAACAGTTGCTGTTAGTGTTGCTAGCTGTGAGAGGAGTTTTTCTAAATTAAAACTGATTAAGAATTATTTAAGATCTACAATGGGTACCTTGCGGTTAAGTAATCTTGCCATACTATCTATAGAACAGCAACTGACAGACGAAATAGACTTCGACAATGTCATCGATGATTTTGCAAACAGAAAAGCAAGGAAAATAACCTTATAGTGTTAAAATTAGATTTGTCACTTCAAAAATAAATGTCTTTTTTTGTGCCAAAGATTTTATATGCTTTCCTAAATTAAGCTACATTTTGTATATCGTTTTGTTTCTAAATTTCTTCTTAAAATGTAAAAAGAAGAAGAATTGTGCAATCTATTGTAATGTGTGATTTTTTATGTAGATACATTATTTGTTTGGTTATAAATATTTTAAAACAATTAAAAAAACACTTTTTTTTTGTTAAAAATAGGGGCGGCGAAATCAGGGACCGCCCCGGGCGGCACAAACTGTAGCTACGCCACTGATCATCATCAACTTCGACGGGACGTCTAAAGCGCGGCTCATCTTTTAAGAAAAATTACCAAAATGAAACTTGTTGAACCAAAAGCTACAAGTTCGCGTTTTTAATAGATTCTCACCATAGACTTTGCAGATATTTTAAATCGTGGTGGTTGCATACCCCCTTTTTTACATTTGAATGACATGCAATATCGGATAAGCATTTTATTCCCGAACCATTGTCAATTTTAAGGTTTTACATCAATATAATACATTGTATTTGATAACATTTATGGTTTTTAACTTTCAAGGGAAGGTCACGATACGTTGTCGCTAGAATCTGATTAAGGCTGTGTTTTTTGCATCAAGGACATCAAAACTAAATGTTTTCCAGAGCTATACGTGCCACTGGCCATTTCCTTCGGAAAAATAGGAGAAAAATGTAAAAATTGGTATAAAAAGGTCATTTTTGCGATCGCGTTGGCCATGAAACCGTCAGCGACAAAATCGAAATTCTTCTATTTACCAATGCGCGCATCCTTTGCAAGTAAAATGGTGCAAAATTTTTGAAAAAATGTTGAACGGTTCCGGAGAAAAACGTCAAAAACGAAACCCCTGCATAAGCGCTATGGTTTTAGAAGTTGTGTTATATCTGTATAACTATATCTATGTGACCTGCATACCTAAGCGTTTAACATGGGAAAATCAGTTTTTACAAAGCCTCATTTTTCGCGTTTTTTTCCGGAACCGTCTAAGATTTTTTCAAAAACTCTGCACCATTTTACATGCAAAGGATGCGCGAACTGGTAAATAGAAGAATTTCGATTTTGTCTCTAACGGTTTCATGGCAAACGCGATCGAAAAAATTACTTTTATTTTTCAGCTTATCAGTTTTTCCCCTATTTTTCCGAAGGTTATGGACAGCGGCACGTATAACTCTGCAAAACATTTAGTTTTGATGTTCTTGATGCAATACACACAGCCTTAATCAAATTCTAGCGACAACGTATCGAGACCTTCCCTGGTTAGTATAAAAAACACTGTATTTTAAGGTAAAAATCGCAATGTTTATTTCTAAGTTCATCTTTTCATATATTTTCAGTCTATGATTGTATTGTTTGTAAACTTACACGTGTTGACTCGCATTAGACCAAATTTAAATGCTATAAGTGCATTATAACTTATCTGAATTTTTACGACACTAAATTAAAAGTTGTGAAGAAATTGTTCGAGTATAAAATGTAAATAGACAAGTACTCTCATTCGTTTTTCTGTTAATTTAAACTGCAATTTACAATAATCATTAACGTAAAGCGCCGAGTAATAATTGCTGCAGTTAAGCAGCTTGTTATGTGTTGCTAACATGGCAATGCTATGCTGAAAAGTACATAATTATTAAAGATATAGAAATAAATGTAAGGACGCAAATAAAAAGTAAGGGATTGCAAAAAAATACCGTGTTATCAAGTAATTTGCATTTAAAATATTTACACGCTATACTTACTAGTTACTACTAGATGCAAGTCAAGTACATGTTAAAAAAAAGGAACAAATAACATTTTATTTCAGTTCTTTCGAGCGGCAGTTCATACCATATTTGCAAAATATCATGGTCTACTAATTTTTTTATGTGGATTATAATACACGATACGGAATGTCCTGTTTTGGTTCTATTGGAAGACTTTCTGTTATGCATTATAAGTTATCGCATAAATGTCATATGTATAGCAAGAAAACGAATACCATTATACATGTTTAGGGCGTAATAAAAATATCGGCCAACGCAAAGACGAACATATCACATAGTTTACGGCTTTATCATGTAAATTTCGTTCAAAGATGTTGACAAGCGCCGTAACCCGTCAAGCCAAGGATATGAGCCTTGCGTGTTATGGCCACGGCACGCCGCGATCGGACGTGAATGTGCCGAATAAAAATAATTCCTCGGGTTTATTAAGTCATATTCAGTTCCATTCCATCGCTTTACAGCTATTCTACAACATTAAAGTGGTTCCGCTTTTTTAAAATCTACGTAAGACATGTTTAAACGTTATTTGCGACATAATGCGGCAATATTCGTTGTAAATATAGCAAGATATTGCTGATACGATTATTAAGAAGTAGTATTAATTACAGATCATAATCGTATATACCTGGTTTCATAGGTTTTGCCTTTTTCGAACTTGAATACGAAAACAAAACAATTTACCCATATTTGAGACTTAACGATTTTCATCTAACAAGGAATTCCACCCATTCTTCACTTGTTTGTACCAAAACAATTTTAATAGTAAAACAATGAGGGGCGTATTACTGACTCATCAAAAAACCTAAACTTAAAAATTCAAGCTCGAAGTGTCCTACCTAAATTTTAATTCATACTGCTACTATAAAAATGATTTTCAACGACTACTATTGTAAGATTGTAAATGACTATTACTGTACAAGTGTACAGCCCGCAAAGCACAGTTTTTTTTTTAGAAACTTCAAAGTAGACTCACGTCAAACTTGACAGTTAACAGCGCACGTACAGGTGTGTTTACTAAAAAACCGGTAAAATCGTATGTATTATGTGTTCGTAGAAAAAGTATGCTACATAACACGAGTTGTAAAGCAATTACGCACTCGTGGAATAACGCACTCGCCGCTACGAGGCTCTGTGCGCAACTTTTCCACGTGCGTAATATGCTTCTTGGCTTCTTGCAAGTCTTGTTATGCAACAGGCTATAAAGTAGCACAGTGGCGTCAAACACGAGGCCCGCGAGACCCTACAATGTGGCCTGCGATCTGCAGCTTGTAGTAGATTTTATTAAATAATAATAGAAGTATTAAATTTTAAAAAATATTATACATTTTTTTTAGCTAAAATTTGTAAAAAACAACTTAAAAGTTGAGATTTTGTTTATTTTCCGAATTTCAAAAAAAAAATCTAGAATTAAATAACGGTTGCGATTTTAGCAATTATGCTTCAAACATTCAAGAATTATTATTTGAATTTAAAAACCGATTTGAAGGATTCAAGGCATGTGAACAAGAAATGTTTACTATTTAGCGCTCCGTTTCCTTTTAAGACCGAAGAAACAAAAAGTAACATCCAAATGGAATTGATTGAAATCCAATGCAACATGGTGTTAAAAATAAATTATAATGAAATTGGTATTTCAGATTTTTTATTTGTACTTCCAAAACACTTTATTGCAACACGTGTTTACTGCAATGTTTGAAGGCAGTAGCGTAGGCAGATGGGTTAAAGGGGGTCACCCCCCCCCCACTCCTATAGGGCCGAAGAACTGCAAGTTTTGTGCTAAAAAACTATAAAAAGAGACTGGTGACCTAAAACAAACAAAAGTCTTCGTCTCTTTTTCTCTTTTTGCGTTTATTAACCCCCCCCCCATGGAAGCATACTTTCTATGCCACTGTTTATAGTACCTACATGTTTATGGAAAAAATTATTTTTCCTTTTAGAGACTAATAAGCCAACAAAGGGCGAGGTTAATAAATGAACATTAAACATAGGTATTAAAACAATCATTAGCGCAAAAATTACACCCGCTATTGATAAATTAAGTTTTGCCAAAATATGCCTAAATTTCCAGTAAAAAATATTACTTCAATTTTTTTAAGGTTTAAATTTTGTTGTAACATTTGATATATTTTTTATTGTTTTTGTTTTTAAAATTTTCTATAACAAAATAAATTGTTCCTTTAATTCCTTAAATGTAAGCATATAAGTAAACGTACTTCATTTTATAGTTTTTTGAAAAATATTTTTAAAAAACAAAAAATTGAACAAGGCAAAAAGTTAATGCGAATACCAGTTTTTAATAGAATAATGTAAACCGCTGAATAGCCTTATCACAGGTATAGTAATATTGTTTATCTCTCTGTAAGTTCCATAAAACAGGCGTTTTAGTATTAAAATGTTAACGATAACAACACCAAAAAAATGAAATCGAATTTAAAAAAGAAGAGATTAACTTTAAAATTTGTTTACAAAGCTTATATAAAACTTTAAAAGTGATAGTTAGGATATTTAAATTACTGTATAGTAGTAGATCCTTAACATTAGAGGCCACCCAACACAATAGCTTAAAATTAGAGTAAACTTAATTTACTAGCTAATATTGGTTTTAAATTGACGATTCAGACACAAACGACTACTTCTTACGGTAATTTTATAATAAAACGCTGAAATAAAAATTACTAACTTGAAATATACATTAAAACTTGTGTCGCTAAAAGCACGATTTTTTGTTTACGGTTGTTAAAAATATTTTATATCTTACTCAAATTTATAATGGCCCATGAGACCACCACAGAAAATGCTAAAGAGCAGTTTAATTGATTTTTTTATAGCCTTGTGTTACCGTTAATTTCAGGCACTTTATTTAAATGATGATGGAATAATTAGGTATTCAGTTAACGCACAGTTGTAACGAATTTATAGACTTTTTGATTGATACGCAACAACGTAACAAACACAGGTTGTCCTTAAAAACCATAAGTAAAATTTTATCCAGAATAGTTTAAAAAGTTTTAGACTATTGCCTATGCAAGCTTAATTCATTTTTACTTCAAGTGCGCAGCAATGTTTTTTTAGTTAATATTACCAATATTTTGATTATGATTTTTCCACAAATAAATCACTATCTACTGTTACATATAAATACATTAAAATTTTGATTATCCGACTTTCGGTTATCCGACTTTTCGTGTTGTTTTATGTTTATGACAGTATTTTAATGTATTGTTTATGTTATGACAATACCATAAATCTTTAATAGAAACTTCATTTTGTAGTGTAACATAAGAATCTGTTCCAATATAGAATATAAAATTTTTAGATGTTTACCACTACCATGTTTAAAAGTACATTACTTTTTATATCCTGTTCTTAATATTTATCAAATTAAATATACAAGAAAAAGGAACACATAAAACATAAAATAATTTAATAGTATGTATACTAATTTAATAATATATTTTTAGAAGCATTTACGCACGAGTGTGTAATTACTTTACAACTCTAGTTTTGTACTATACTTTTTCAACGACCACATAATACATACGATTTTATCATTTTTTTTGCTAATAATAAACACACTTATACGTACGCTATTAACTGTCAACTTTGACGGGAGTCTACTTTGATAATTTTTAGAAAAAGGGCCCTCTTACTATGCACACAGTTTTATATGTGTCTACTTTAATAAGTTTTAAAAACTTTCCTTTTTGCTTACTGTGTGTAAGGTTTTAACGAAGTGGTCGTAGAAAAAAACTACATTCATGTATTGAGAACTGTAGAATCGCCATTAAACAAAATTATTTATATACCTTACCTAGAATTTTATCAAAAATATGAAAGTAAGTCCTTGATAAAACACCTGAAATATTTTGTTAACCAGTTTTGATGATTAAAGAGGAATATGTATAATTTAATTTATACAAATGCTGATTTAAAAGGAATTGAAATCATTATAATATTGATTTGAATTACATGGCAAGTACAAAGCTTTTATTACCTAAATTTGTCGGTGCATATTTTATATTTGACTTGCTTTCTAAATATGAACCTCACTAAACCTGTATATTTTCAGTTATATTCAATTTGACTAAGAAAAACAATATTTATACATATCTAACAAAACAAAAAAACGAAATATAATTTGTAATAGATTGTTATTATAATCGTGCTATTATAAGTTGATTACATTTCCAAGTTGAACGTATTTGCATGAATTATTTGTGCGATTCTTTTGTATTACTGTATAGCCGGAGCCGCATATCATTAATGGAGCATATCTGAGCTTTTATACAGTCCAGTGCGGCGGGGCATCGGACCAGAAACCATAAACATTTCATCAATCTGACACCCCTCAACGATAACCAAGAGATGCATAGAAAATAAATTAATGCATTGAAACGATAATACGGCAACTCGAGATTATTTTCCATAATTTTTAATGTATCACAAGGAAATAGGAAGATACTTTAGAAGCAAATATGCGTGACCGTTATCTTAAGATGCTGTAATTATCAACAATGTATATAAGCTGTTGCCATTGAAAAGAAAAACTTTTAATTGCATCTTTGTTTTTCGAATAAGCCAAAACGGCACAAATTATATTTACCAAACTTTGTACATAATGATTAACCAATTTCGTTAATGTAAATAGTGCTATTTAAAAATATAGCGTTGTAGTATTGTGATGGTGTATATTTCAAACAGAAATGGGGTTGTGTTGTAGTGTTGTCACAGGAAATTGGCTACCTCAGACTGTGTCTTAGCATCGTCAGGATGTTTTAAACTGATATTTTATATTGTATTGTGGTATTGTCACGGTGTATTGTCCTGGTCTGTTTGACGAACATTCATTGTACTCTAATATTCTAATGAAATATTTGTTAAAGTGAAATTGTTTTGCAATATTGTCACTGCCACAGTGTATTAATCAAATTGAAATTGTGTTGTAATATTGTCATGGTATATTTTTGAAATTACAATAGTGTTGTTGTATTGTCATAGTGTATTTTTAGAATAAAACTAATGTTTTAGCAGAATAAAGGTGTATTTATTAAAATCTCCAATTGTGCTGTTATTATATTGATAAAATGTATTTTTCAAACAACATTTCTGTCATAGTATTGTCATAGTGTACATTTTAAACTTAAATTGTGTTGTAGTATTGTCCTAGTTTATTATTTAAATTTAAACTTTGTTGTAGTATTGTCAAGGTGCATTGATCCAAATGAAATTGTATCGTAGTATTGTCACGGTAAATTAATTTAATTAGAAATGTGTTGTAGGATTGTCATGGTGTGTTTTTTAAAGAAAATTGTATTGCAGTGATGTCACAGTGTATTGTTTAAACTCAAATTGTCTTGTAGTATTTTCAAAAAAAAAACTAAAATAAAAGATTGGTATGGCCACTACGCGTAAATCGATGGAACATATTAATTTAAAAACTTTTTGTAACGGTATTCGTTTAAAATTGTGACAAGTGCATGATTTACCCTAAATCTAAAAGGTAGCTGTTGTAACAATAGCTGAATCACAATAGTCGGGCTGGGCTAAAACATGTTAGCGGTTCTATAGCTTTGCTCCCGCTGATAGCTGCAGGTGAGCTACCTGTGCTTGTGCGTGAATCGGCCCGCCCTGCTGCGCGCACCTGACTTTATGTGCAGCCGGTCAAATGTTCAAAATAGAGGAGAACTAGGAATTATTACGCCAAATAAATTGCTTTGCTGCATCCATTAAAAAAATCCAATATTAAATACGCTGTTATATTGAATAACGTAGTTATGCCAAGATATGTTATCAAAGCAAAATTTATCGCAGTTTCATTGGTCGATTTCACAGAAAAATAAAAGCATCGAAATAGCAACTCTTAATTTATTCACTTAGTGATCATAATTGTGAATAATATCTAATTTAACTGATTCGATTGTATTATAAAGTTTAAAATAACTTCTATTCAGTTTACGTTGTGGAAACATCTGATCTTAAAGTTTGTTTCTATCAACTTGAGTATCTCAGACTTTTTTTTATATAAAAATTGATTTTGGAGGTACATATCACGTTAACAATTAATGTTAATTTTAATTTCATACCTTCCACACACTGTAAAGAAACCAATCTGTTACAAGACGCATCTTAAAGTTGAAAAAAAAAATTAAAAAAAAAATATCTTTAAAAATCTCTTTAAACAACGAAATACGCAATTCTTAGCGAATGGATCTAATAATTGAATATAGGAGAGATAGATAGACGAATGCATGCACTCCATTTAAATACGATTTCCTGCTATTGCTCAAAATACATATTTAATTGATTAATTATTCCATTTTTATACATTTCTCGTTAAGATAAATCATTAATTTTATGTTTGTTTTTATTCGATTAAAAATTAAATATCAAATATTAATTAAATTAATCGTAGATATGTTAAATAGATTTAATTAAACTAAACTGTAATTGATTTATGAAGATAAAATTATATAAAAGTTAGTAAAGTAATATAAAAATTAGCATATCTATTAATAATCACTTTTTGTCTAGCTAACATTAAAATTTAGTGAAACAAATTTCATTAAATTAATTTCATGGGCTTAACTTTAATCAACGCCATGGGTGGGAATTTGTTGATTAGTTGCGGTTGTTACCAGCAGATAATTGTTTACATAAATTTGTATTTAGTTATATGCACTTACTAACACAAAACCCATGTTTACTGTATTACATGTCTTATAGATAATAAATTAATATGTGACACAACAGATTTGTACTAGATCGTGTAGGCGTTGACTATGTTATTTTAAATTATGATTCATTCATAACAGATATGTGTGATACTGTTTCATTACATAATTAATTATTTTATACACTCATTGATAAGTAGCCTTTTACACAAACAATTTTATTTTTTAAGTTTTAAAATTACCACAGAAAAGCGAAATACAATACTATAAAATGCTAAAATGTATTGATTATGTTATCCTTTTCAAACATTTTCCGACTGAGAATCATTAAAAAAATGTCAAAAGTAAATAAAGGCCGAGCTTTGACACTTTATAAAAGATTGGTGCAAGTATAGTGAACAACTGAAAGAATTAAAAGAAAGCACATCGTTTATCAATTCATCAAATGTCTACAATCAAATATAAAATTTTGTTTTAGGATCGCAAAAATAAATGAAAAGATATTAAGGGTCCCACAAAAACACCTATTAATAAGTATAAAATCACAATAATTATGTGTTAGTTTTCAAATAATTATTGTTACAATAATCTACGACAACTTTTATAAATTCAAAAATGGACCAGTGTAACATAAAATGAACTTTATTAATGTTTAATAAAAAATTACTATTCACTGCACATCCAAATTCATACTCCTTACAAGAGCAACACCGATATTCCGGCAACTGATGGTCCAGCATCTCCTTAAGTCCGGGCTATATTACGAGAAAGTTCCCGCGGTCACCAAACTAAGTATTACCGGGCAGCCACAGATGGCGTTGTGTGTAGAGCGCGCTTATTTAAATTATTTACACTATACTTCTTACTTCTTAGTGGTGATATCGCAGTTTTGTGAGGTTTTTAACTTATTTTGTCTTAATTTAACCCTAACTGTGGTTTTGAGGTTAGTCGGGAAAAGTTGTTAATCAGGTAACATTTTGCAACCAAAAGTGCCGGAAAATCGGGGTTTTCATGTATTTTAATTTTCATGAATAACATTGATATTTTGTCCAATCGTTAGTATTACGTTTAATATACAATATCACATGGTTAATAATTAACTGTTATCTAGATAGACAGACACAGCAAAAAGTTAATAAATGACATTGATACCACAATAGGTACGTATTATTTAAATAAAAGGCAATAACGTGTTAACGGTACATTTTGCTTTTTATATACAGGTAGTGTTTGTAATCGTTTAATTTTTTACTGCACCTCAAATTTGTCCATGCTCTAGGGATGGAACAATGAAGACATATTTCCCATTCTTTATCTCTCAGAATCTGTTATTGATATCATATGTAGATAATTATCATTAGCTGCTGGATACTTTAGTTAAAGCATCGAAGACCTGATAGTGCACGTGTGAAAAATGATGCCGATATTTTAATAGAGACTAGCAATTAGAAGTTTTTAATTTTCTCGTAATAAGATCCATTCTATAAGCTATTAATTGTAATTTATACAACGGAAATTGTTGATTTATGACTTTTGCACCACAAACACGATTTCATAGTCTAATTAGTTTTTCCGATAATTGCGTTACTGTCGTCCACGTTTATTATCACACAGATAAAAAACCAGTAAACATTTTATGTAAAATATGATTAATTTATGCATATTTATTGCAATAATCACGGTATAATATGTATTTTGAAGGTAAAATTGTACAATATGTTGCAAATTATCCAATAGAAGGACGCGACCAGGAAAAGGGGAAACTGTTTATCATATGTTTAAAATAATAATGTCGTTATGAATCATAGATGTTGAATATAATACAAAGACATAACTCGCGTATCGACAATATTTTATATTATTTATTGTTGAAAAAACGTTTATAAAAGTAATCAATTACTTTATTGTACACGCACTCACATTTTGTTATTATGAAATGCAATTGCAATACCGACATAAATTAATTTAACAAATCATTCTCCATACATTACACGGTTCATACACGTGTTTATCATTTATTACCTTCGATATTTAAATTAAATCAACGATGCCTGAATGTCATAAAATAGTTGTAATTAAAATCACAATAAAAAAACAGAATGTGTAACAATAATTAGAATTGTTAATTTTATTAATTGGCACAACGTACCAGCGTAGTGTTTGCTGATTAATTCTTGTAACCGATCGCCTATAGTAGTGAGATTGTAATAGGTGGGTCTATTCAGGAGCGAATGAATCCAATTAAATTTACCCAGTAAATTTACGGGGCCCCCAAAATTTTCTGACGGCTATATGTAAAAACATTTTTCTTCATATCTATTACTTTATTCTATAAAGATGTACAGGGTGTTTCTTAATTATTGCAAAAAAATTCGGGATGCGATTCCTTATCGAAAATTAAGGAGTCTTTTAAATAAAATTTTTACCTTACACGTCTCCTTTCGAAGTTACACCCCCCAAAGGGAAGCGGTAAAATTAGGTTTTTATTTTATTTCTCAAATTTGGATAAACGTAGGAAAATGATATTTGGTAGATGTTTTATGCTTATTGAAAGGTTGCCCGTAGTAATATTAATGACGGGTGTAATTCGTTTTAACGTTTACATGGCGACAACTCCAAAACGCCTGTCGATTCTAGCCAATATGAACATAAACAAACCATGGCAACCACCAAAATGAATCCTTTTATATTGGAATATTTTTAATGGTACATGTTCACTTATATTTTACTCAAAAACTGTAGGTTTTACAAAAACAGTTAAGGAGTAAAGAAAGTTTCTAAATAAATCAAGCTTAAAAAAAAATAATTTTAAATTGCAAAATTTCAACCTACCAAAAAGTTCTGATAAAAAAAACGACAGCGGTCGCACCTTTTAGCCCCCTGTGAAGGTGGGAGATGATTGAAAATATTACTATGGGAAACCTTTTAATAAGTATAAAACATTTACCAAATGTCATTTTCCAAATTTGAGATATAAAATAAAAATCGCATTTTACCGGTCCTTTTTAGGGGGTGTAACTCCGAAAAGAGACGTCTAAGGAAAAAAAAATATATGAAAGACCCCCCTTAATTTTCGATAAGGAATCGCCACCCGATTTTTTCGCTTCATTTAAGAAACACTCTGTATATCAGTGGCGTATATTCCATAGGTGCTAGGTGTGCGCCGCACACCCTAGTGAAACCCCTAAAATTTATTTTTAATTGAGAGTATGTTTATTAAATTAAAAGATAGATTATTTTCCAATTTTTCTGAAAATTTTAAAGAAAAAGTTGGCAATATTGTCTAAAAAAGTAATGTTTCATTGTTGAAATAAGCGAGTAATGAGCGCGGAGCTGTGTTTGCGTTTGCTAGCTATACATCTATCTGTTCGTTGGCGCTATACAAAAATTGCACACATCTTATGCTACATTTGAAGCGTGAGGTTGGAGAGAGGGTAGTGGCGAGTTGGTGGAGACGCGCGTGATTATCGCTCGACCTGGTGCGCTAGTAGAATCGCACCTGTAAGTACATTCATAGCCCTAGAGCCTAGACTGTCGAGCTGCAAATCAGACAGTTTTTAAAATTTGTTACAATTTACAATTATACAATTATATTAATATTAATAATAGCATTATTATTTTCATTAATTTTTTAATTGTTGTTATTATTACAATTACTACATTAAAATGTACATGTAGGATATAGGTACTGAAAAAAGTCGTTCTAGAAACATTAATTAAATAATAAATAAATTATTAATTTCTTAAATTGTAGCACACCTTGTATCAGAGACCAGGATACGCCACTGCTGTATATTGTACCAAATTAAAATATTCTGAATGATTTTATAGAAAAATTATAAAACAAAAACATTTAACTGTAAAATTGTAAAACTGTAAAACTGAAAAACTGTAACTAAAAAGGGTAACCACCAAAATGAATCGTTTTATTTTAGAATTTTTAATGGTTCATGTTCACTCATTAAATTTTTACTCAAAACCTGTAGGTTTTCCGAAAAATTTAAACAATAAACAAGTTTCTAAATAAATTTTTAATTGCAAAATTTCAAGCCTCAAAAAACTTCTGATAAAAAACCAACAGGGGTCGTACTTTTCAGCCCCTTGTGAAGCTGGGAGATAATTAAAAATATGACTATGGGAAACCTTTCAATAAGTACAAAACATCTACCAAATATTATTCTCCTACACATCCCCAAATTTGAGAAATAAAATAAAAACCTAATTAACTAAGAAAAAAATTATATAAAAGCCCCCCTTTGATAAGGAATTACCTATCGAAGTTTTTCGCAATATTTAAAAAACACCCTATGAACCGTGAAATACGGGAACAATAGTATTTCCCAGCAAATATAAAATAGGTTAAATTGGACCTGGATCCCGGGATCCCGGGAGAGAAATTCACATATGTTTTATATCTTGGAGTGAGTTCTGCAATCATAGGTCAGAAACAACATTAAAATAATTAGAAATGAGATCTTCTCGTGAAGAGAATGAATGCGTTTTCATATTATTTTTCAGTGATCTACGAATTTCATCTTGTCGATCATAATGTTTTTCCTCGAGTTCGGAACCGCTGGCGGCTACTAGATCCGACTCCCGCTAACCAGCCTTGACGGAGTCTACTCTACCTACTGCAACTATATTATGTAATTACATTTAACAATTATTAGATTCGCAGATATGTTGGTTAATTTTGTAGTTAGCTTGAAAATAATTAGAAGCACGTTTTCACGTTCATGTGTTTTAAAGGTAAGTTGGAAATGATGGTTTAGTGACAGGGCCGGTCTTCTATATAGCGGGGCCCGGGTGCAAAATTTTTTTTGGGGCCCCCTATAAAAATTTAATTTGCAAAATTTTACATTAAACTAATTTAATTTAAATAATTAAATATATAGGTAATCACAAAATTGTAATAAATTAAGATTTAAAATAATAAACTCACAGTTATTTCTAGATCCAATATTTTGGGTTGGTATTTAATGCAGAGTGTAGAGTTGGTAATTGAAAAGCCCATTTTTAATTTTCAAAGTTTGTCGTTTTAACTTCTTTATTTTCGATGGATAATATTGCTAAGGAATTAAGTCTCTCTTGAGAAATTGTATATCTGATGTTCGTTTTAAATAATTTTACTTTACTAGACGAGTGCTATGAACTGGCGGCAGTGACCAGAAGTGTTAAATAAATTCTAAGTGCAATATAAACGTTGGGGAAAATTTCATAATAAATATTTTTTTAGATAAATTTAAGCAGATTTATGGTTTGATTTTGAATGGGAATTTTTATTTTATTTTATTTTACGTTAAAAAACTTTGTAAAATCTTTCTTATTTAGGACATCCAAAATTTTTCATAAAATGTATTAACATATTCTTCTTATACTCCAGGCGAGCAAGTTATTGTAACAAAAAAATGTACCTAATATTGTGTTTTTAATCGTTCGTCTATTTGAGAAATGGCTAGGATTTATTGAGATTGTAAAAAATATCAAAATACTAGGTTAAAAAAGGAGAATGCAAGAATTCACAGTAAAAAAAATAAATGCCAAGCAAAATAATCTCCAGTAGAAAAGTTACATTCACAGTGGAAAAAAGACTATTTGCGACAGAAAAGATTTTTTTCTCAATTAAAAAAAAAATTATGCTGAGTTAAAGGTCCACAGTATGATTTACTTTTAACATTATACTTGGTAAAAAACAGTAGTTCTTTTGGTTTATCTAAAATTTAAAATAATGTAATTATAATAATGAATTATTATTAACAAAATAACAAAAAAGAAACTCCGCATTCCCATCTAGACAGTCCTTGAAAATTTTTCTTACTTTTATTTAATAATTTTCAAATTCAATTTTTTTAAATGTTAAAGTACGTGTTGCTTTGATTTTATTTTAAAAAAAAGCTGATGCTAATGTCATGGCTTTGAAGCTTACAATTTATTATTATTTCCTTATGTATCTTGCAACAGTTTAAATTTCTTTATTTTTGCTTTCTATTTTCAAAACGACATTATGGCATGTACAATTTGTACTGAATGTCCTTTTACCCACTGTTAAACAGCTATTACTTTTCGGTAGTTTTTTTATTTTTATTATGAAAGTTTTTACTTTATTAGAACCGATAAATATTTTCTTTTCAGTGGCACAAAATGTACAATCATTTTAATACATGCCATTTTGGGGCCCCCTAAATCAGGGGCCCGGGTGCATTGCACCCACTGCACCCCCTACTTGACCGGCCCTGTTTAGTGATATTAGAAATTTGAATATGTCGTGTCGGCGTGAGCGGAAAATAATATCAGTTATCACCACAGGCGGTAAGACTGGTACGCTTTAATATGAATGCCGCGTAAAATCTGCTTCCATTTCTTACATCATCGGATTATCAACATATTCAGGAGATTATTACGGGAGCAATCAGCAAGAGTCGCATAAAATATATTATGGTCAATTAAGTATGATTATTCTTTGAATGGGAAATAGCAGAAAATATAAACGTTTGCGGGTGTTGGAATAAAACTTAAAGTTTATCTATAAGAAATTTTCAAATGAAATATTAAATAAACCGGGTGTGTCAATATACAGGGTGTCACACAAAAAACGCCGCAAGCTGTAACTCCGTTGTTTGTGGTCCGATTTGGGAGAACAAAAAAGTAAATGAAATGGCTCCTCAATTACTATAAAATGAATTGGATTTCAATTTTTTTCAAGTTCAACTTAAATGTCAAACGATAGTCAATTTTTTTCCAAACGGCACCATCTATTTTTTTTACTAAATCTGGTAGACATTTTTTTTCTGAATTCAATGATGTAATAATAAGTTAATTTTAGTGCAAAACTAATAAGAAATTAAAAAATAAAAGTTTAACTAAAATAGGTTAGGTTTCACAAAATTTTCAAGCGTGCCGTGGAAAACAAAAAAAATCTTAATTAACAAATGTAATTTAAACGTCAGTGTGGTATTTTAATGACATTTGTTAATTAAGATTTTTTGTTTTCCACGGCAAGCTTGAAAATTTTGTAAAACTTTAAACTTTTATTTTTTAATTTCTTATTAGTTTTGCACTAAAATTAACTTATGATTACATCATTGAACTCAAAAAAAAATGTCTACCAGATTTAGTAAAAAAAAAATAGGTGCGATTTGGAAAAAAAATTGACATTTAAGTTGAACTTGAAAAAATTGAAATCCAATTCAGTTTATAGTATTTGAGGAGACATTTCATTTACTTTTTTGTTCACCAAAATCGGACCACAAACAACGGAGCTTGCGGTGTTTTTTGTGTGACACCCTGTATTTACTTAATATTGGGATTTAGAAAACTAGGGAACTTTTAGTTAATGGGCAGAAAAAAATAAAAATTTTAAGCTGATTACAAATTTAATTTCATATTTTAGATAAACTGCCTCGTTCTATATATTATTATTTTTTTAAATCCGCTATTGCATTTTTTACATGTTTTTTTGTTTTTCGGAATTAATTTATAAAAATACTTTAGAATAAGAACGGTAACATGTTTTTTGTTTAAATTTTTTTTCAATATTCTTAAGCCATAGTCGCATTTTTGTTTATGAATTTTTACATTAATAAATAGATTATGAAATTTTGGATACAATTATACATCTCACCATCGTGTTTGGTTGCTAGAAATATAAAAAATTATAATGAATATAATATACATAAATGAAAAAGGTGGCTATCGTCCAAAAGGCATTTGAGAAGCTACTAAAAATTTTATGCTACCGTTCCATACTTCGCAGTCGAGAACATAAAATACTTATTTAAAGTAAGTTACTTGTAATTTATGCTTAAGTAACCGTTCTTGGTGTCAATAGTTTTGCGTCGTTAAAACAAAGCTAATAACATTGCTATTAAATAAAGTTTTACTTCTGTTAGTGTACATAAACGTTTATAATTAAAGTCTCTTTAAATGTATTCATTATTGGCCATATTTCTTACATAAAGTTAGTAAATGACATTTTATAATAAGCAATATCCCATACAACGGTTGGGTGTACTTGTAAGATGCCCTATTCTATTGTTCAGCTAAAGTTTCTAGGATAAACCAAAACAGTACTTGCTATAAACATGCCGCAATGCGTGCAATCTATTTGGTGTTGAATATCCCAACTCGTAAAGTATATAGGTGCATAAAACGCAGATTATAAACATGAAGGAAACGACGATATTCATTGCTAACACATTACTACACGCAAACCTCATACTTGTAGACCGTAAAATACGGTTTTACAACGAATATGTCATTTTGTACAGTAAATGTAGAAGTTTATAAAATACAATGAGGTAATCTCAAAAATAGTAATTGCAAGCTCATATAAATAATTATAAAATTTTACATAAAACGTAAAGTTAAAACTGAATGCACTAACGGTTTTTTCTCTTTTAGTTTAAATTAAATAAAGTCAGATTATTACTACTTAACGAACGTGAAAAGTGATAATAAGTTGATATTATGTACAGTTTTGCAGTGTGGAAAATAAATTCCTTATTCACAAACGAATTAAAATTGGGTAATAAAAACTTCAAAACTTTAGTAAAACAATAAACCCTCGAACTTCGAACGGTTTGGTGTTCCAACAACTTAAAACTCGAACAAAACATTCGAATAAAATTCGGTTTTGAAACTCAAGTAAATATTCGAAAGTCGAATAAAAAATGTGTTTTTAAGCACTTTATTGAATTATTTGGGTTATTTTTATAACAACATTCGATTGTTAAAATTAAATTTACATGTTAATGATTATTTAGGGTAAGTCCGGGAGAGATGCCCCACAATTGGTAAAAATTTTTTTTTTTTTAAAGAAAATTTGTTATATCGGAAACAAACTATGTGGTAGTTTGAGTAAAGTGTATTTAAACTTTTTTAGCACAAATACTTGAAACTATAACACATTTAAACAAAAACAAACAAAAATCAGTAAAAATTGTATTTTGCCATCTATCCCAACCTGTCGGGGATAGATGGCACAAACTAAAATAATTTTTTTGGTATAAAAATGAACACAGAAAAATATAATTTAATTTCCACTAGACCACACATGTTTTTATATTTTGTGCAGTTTTCGTGCATCCAGCAATTGCAATAAACACAGTGGATCCAATCATCTGAACGGGTTGTGGTGTGGTAATCCTCAAGACATCCAACACACTCATTCTCGTTGAATTCATCATTTATGTCGTTATCACTGTCTTCTTCGGCTTCATACTCTTCGTCTGACTCAGATGAAGACACTGAAGGCTTAGATTTTTTGGCAGGTTTTGGAGCACAGCTGGGTTTTACTAAACGTCGTTGTTTAAACAATTTTGCCTTTTCGGTGTTCTCGGGTGAAGTTAGTATAATGGCAATATTTCTACCCCGTTTCTTTAATCCTACAAGAATTGTCGGCAAGGGTGGATCTTTTCAAGTATTTTTCCAGCAGAGGGAGGTTGATCAGATGCTGAAGATGGTCCAGGTTGTGACTCAGGCGATCGATGATCAGATGATGAAGTTGGACCAGGTTGGGGTTCAGGTGTTAGGCAATTACATTACACATATATAACGATGATATTTATGAATATTAGTATTAAATTTTTCATCAGGTCGTGTGGCATCTCACCCGAGTTACATTGTGCCATCTATCCCAAATATCGGGTTAGATGCCCCACCTTATATTACAGAAACTATGCGCGGGAAAGGATTGAAATATAGCCCGTTGCATAACCTTATACTACCGTAATAAATGCTACTAAAATCGCCCATCAACCTAATTGCATTAAAAATATACAAGCACTAGAGTCATTATCTAAACATTTTCAAGCCTGCTAAAAAAAAATTTAACTTGATAACTTACCTTTCTTCAACTTTATTTTCACAGCACAGCGCTACTTAAAAACGTGTGGTTCTAACAAACTTACTGTAGAACACACAGCTCCCTATATTACAAGCTAAGTGAATTTGGGCACTTTGCCATCTCCCCCGGTGGGGTATCTCACCCGGAATTACCCTACCAATATAATCTTTTCAAATAGGCACATAAAATTAATTTAATTTACATTATTTCTCATGGGGAAATTTAAACTCGAAAGTGGAACAACTTTAAAATCGAACCGTCTTTTGGAACGGATTGTGTCCGCAGTTCGAGAGTCTATTGAATTTAAGTTTTAAGCAATTGTTGCTTTAATATAAGTATTGTCTACTAATTATTAGTTTTACAGAGCGTCTTAAAAGAGATGGTCATTATTAGGGAGCTTTTTTATATGGTTGCTGTGCAGCATCAATACTTATTATAGTATCGTAAATTGCCCAAAACACTTGCTCTATTTATATTTTTGATCATTTGATTTAGTTTTGTTTTCATGCCAATAATTTCTTATGTCATATACTTATATGCGCCATTTTCTATTTCCACATAGTGAGCAAGAACTTTTAGTTGATTTCAAAAATGTGCCATGTTTGATGTCAATGATATCTTAATTCTGTAAGTAAATATAATTTTTTACAATAAGTTTTTCATTAATGTAAATATTACAACTAATTGGTAAATGTTTTAATTCAGAAAAAAGCCATACGTGTTGCTATGGTACCCATAAAAAATTAGCAGGTTGTTGTCGCAGAATAAAAAGCTATTTTGATGAAGTTGCTATAAAAATCAGAAATGTTCATCAACAAAAGACCTACACACCTACAGCGAATAAAAAAACGTCAATCAGATTTTTTTCGCCTTTTATGAAAAAGACTGCAGATGTTTTAGTTCTCTTTTAATATTATTAATTATTATAAAATTTTGCAACAAATATAAACACAGCACAGTACAGATAAAAAAAATTGTGTAGTTTATTTTAAACGGTAGACAATTTTAAAAAGCTTTTATCTGTCAATAATAAGTTACTTTACGTCTATAGCTACTTTTTTACATAAAATATGGTGCTTGTAAACTACAGATGGTGAGTACTATTTATTTAAAGATAATGTAGCAGTAAAAAGGACACAAAAATTAATTTTTTACATAAATTTTAGCCTACAGTAACACATGTTGCAAAAGTATTTGTAATTAAAGACAATGAAAAATGTACCTACCGCACCTGTTATTGTCTTAGATATTATAAATTTCCTGTGTAAATGATGTAAAGTAATAGATAATGTAGGGTAATAAACAGGACATTATAGAGTCTATTCTGCATGCTTATGGTGGAATGTAGATTGCCAATTCAATGGTCGCATAAACCAGTATTTATAGAGCGGTACCGCTGGGACGGTCGGTACTCCTATATCATATCATTTTTCTACTTAAAAACAGAAGAATTTTTAATGCATTCTTTTAAAATTGCATTTTTATAAATTGCACTTAATAAGAAATTGGCGTCGTTTAGCTGCCATACAATTACGGTAACGACTAAAAATTATTAGAATATGTGCGAATTTAACCGTAAGCTATATTTTAAAAACGCGTACGAAGATTACGTTTTATTAAAGCAAAAACAACGTTTCGCAATGGCTGAACAAGCTTCACGGGCTTTCAAGTAGAAATTCTTAACGATTTTTACAGCAACAAATTAATTATCACCACTTCCAACTACTACAACTATATTATATTAATTTATGTTATGATTTATGTATTAAACCATGCGGTTTTACTTGGACGTTTTTCCAACTGTTTCCTTTATTCCTAATAAAGATGTTATAGGTGCACCTTACATCATTATTAATGTAAAATAAACATGAAAAAATAAATCAGACATGAAAACAGGTTATATAACGCGTGTTCACTGATTTGATTTGATTTAATTAATTATTCATTTTTGTCTACAAGGATTATTATGAGTATGAAACCCTGGGTACTAGGTTATTGACTTTTGCAGCTGTGTAATATTAATTTCAAACTACGAGTTTCCTTTTAAACGATTATTAAAACCAAAACACGTACTATCATCAGACATTTAGTTATCTTAACTATTTACCCAGCAATATAAAAAGTCATAATATTGTAAGATAATTACTCGTACACATGATAATTTTTTTTGTAAATTCCACAAATCACTAAGGAATCCATAAACAAAGCTTATGTATTATTTAATTAATAAAGTTTAATGAAGATACGGTTTCATGTACGACCACAATTCATTGAAACATATTTGAATTAAACCAGGGGTGCTAAACCTTATGGAAGACTCGGGCCAATTTGAAGTTTTGGTACACGTTGCAGGCCATGCAATAGACATTTCTTATATACCGTTTTTAGGCTTAACTACAAAAGCAACATTATAGGAATATTTGTTAAGGTAAAATACATATAACCAATGGCAGTTCTGTTCAATGCACTTTACTATAATGTTCAAAGTATCTGCCTACGAAGAGAGAGAAGATTTTTGCCAGTTTTTCTTTTCTACATACTTTTGCTATAATTATAGGAGATACAGTTACTAGAAAGAGACTTAAATAGTAGTCGTCTGGTAAAGATTAGAAATAGAAAGTACGCGAAAACGTAGCAGCGACACCTGTGTACGATCATTGAAAAGCTTAACCGATAGGTGGCGCAGAAGTTTATTCGCTCTATTTTGCGATATATTGTAGATAGTTTTAAGAAGTCATTTTTTTAGTTTCGCACAACAGCACAAATGAGAGTTAGGACGTGGTTTGAACACCCCTACATTAATAAAC
Source organism: Elmis aenea (assembly GCA_947652605.1). NCBI lineage: Eukaryota > Metazoa > Arthropoda > Insecta > Coleoptera > Elmidae > Elmis > Elmis aenea. The sequence continues at coordinate 36,273,583 of OX393579.1, read as the reverse complement.
AATTTGCAAAAAACAACAGTTATTCAAGCATTTTGTACAGAGTGGAAATTATTCTTTTGTTTTAGGGGTTCTCTCGGTTACCATAATAGTTAGCGAAAATCTTATATCAGTCTCTTGGGTCTCACGGATTTGCCTATACATTTAAACTTTACTTGGATATGACAGTTAGCTGTTTATTAATTGTAAACATCAGTTGTTTACAAAATCATGGCAAACTTTGATAATAAAATTTTCACAAAAAAAAACATATCTTGGTTATTTTTTGCAAAACATATAAAAGTTAATATTTTTAAAAAGCTAAAAAATGCTCTTGTATATAAAGCCATGCCTACTAGTTTCCATTTAAAAAAATATAGGTTTACTTTGTATTTTAAAAGTCAAGGTCGTTAAAACTATTACGTTAATCGATATACCCCTGTAAAACATTTGAATTTGATCCACAGTAATGTAACAGTACTAAAGCAATATAAATAAGTTTAATTAAAATTCACTTATCTTTTTTACGAGGAATCACTTGTAGAAATTCTAGAACAGTTTCAAGACTTGTTTCTTCATACTTATACACTTATCAATCTTATTAATTAAATTAAAACAGAACAAAAAATCAACATTTTTAATGTGTTGAACTAAACCAAATACTTGTAATGGGCTAAATTGGTACGAAAAGAATTTTTTTAAAATGATAAAAAAAAGTAACTTGTTTTTTTTTAGATTACTTAAGCAACTAAATCTTAGATCTTACTGAGAAATTGTTAAAAATGTACATTGCCAAAACTTTTTTAGATACTTTGTATACAGGGTCCTCGTTTTTCGAGGGCCACTATGGGGATCTCGTAAACGGTAAGAGTTACGACAAAAAATTGATCTGATGATGGTTTAGAAAAAGCGAAACGTCGTATGGAAAATAAAATTGGGGATTTTGATTCCTTGTGAAAAGTAGCCATGAAAATGTTTTTACAGAAATGAAATTCTTCATCAAATGAAAAAGTTACGGGCAAAAAACAAAAATCCACTTTTTTACTTTTTTCCCTATATTTAAAAACTAAAAAAGCTAGATAAGTTCTGTTTTCGTCAAATTATTAAGCACCTGAATATACAACTTTGCCCTAATTTAACCGAAGTCGTAACTCTTACCGTTTACGAGATCCCCATAGTCGCCCTCGAAAAACGAGAACGCTGTATGTGTAAGAGTAAAATTCATAATAGTAAATGTTTACAATCACATAAGTTTTAGAACAAGTAAAGAGTAAAATTACTAAAACACAAGTAAAACACAAGTAAAATCATATTAATTAAATAACATTATTTTGGAATTGCACATATCTATAACAAATGGTTTATTAATTAAGTTTCTTGTTGTTCTTTTATGTATAAAAGACGTTCGGGTAATTGCTTTTCATATCCTTTTTCATGGTGAAATAGTGTACGAAGGTTATTATTTAAGTAATAGGTAGGTACATAAATATGATACAATTACAAAAATACTGGAAATATACTTGCAACAGTGTCTGAAAATACCTTTAACTGGATGCCTAATACATTTTTACACCGCAAAGTATGTACTTGGCATTCATTAAAACTATTAGGTTTTGTTATTGCTGTACAATTTTGCTAAATTAGCATAGATAGAGCGTTTACTGGTAAAACTAGTACCTATGTGTGAATGTAAACTTACTGTGCATAAAATTATTGATTTTATACTTTTACTGAAACTTTCTTTTGGGATTAAAATATGTAATTACGTTTCTACGTTCACTGTTAGCAAAAATATTCATATCGGCCGCGGACCCCTAGGGGTTCCTGAATCCTTCTGAAGGGGTTCCCACGCCCTTCCATAATGTTCAAATATCATCCAAATTTATTTGCCAGGACAGAAGAAACAAAAGTATTGTTTACAAAACAATTCGTTGGTGTCCTCTGTAAGAATTTAATTTTGAAAAGGAGTAAAAAGATACCAATTTTTAATAAAAGGACTGATATAACATTAATGTTATGTCTTTGTTGTTAATAAATAGCATCTTACAGTTTTAGTTATTCTCAAACAATCCCGCGTGTACCTCAGAATTAAGTAGGTATAAATTAACGTTAGCCAAAAATTTGAAAATGAAAGTAATAAGAGCTGCATCTTTGGAGATTGGATGCTGCGATGGGTAGATTGCATCCCTAACATATAATTACTCGCGGACAGTAGTTCGATAGCGCGGTAATCACAGGCTGCGCCCTCTGGCTACTCGGCCTGGCTACCGTTCGGTTCCAGCCAACCAATTAATATCACGTCCATCTAAAGAACAGACTCTCACTCGATTTTATATTGCAGACGTTATACGTGTTTACATTACCACTAATATGCATTGTACTTACGGTTACTAGATTGTACCCACGTTGAAATCTCCAAATATTAAAAACGAAACTATTGTTACAAAGCAGAGACAAATATTTCTTTCTAAAAGTATTCTAATTTTAGCTGGAATATTTTATAAGTTGTTCTATAAGAAGTAAAATAGGATTTTAAATTTTTTTAAGTTACTTGTGCTTTCGTAAGATGAAGTTTCCAAATTACTTGTGCTTTCGTAAGATGAAGTTTCCTATGACGAAAGAATACAAATTCAATTTGTTATAAATAAAATTTGTTTTATTATGCGTTTAATCTTTAATCTTTATAGTTGGAGTTTTGTAGAGAAGAATTTCAAATTCTAGAAGACGTTACGCGTGTATTCGCACGTTCAAGTCTCCGCCGATGAAACAAAATATGTCTATATAATCGCAGATTAAATTGTTTTTTTATCATCTGCCTTATCTTTACAGCTGAAAACGAAGGAACTGTAACAAGATTATTTGTAAAAGCTTTTTAAGTTCTGTATAAATTAATTAAAATAACATCGTTTAGAAAAATTTTAAGGACGGATGTAATTTATCAATTAATCACTTCTAATGTATTTCCATGTATTTGCGACTACAAGTATGTTAATTATTATCGCATTTAATATGAGTTTTTCCTTTACATGTCATCACCATGTAAGTATACTGGTCTAGCATCTAGACAAGTCGAAGAGCATCGAAGTAATACGAGTAAGTTTAGTCAATTCAGTGAAGGCTTTCAGAAAATAATGATATATTAATACCCGAGAGTGCTACTAGTATGTAAAATAGCTTTATAATCTATATGGAGCGATGTATATTATTTAGCTAGAGGGAATATACTTGGGTTCAGCATTTATTTGAGGCGTAGTTAGTTGATCGCGCTAATCAACGTGGAATTCATATTCCTACAGATTTGGATGAATGGTGGCAGGAGTAGTGGATATTAGTGAGCCTACGCGGAGTGTGTCTATAATGATATATGCGAGACATTAAGAATGCGCAGAGGCGGTTGCAAGATGGCTGCCAGCTTCAGGCAAACTATAACATGCTCTGCTTGCTTCGTTAACCGTTTGTTTCAGAAATGTACTAATAACATAAAGTATCCGTCAATTGGGTTCAAAAATGCCGACCAGTAGCAGTAGCCGAGAATTTCCTCCAAATTGCCAAACTACTGGCGTTTATTTTTGCTTTTTATTAATACCAGCTGCGACTCACCAAAGCACCTGTTTGTTTTAATTAATCTTTAATATTTGCAATCTACTTGTTTATAAACAAGTTATTCTCATTAACGAAACTCATTTAATAATCAAAAGTACAAAATAATTCAGTAATTATTCAGTAATAACAAAACGTAGAAGAAATAAATAAATAAAACGAAATAATTAGTTTTTTGATTTGTTTTTTTTTTTAGTTTAATCAGTGGCTTTGAAATGTTTAAACAAATTTTTGTTGAATATTATGGTAAGAACAAATAACACATTGTTAAATGTTATAAAATTTTAATGCAAATAAACCACAAAAAAATACAATTTAAAAAGTATTAGAGTATTAGACTATAAACATTTAGTTTCACTGCAATTCTAAAATTTTTAAACTTTTAAATGATAATTATCTAACGCTTTACTACATGAATAGCTTTTTTATTACAAGGATTAGAGAGTCGGTTAAATCTTTAAAGGTGCACAGGATTACACATAATATTTTTAAAAAATGTAAAAAATTGTTACCAACTTGAGAAAACTGAAAAATGGCAAAATTTTTATATACAAAAACCGTTTTCATTATGACAAAAAAAGTTGTAAATAGATATTCTTTAGATAGTTTTAGGTAGATTCTGTTCTTTTTTAGGTTGAGGTAAATACGGAAGGACAGCCCAAACATACATTTTTTTAAATGGTGAATAGAGTTAGGTATAGCCTTATTTAAAAAAAATTTTACCAAATTTTATATAACACAACATGTAACATATAATATCTATTATTAGTTTTACATAAAAAGAGAAAAATGTGTAAACCTACAAAGGAAAATCATAACTGCTTCACAAAAGACTCTTTCAGAATAACAAAAATATATCTGTTGACTATCGTAGCTTGAAAATAGAAGGCCTAGAAAATTTTTGTCCACGTCATTCAACCTAGAATGTTCAAAAACATAAAGTTACCCAGTTTGATTAAAAAAGCGTCAATGGTACGGAAGATAATTTTTTTTTTTCTAAAATCCCATTTTTCAATTTTTTTGTTATAAATCTGGAAAGAATCAAAATATCCAGGTTTTTTTTTCAGATTCTTAATCTCCATACAAATGTGCAACGTTCTTACCGTTTTCAAGATACCAATGGTGAGCATCGAAAAATTCACCACCCTGTATAATTGGTCCGAACCGTTGTGTGAACCGATTGAAGCGTCGTTTAATAGTTCGATTTTGGGATTATGTGATTTTTTAGCTAAAAGGTCCAGTTCCGGTTCACGTAGTATCATGAAAAAAGCGCTGATTCCCTCCGGTTTTTTTCCAGTTCCGCTTCGCTTCTGGTCTGTATTTGTAAATTTATTAATCTGGCATAATTTAAAAGATATTAATGGGTAAAAATTTTTCATTTTTCAGTTTTTTTGCAATTTAGTCAGACAGTTGGCGACACTGGTTAATTTTTGAAGCGTCAATCAATTTCTTTTGCAATCCTGCCCAACTTTGCTAACCGATTTTTTAACACTTATAATAACAAAGTTAGCCATGTAATGTTGATAATTATTGTCTTCCCGTACATTACTTTAAATAAAACCTTTTTTTTTAAAGTAATTTAAACAGGATTGAGCAGATTTAAATCAATTGATTTAAATCACGATTTAAATCGCGATTTAAATCACGATTTAAATCATGATTTAAATCAAGTGATTTAAAAAAAAAATTATCAATTTAAATCACAGATTATATGAGTGCAATATAATATTTATAATAAAACAAAATTGTATTACTATTAGTAATTAAATACACGAAATGGTGAATAAACCATATCAATTTGCTCTTGTAAAGTCATATTCATTGTGGAAATGCAATAATTCAAAAAATAAATGACAAGTTTTTGACTTAAGTGAAGTTAACAGTCAGTTTTTTCAATTTCCACGGCACTATTGCTTCAATAACGATTTGAAGAAAAAATCTCAAAAAGTATGAGTTTTGGGTATAGGACATACTTAACAAAATATGAAGCTCTTTTAAAGACGAATTCGATGACATAAAAAAATATAGCGGTTTGCATTTGAAAAAATCGAGTTACGAGCTTTTGAAAATCATGGAAGTTGACACCTATTTATAAACACCCCTGTATGTGTGATTCAAATTTTTTCATATCGAGCGAACAGAGAATTTTTTTCTGCATGTCCATACCAAATTACAACTCTGTACTTCAAAATAACTTCAGAATTTTTTAAATAAAGACTTAAAACCTTGAACAATTTAGAAAATTATTTTTTTTTTACAACGCCGTATAAAAACCTGTAGTATTTTATATTGATGCAAAACTAAAATGAAGGCGGTCAAAAATATTAAATAAAAAATTGGGTGTTGTATTTGAAATATAAAAGTTGCTATTAGTTCCAGAAAGGTGACTCACCCTGTATATTTGAAAATATTTTAATTGTGTTGTTTAGAAAAAAACTATAAAATAGCATTTGAATCAACTTCATATCTCAAGCCGTTTAGCCACAATCGACCGATCCCGCACTAATGACACCCTGTATATAATTAATTGAACATCACCATTTAGCACTGATTTTTTCAAAATTCTTAATCATTATATTTAATTTTTCATTTTGACAAAAATTCACCAATGAATTAAATATATTGGTTATTAAATATATTAGCACAAAACAGAAATAGCATGTGAATATGTCACTAAATTCGATAATATGGTACATTTGATTTAATCTGATTTAAATCAAATAAATCGATTTTTTTTATTTAAAAAAAAAGTTCATGATTTTTATCCACCCTGATTTAAATACAACTATTTTTGTGTTATTCAACTGAAAAACTAAATGCAATAAAGTAATTCTTTTAAAAATTTTAATATGATAATCTTGTAGGCAACATTGTGTGACACATCATAATTTGCTGTTAGCTACTGGCTTTTGTTGACCAAGTAATTGTTTTTGCTTGATGCGATTTTGTTTGTAACATACACGCCTTTTATCAATTTTATTTCTTTAAAAACTCGTTAAGAATGGACGCAAATTATTGTGTAGTTTTTTATGCAAATTTAAAACCTAATTGAATTTTAAACACGTTTTTCACGGAATCGACACTATAAAAACCAATTAATTAATTTTGACATAGCTGTGGCAACTTTGCAAATCGCTACTTAATTATGTCTTTATAATGCGATGGTTGTAAAGGTAGAAAAACAATTTCTTTTAAGCGCGTAACACGCTAGTTTTTTTTTTTTTTAGTAATACACATACACAAGTGGCAATGAAAAAGTTGCTTGCGCTGTAGCAATAACCGTAGCCGAGAGACAAAAAAAGCTGCTTCCTCAGCTAATGAAAGACGAAACAAATGGAGCAATGTACAAAATAATAACCCGTGTAAGATTGGTTCAGTATCAGAGTGCGATCAGAAACACTAAACACATAGTTGGTGAACGTATGATGGACTGGTAATTAGACGGTGCGCCTGTCACGCGCCGTGTAGTCTGTATAATCACAGCCTAATCACAGCTTATTCGACAGCGGCTCCCGCAGACCGCATTAAACACGCATTCTTATTCATACCTTTGGGCACTCTACTTATTATAACAATAATTAAACCTAGGGAATATGAACGAAACGCAGGACTTAAAAACTGGTAAATAACATACGTTCGTGGTACGTATCCGTACGCAATTCAGCACGATACAAAATCTCCTTTACCTAAACTTCCTGCCATTAGGCAGCTAGCTATTGCACAGACAGCCCTCGACTTGCGAATGAGTTCCGATCTCAAGTGTCGTTCGCTATACTTTTGGTTCGTTATGCATTAAAAACCTAAATATTCATTCCTGAGCTTCAATAAACCAATTTTACTTCTCAATATTTGCATTAAGGTTCATTGTTTCTCTATACTTCAGGGACTAAAAATGAAAAACATTTCATTCGTTTTTGATCGGAACGAAAACGAAAATATTTCGTTTTCGTTCTTTACGTTACGTCGTTACCACTCATAAAATTTCGTTTTCGTTTTCGTGAACCGAAATTAAATAACTGTTAAAACTGATTCTTTTTAGTCAGAAGTCGAGGACCTATTTTTTCTTAGTCCCTTCCATCTTTTTACAAAATTCAAAGCAGCGAACTTTCTAAAGAACGAGCGCCAAATTCCAAAATGGCAGTGTTGGCAACCCTATTAACACGATGAAATTCCAATTATTCGAATATTCGATTATTCAGATTATAAATACTTCGTATGTATTAATATGTAAATCAGCATAATGCGCCTTTAAATAAAAACAAATTTGACGTGATTATTTTGTACTTCTGGTATTATATGTGAGATATAAAATGTTTGTGATGAATTTTTGTTTTTATTAGAACGAAAATAAAAACAAAATTATTAGATACTATTCTTTCAAGAACAAAAACGAAATAAATAATTTCTAAAACCGGTTTTACCACTATTTAATTTTTATTCATCAATCACAATTGCGAATTTTCCGTTTATGCTGGGAAGACTTCCACAAGGTAGTAAAAAATCTCACTTGAAATAAGTGGGCTTCACTTTTCTCCATATACATACCTTACCTATGTAGTAAACTTTATTGCTAATATTCCCATTTCGTGCAACATAAGTAACGGCACAGATATTCTCTTAATAATTTTCTGATTGGATCATCAATAAAAAATATAAACTTCATTGGACAACAAAATGGCGCGTAATAATCACATCATTTTTAACAATTGATGATCTATGGTTTGACAAACTAGTAGTGTTTTTGCACGTGACGGGTGTTATGTTAAATAAAATGCACAAATTTTAACTGGTTATATGTTAAAAGTGTTTAAAAATTTATTTACCAAAAGCACAAAATAATCACGCAAAATTTGTTTTTATTTAAACCATGCTGATCTATATTAATACATACGAAGTATTTATAATCTGAACTGAATCATCTAATTTTCGAATAATTGTGGTTCCATCGTATTAATGGGGTTGCCAACACTGTCCTTTTGGGATTCCTTTTGATATTCTAAAAGGTTATCTGTTCTGAGTTTTGTAAAAAGAGGGTGATGACTAAGAAAAAATGGCTCCTTGACCTGGTAACTAAAAAAAAAAAACGGTAAAACCGCTTTTAATCACGAAAACGAAATTTTATGGGTGGGAACGTAAACAACGAACGAAATATTTTTCTTTTTTACTCCCTGCTGGCAATCCCCAAAAAGCAGAAAAAGTAGCACGAGCCCTATTTTGTTTGTCCGAGTCGGACCGGCTACAATTAGTTTATGTTGTTTATTTAAAAAAAAAATAAATATCCGTTCATGTTCTTCCAAAAATTTAATTTTGAGTGCGCTACTGGGAGATGCATTATGCAAAAGTTTCAGGGGTGTCGAGTGGCGTCGCCGGGCCCGGGAAAAAAAATCAGCACCGTCCTTCTACGGTTAATAAACATGTAAAAAAAAAAAAAAAATTAGGATAACGTCGGGCCCCTGTGACTCCCGGGACCGGGGAATTTTACCCATCGCCCGCCCCCTCCCCTCTTGTTGGCCCTGAGTAGTTTACCCAGACCATAATGAAAATGTTATTATTTTGGTATTATTTAAATACATAATGTAATTATGTAATGATTTCGTAAACATTACTGTAAATAATTTAAAATGGTAGTAAAAATAGTTTGCTTTTAAAAATACGCGTTTTCGAAAATGGCACCTTAAAACTTTATTGATTAATTATTCAATTATTTGAGAGATTCGTATGAACAATTTTAACTTAATTTTTCAGTTGTGAATAAGCTGTATACAGAATAAACGAATTGTGTACGTACTACGTAACCATAATAATAAATAATTTGTACACTATAATTCACCGTGAAATACAATTTCAATGTTGAATTTAAATGTAAATATATTAATTAGGTGGGCTGTTGTAGCGGGTTATCGTGACTTAATGTGATTTTTATGGTATTGTAGGATTCAAACTGTCTTTATGATTTACAAGTTTTGTTTTAGTCGCAAATTTGAAAATTAATTAACCTTAAGAAATATCAATTCGTGTGATGGTTTCCTTAAACATTTACAACAATTTTAGCATAAAAAATATAATTTTAAGCCTATATGTTTTTTTTGTTGTTTGAATGATAAACTAAACCTTATAAAAAATTCAAAAGCAATTAATTTGTTTTTTGTAAAAGAATATGCTTTCAAACAGTATTCGTTTGAAAAAATTTAAAAGGCATTAGCATCAGTAAGATGAAGATGCTACAAGTTGATGCAATAAAAAGTGTGGTAAAGCAGTGTTTAGGTTCCAAATGTATATTCTTTTTGCTGTTCATTGTATAAGATTTCGTAAATTAGAAATTAGAAAAATGAAATAAAACACAACCTTTTAAATTACTACAGCAAATGCACTAAATTTAAAAAAAAAAGTTTTAAGGTATCTGTTTAAGAATCATCAACTTGCAGTCACTTTTAAGCAGGCTGAAAGAAATTGAAACTTACCAAAATAGTCTGCCTTTTTATAAATCTTCTCAAATTCACTTATATATGATCAATTTTAAATTCGTAGATTTACAAGACTTTTATTTTCAATGCATATTAAAGGCAGTTAAAGGAGGTGTAACGATAGTTCTTGGTTTTTTAATTATTATTTTGTTATGATGATTTTTTTGCATTGAATTCTTTTGGTGAAGCCCCATTTGAAACGTTTTTTGTAATCAAAAAATGTAAGAAATGTACATTACAAGTAATCTTCGACCAAAATGGCATCTTAAGTAAATAAACCAATCAAAAAATAAATTTCAAGAATTAACTTTAAGTCTGTTTATAGTCGACCCTACTTGGTATAAAGCCAAAAACAGAATGTTGCCATAAACTTCCTAATTAAACCAGTTCAAAGAACACCAATGATTCGGTTTTATTATGTTATTTCACGACTCTTAAAACAGTTAATTTCTACAGGTTATGCAAATCTATTGAACATTTTCAGCGCTACCATATATTTCAGTTAAACGCCGACTTACAAAAAAAAAACCTTAAAGAAATTTAAAAAAGGACCGACAGTTTATATTAACGCGAAACGACTTTTAAATTAGCATCTATTGAGCAATACTGAATTTAGTTAAGATAGAAATAAATGATGGGTTGCGTGTAAAAATATTTATTTTTAATTCATCAACGACATGAAACGTTTAAATAAGTTTAAATTCATAGGAGAATAACAATACATAACGAAAACTTAATTGTTTGATAGTTCGAAATTTTCTTAGATTTCTTCGGACTTACCGGTGTGCAGAAATAGGTGATTTTTGAGGTTGGTGTGTTTTGAGAATCCTCTTGAGCAGATGTGACATTTGAACGGCCAGGAGCCCGAGTGTACGTACATATGAGATCGAAGGTCGCCTGGTGTTGGAAAAGATTTACTACACAAACTGCATTTGTGAGGCTTATCCTGAAAACAAAAAATGATATCAGTAAATTAAATAGTTTAGGTCAGCGAACCTATGACACGCGTGTCAATAGTGACACGCCGCTGCTTTTTCGTGACACGCAGCTGAGATTTCGATTTTAAACATTTAGGTCTGATTGCACAGAAGCTAAACCCGGGATTAACCGTGGGTTAACACCCAAAACTAAGGATTAACCCAGGGTAAATCCCGGGTTTAGCTTTTATGCAATTGGGCATTAGGGTGGTACTTATAGGCACCGATTATTTGTCATATAGCTACCAACTAGACAATATGTGATTATTCTTACGTCTGGTGGTTTCGACTAAGAGATCCTATTTAGAAAGCAGTTTTTATTGTTATGATATTCCTTTGATAACAGTATCTTTTGATATTTATATGTGGGTGACTCGTCACTTAACTTAGCATCACCTGCATTTTTTATTTTTGACACGCCGGGTTGACAAGGTTCGCCATCACTGGTTTAGGTATACAATCAATAAAAGTTAATTTCTTCTTGTTTTTGTGCTTAGAAAAAACAAATGAATTACGAGAGAATGCATAAAAGCATCCGTATTTTATCTTTGAACTATATCTCGAAAACGGATTTAGATGTTTAATTTCTGTTTTATTTGTAAGATTTTTCCCATAAATTTAAATAAATAATGTGCTTTAAGCTTTAAGCATCTTCGTAAGATTGTTAATAACCGAATTATACTCCCTCCCTCCCCCTATAACGCGATCTTAATCGGAATCCCTTGCATATCGGTTCCTTTTTTTTTTTGTTAAAGTTGATAATCACTGTATAATTAATAAAGTAGGCTTACTAATGAAAATTCAAGTATGATGTCCAAAACAAATAAAAGTTGACTGCGCATCTCAAAAAGTGACAAGCTATGGCAATTCTAGCCAGGAATTGAGAACGGAACGAAAACGAAATAATTTTTTGCGTTTAAGATAGAAAACCAATAAATAATGTTTATTACCGGTTTAATCACAATTGAAGTTTGATTCATTAAACACAAACTGTGATTTACCGACTGTGCTAAGGGACTTCCCCGAGGTAGTAAAATATCTCACTTGAAACAAGTGAGCTTCACTTTTCTCAATGTAAATTATAAGATAGCTATTAGTGATTGCAATACCGGACCAAAATTACGATACCGGTATTCGGCATTTATTCGCAAGTAATACCGGTATACCGGTATAATACCGGTATTGCCGTTTAAAAAAAGTATTGATTTTGAAAACACAAATATTTTACACATAAATATGTATAATGTAAAAACACAAATTTACACAAAATAAAGAAACTTAAAATAATACATAGGTTTGTAAAAAATATAGACCCAAAAAATAAATAAACCTACATATGAATTTAAATATATATATTGCCATTTAAACTATTTTTAAAGTGAGACTTTAAAAAGCATAAGGCAGTGGTTTCCAACCTGTGGGGCGCGACCCCCTAGGGGGGCGCGAGACTATTGTAAGGGGGGCACGCAGCTGTTACCAAATTTCATTTTTAAATACAAACAAACAAAAAAAAACCTTATTTTTACAAAATATGGTATTTTGTTTTGAAGCCCATTAAATAATTATTATGAAATAGATTGTTACGAAAAGTGAGGGGGGCGCAATATTTTTTTTTATGAAAAAGGGGGGCGGAGGTACAAAAAGGTTGGAAACCACTGGGCATAAGGCATCATTTGTTTCATAGCTAAGCCATAAGCGCACTTTGGTACAAATTTTTCCTGCCCCAGAAAACGATCGCTCAAATTTAACACTTGGTGGAATTGTTAGGAGATAGGCATATACTATTTCTAGGTATTTCCCTTTAACTCCTTCGTCTTCTAATAATCTCATATCTCTTTTAATTAACTTAAATACATCATTTTGTGTCACGATTTTGTGTTTTGCATTTACCTTTGCTATTTTTTTATTTATGGCAGACTGCAATTTTTGCTCCATCGTTAGTGTTATTTGTTTATGTTCTTTAGTTAAAGTTGTACAATTAACGTTCTTTCATGTTATTAAAACTGTGAATTGTAAAAGAGACTATTAAAGAATAAAAATTAAATTTAAAAAAAACAAAATTAATACCGAATACCGGTATTAGACCATCAAATGAGACGGTATTTCGGTATTGTAAAATGGCACGGTATACCGGTATACCGGTATTGCAATCACTAATAGCTATAGATCATACGTACAATGTACATTTTCATTCAACAAATCGAGTTGTGCTTTAACATTTGACGGGCGCGAAGTCATCCTAAATAAAATGCACAAATTTTGTTTGAATATATGTTAATTATGCTTAACAATTTGGTAAATTTAATATGGCGTTTCGCCAGTCTAGAAATATGTCGTCCATAATGGTCAAAACTAAACATATCACTGTTTATAATTTAGCGGAAGCCCAACGATTGCTAAGAAACAGAAAAAAGAGTTAAATGGACTTTAAAACTCATCAGAAACGCACCATTACTGGATTACCAAAAGTACAAAATACGCCAAATTTGTTTTTATTTAAAGGCGAATTGTGTTAATTTACTTATTATTGCATATAGGTACCTTATTTATAATCTGGATAATCAAATAATCGATGTTCTATCGTATTAATGTTAATGTAATTATAATCGGTATTAACCGTTCTTTAATTCTGATTCACGAAACCGATTTTTTTTGTTTTAGTTCCAATCAGAAACGATCGAAATATTTTTCTTTTTAAGTCCCTGATTCTAACAGCGTCGTGCGATTAAGCTCTTTGCTCGAAACTATGAATATCAAATTTAAAATTTCTGCTGCTATAAATAAAACTAAAAATTGGAAATTTCTCAATTTTTTTAAAATACATTATGAACTGGGTAAATTTTCAGTTTAGATTTGAAATCTAAAAATTAGGGAAATCCCGAAATATACAGGTCCAAATTTTATTGAGAACCTTTCCGTCAGGAAACCACAAAAACATCTAATGATACTGAATCACTTGTAAACCTATAAAAACATTTTCTGTTACACTATAAGGAACAAAACAAACAAAAGAGTGTAAACGATCTTCTGTTCGTTTGAATGACTGAAAATATAGTGAGTATAACAGTTGACAGTCGATCAGGCCACCGTGACGACATTGCAGAAAAGACATGAACTGCAACAAGTGTACGTTTTATCTGATGGTCTATTATTCATTGACTTCTGCTTCCTTACACTGTAGAGTGCACATTGCACAATGCATATGTAAAACATTGCTTATATTGCGCGGCAATTACTATAATTTATATTTTTCATTGTTTACTTAGCTCATTAGATAATAATATTATCAAATTATAGCATACCCGTACATGATATTTTGTAGACATCATTATTATAAACAAACATTTTACATATAATTGTAAATTTAAGATACAATTGAGTAACATTTTCAAAATTTATCGCACTATCGATTGTTTTATGATCATACGAATTCTAAAATTCTCATTTGGTACAAAACACACAATTACCGATATAATTATGGTTTAGATTCCAGAGTTTTCCGTTTGTCCTTGATTTCGATACAATTTTATTATAGCACCACATATTACATACAAGGAGTAAAGTATTTTATGGTCAGGTCTCCCAATACGGACAACTCTCACGAAGTCTAATAGATACTTGCAGAGTTATTTGAAAGTTAACAAGCTTTATTAATAAAGTTTAAGGAAACAACTTTTATACTATTTGCTTCTATTAGTTTGTAATATTTATTGCAACAAGGGTTTGGCTTCTTGAGCGAGAGAAATCTGTACACACGTCTTTGTAATTCCGTGTGTTTGTCGCTAAATTAAAATCAGGATCGGCAATAGTCGTCCGGGTGGGAGCGATTGACCCCTGCAATCGCCGATTAGACTTGAACCTATAATAACATGATTGCAAAATCATACAGTGGAAAATACAATCTTTATCGTAAAAATTGTCATGCCATGCTGAGTATACTTTTGTTTTACGAAATAAATGCATTTAAGGCTTTACTAGGTGTATAAAACTTAATTACCTCTTCTTCCTTTATAATAATAAATAAAAGATCAAACTGACCTGCCTTAAATTAAAATCGTATTAAAGCGGGGAAGATAAAATATCGGTTTCGGTAAATGTTACACCAAAATAACGTGAAGTGTTATGTTGGTTTAGGCCAGACTGGTTATAAATGTACTGTGACTAATTCTATTATAGTGTTGAGGATGTAAAACAAGTGAAACTGACAGCGCCAGTCTTGATGATGTATTATACAAGTTTGTATTTGTTTTTAAACTTTTGTTTTTGTGTATCTACACGAAAACATGCACGAGAAATATCAACATACAAGAATGAATTGGTTAAAAAATAATTAATGTTGTTGTTTAATCGCGACCGAGTACAGACGTGTTTTGTATAGTAAGCGTTGTATTGTATTGCAATACAGTTTGTGCAATAAGCATGGCTAATTGCCCTACATGTAAGGAAGACATAAGAAGAACAACTAAATATATCAAGTGTTTCGGTTATTGTGGAGATTTTTATCATCAAAAATGTACAAATATCGGTGATAAAACATATACTTTATTACAAGATTGTTCAAACATAGTATGGCGATGTGATCATTGCACGAGTAAAGGTACAACAGACGTGATTAAAATGTTGCAAGAATTACAAGAAACTACCAAATTAATTGACGAAAAGATGTCTAAGCGGCAAGAATTACTCCAGAATCATGATGAAATTCTGAAAGAGATGAATGAAAAAAGTGAAGATCGAGGTGCTTCTATAAACAGTGTAACAGAAAAGATTGTCTCATATGCAGACAAAGTTAAAAAGAATCAATCGGTATTGGTCATCAAACCAAAAAATGAGAAACAAAAAAGCTACACTACCAAAGAAGATCTGAAAGATAAAATTGATCCAACATTAGTTGAAATTAGTGGGCTAAGAAATGCATCGAAAGGTGGAATTGTAATTGGTTGTCAAACAAAAGAAGCGGTGGAAAAATTAAAAGAAGAAACTATTGAAAAATTGGGAGACAAATATGATGTAAATATACCGAACGCTAAGAAACCAAAAATAAAAATTGTTGGATTAAAAGAAGAACATATGGAAGATAAAATAATAGAGTACATAAGAAAACAAAATCATTACATTAAGGATAACAGTATAATTAAATTAGAACATATGTATAAAGTAGTAAAAGGAAGAAACACGAGATTTACAGTAATTGTTGAGGTGGATGGTGAGACCTATTTTAATATTTTAAAAAACAAGGAAATAATAATAGGATGGGATGTATGTGTAGCGTACGCTCATCTTGGAATAACTCAGTGTTTTAAATGTATGGGATTCTACCATAAGGCAGATAAATGTACCAAAGGTCAATGTTGTTCAAACTGCGGTGGAGATCATAAATACACTGAATGCAAAAATGACTATGAAAAATGTATTAATTGTGAAGCAGCTAATATGAAACTTAACATGAAAATAAATTCAAACCACAAGGCATCAGATCATGATTGCCCGGTATATAAGAAAATATTAGATAATGAAATGAAAAAAGTTGACTATTCATCAAAATAGCAACGAAATAACTTACTTGAGGAATATAATTGCACGGTGTCAATTGACCTGAGCAAAGATAAGTTCCGTTTACGTAATGAAATTACCCACATTGAATCGAAATTCGCACCCTCAGCACATAAGCTAGAATTATTTGTTGATTCGTTAAAATATGAATGTAAAACGTTTAATGTTAAAAAATTAATTTATTTCAACTGCCAAGGATTTTTAAACAATAAAGATGAAATTATATTACTGATCTATAAATGGAAACCGTTGGTAATATGCTTAACAGAGACCCACATTGATTTAAATGTAACCATGGATGAATTAAATATCGACGGATATGCAATGGAAAATTGTACAACAGATAACAGACGCACCGGAGGAGTTCTGATTTTCATTAAAAATAGTTTAAAGTATGAAGTTAAAATAAATCTAAATACAGAAAAAATTATTTGGTTGCTGGCTGTAGAATTCAAAATAGGTAAGGAGAAATACATGTTATCAGGTTTATACCACCCTCCTCAAAAAGAAGATGCTGTTTTCTTAAATATTTTTCAAGATTATTTAGATAGTGTTATCGATTATGAAGGCGTAATTATAATTGTAGGCGACTTTAATTTTGATTTAAGTAAGACTTCTTACTATGCCAATAAATGTAAGGATATTATTTATAAATATGGTCTTAAGCAAATTGTTTCAAATTATACTAGGATTACAGAATATAGTTCAACTTTAATTGACTATGTAATAACAAATTCTAAGGAATTAACCCATAAAGTGCATTTAACTCCCAAAATTAGTGATCACTGCATTATATCGTTACTTATTAATGACAATAATCTGTATATTGATCAGCAAAAAATTACAAAACGATCGTACAAAAATTATAATTCAGAAACATTTCAAAATGCATTGTTAACTACAACATGGAATAACGAATCAAGTGATGTAAACGCTTTATCAACAACTTTGGTTAAGTGCATACGCGACATAGTTAACGATTTTTGTCCAGTAATCGAATTGCAAATTCCATCTTCACATTATAATCATAAATGGTTCAATGCGGAAATACTAAATAAAATTAAATTAAGAGATGCGATGTATAAGGATGCTACTACTAATAAAAATTTATGGAAGGATTACAAAAAACTACGCAATGAAGTTGTTAGCCTAATAAATCGAGAAAAGGATAAATATTACAGGAAGATGATTGATAACAATAGACATGATGGTGTAAAACTATGGAAAAATTTAAAAGAACTATTACCTGGCAATCGTAAAAATAACATACCTAGGGAAATAATATTTGATCAAATTGGTTTAACAGATGAAATAGCTATTGCGGAAAAGTTTAATTATTACTTTATAAATAGTATTGATGAAATCGTAGAAGGTATTGACCATCATAAAAATCATAATAATGTTATTGATAAAATAAACTACTACTATAACTTTTCGAAATTTCAACCCATAGACATGGCAGAATTAAACCAAGTTATCAAAAGTCTATCTATTACAGGACCAAATGAGGAAGGAATATCATCTAAAGTATTTAAAGATTCAATGTGTGTAATAGGGAATAGGTTATTAGAAATAATTAACTTGTCGCTGAGAAAAGGGATCTTCCCAGAAAACTGGAAAACATCAACTATTATACCTATCCAGAAAGTACCTAACACTAAATTATGTCAAAACTTTAGACCAATCAATACAGTGCCCGTTTACGAAAAAGTTTTAGAGCTAATTGTTAAAAAGCAAATCCTAGAATATTTACAGATTAATGATGTGATAGTGGATAACCAGTCGGGTTTTCGCAGTGGACATTCTTGTGAAACAGTGCTTCAGAATATTTGTGATTTGTGGTTTAGAAATATGGAAAATGGTGAAATAACACTAGCCGTATTTTTGGATTTTCGTAGAGCCTTTGAGACGATCAATAGAGAATTATTAATAAAAAAATTAGAAAAAATAGGGATAAGTGAGGTAGCATTGTCTTGGTTTAAATCATACTTACAAAATAGACATCAACAAGTTAAATATAATAGAACTATATCATCTTGTTTAAAAACCACACATGGTGTACCACAAGGAACCGTTCTGGGTCCTCTGCTTTTTGTTGTTTATATAAACGATATGGTTAAATACGCCAAACATTGTGAAATAAAAATGTTTGCGGACGATTCAATGTTGTTTGTTAGTGGATTTAAAACAAGTGAATTAGTAGATAAGATGAATTTAGATCTAAGTAATATTTATAAATGGCTATGCGATAATAATTTATGTATTAATGTTGATAAATCCAAATTCATGATTTTGGGAACTAAACACATTATCTATAAAACAAATATTTATAATGCTAATCTGGATGTAAAAATTAGCAACACTAATTTAGAAAGAGTAACCGAAATTAAATACCTTGGTGTTATATTAGATGAAAATTTAACGTTTAAGTTACACGCAAAATACATGATGAACAAAATTTCTAAAAAGATTTTTCTCTTTAAAAGATGTAGCAAACACATGAGTATGTACACTAGAGTTTTACTGTATAAAACAATAATAGCTCCTCATTTTGAGTTTGGCGCTTCATTACTTATTAATTTAAATAAAAATGAACTTCAACAATTACAGAAATTGCAAAATCGCGCCATGCGCACTATTTTAAAGTGTTCAATTCTTTTCCCTATCAAGGTTATGTTAATAAATACACTTCAATTTATGAGTATTAATCAGAGAATAATATTTAGAACATTAGAGCTAGTTTTAAAAATTAAACTACAAAAAACACCAAAATATCTGTATGAAAATGTAAAATTAGTCCATGAGATACACAGTTATAAAACTAGAAATAGGCTTAATTTCGTTATAGAGAAATGTACTAAAAGTCAAACTGCTCGTTCATTATTTTATCAAGGTTTTAAAATATTTAATAATATGCCGCATCAAATCAAAATATGTAATAATTATAAGAAGGGTATTAAATCAATTAAGGAGTACGTATTAGAACGCTATTAAACTGTTATCTTAGATACTTAGAATTTAGAAGATTTTTTAGATTTTTATTTTATTTCATTCTATTTTTATTTTTATTATATTTACTATTATTAAATTATGTTACAATGTAATAGCAATTGCTAAAATAAAGCTAACTTACTTACTTACTTTTTATTACAGAAATAAAATGATTAAATAGGAGCGAGAAGACAGTAGGTAGAACGTAAAATTAAATGTATTTTTTATTCTAAGCAAAAAATAGCAAATTATGGGAACCTTTGAGGGATGCACAGACATCATTAACGCTTTATTATGAATTTTTTCTGTTGTATTGTGAATAAGAAGCATCCAGGATCCATTCTTGAAGCATGAATGAATGAAACTGAAGTTTGTGTTACTCGATAAAAAAAAATTTAATACTTTGCACATGTAATATTCTATGAGACCGTATGAAACAATATGTGTTTGAACACACACAAGCATTGTTTCATAAAATATGAACATTTATAATGCGAATATATTTTCAAAGGACATACGTACAACGGGACAAAAAAAATTAATATGCGTTGGCCTAGCGGAAGAACAAGTTAATATGCAGAATAAAAAACTACATTCAGAAACATCATAATCAAGGGTTTTATTTTAAAATAAAGTTAATAAAATAACTGAAAAAACTATCACAAAATCAAGATACATGTAACTTCTGTCAGTATGTTGTCAAATTTTATTGTTATTTATCATTAAATACTTTGATAGAATCAACACGAACTAAAATTTTGATGATTCTGTAACTTTTACTACCATTATCAAAGTTTTTAATAATAAATAACAATAAAATTTGACAACTGACAGTAGTTACATGTATCTCGATTTTGTGATAGTCTGTTTTTTTAATTATTTTAGTAACATCCTTTAAATAAAAACCTTGAGTTTGATGTTTCTGAATGTAGTTTTTTATTTTGCATTCGAATATGTAAAAATATATAGGGTGTTCCATTTAAAACAAATAGTTGGGGTCAAATCATTTTGCAAAAAAAACTGAAAATAGCAATAAATTATTTATTTTTAACCATATATTCAAGTAAAATTTCCAATAAAAGGAAATAAAAATAACTAAGATGATAGAGTTTGTCCTGACCCTGTATATATAATTTCAAAAAACAAGTGAACGATTTCTAATCATCCGTTTTGTATAAAATTAACTTACTGCATCAAACACGGAATCAATACCTAGATACAAAAAAGTAGGCTACGAAAATCACTATCCGAATGTTAAAATAGATATGTGAAATTGTGAACGGTCAGAGGTGTTCATTGGAACAATTTAAAGAATTCGAAGCATTTGCGGTATCACTCTACCAATCTCTGACCCGAAATAAAATACAATATTTTATAAAATTACTTAAAAATTAAGATATAAATTACTAATTTATTCTTTATATTCAACTTTTATGGGTTTTTGATCAACAAGTTCCCACTGAAGCATCTAAAAATGTCAATCTTAACGTAATATCTTATTTCCGCAAAACAAGAGCTTCAAATTTATAAAATAAACGTCTTAAGTATTCTGTAACACACCTATTTGTGGTTATTTAAGCGCAAATAGAACAATTTATCTGTAAACAAAAGCAATTAATTAGAAAATCAGTGTTTTTTATTACTGACTTGTATTTATAATGGTTTTATGCCTTCTTTTAGTTGTTAAGCTCTTAAAGTAAACATATAGAATTCACTTTGTTCTATATGATAATGACTCCTCTGCGTGCACACTTTTTCAAATCGTTATAAAAGCTAAAAGCTTCTATCGGTAATGTCCAGTAATGGCAACGGAGAATTTATATTACTGTTGTCAATAAATGCACGACTGTTGTAAATGTACAGAGATCGCAGAAAACATCAATAAATATCAGGGTGAACATAGCTCTCCTTAGCAGTATAAACAAAGCAGCCAGACTGATCAAAATATATCAACATTAATTGAGCATAAATGGGCGTCGCAGTCTGACACGACAGTAGCGCTGTCCCGCGTCTATCTCGCGTCAATTCTCGTGTATGTAATCACGGGATGTATCAAAGTATCGGTGCCTTCACCTGCTCAATGCTCCGAACGTACACGTACGTGCGTGTTCCGTCTGTCACGCGTCAGTCTATTTACAACACGACAAATGTTTTGCAGCTTTTTGCTTGCGTACCGTGTACTAATGATATTATTGCAACGAGCCTTTTTGCATAAAATGATGTTACTTATTTAAAATTGGTGCGTGCGGAGCATTTATACAACTATTTAAATCAGCGGTCCTTAACTTATGGTTTACAGACTTGCGATACTTCACGGAACCATGGAAGTAGGGATCTAATGTGAAGAAAACTATACATTTTATTTCTTCCCATCAGTAATAATATAATTCTGATGACGTTTTCTTGAGTGTTACTATGGAAACAATTTTTGACGACTTGGTTAACTTTAAACGGAGTTTTGTGCAACGGTCGTAATGTTCGAACTTTTAAAGTCAAGAGAGTTCATAGCCTTCTATATTTTGGCACGTAAAATCACCGCGGTTGTAACAACACCACACATTATACTAATATACAGGGTGTTCCAAATTTGAAGCTCCATATGAGGATCTCGCTTACCTTAAGAGCTACGAAGTTGGTTAAATGATTTCACATACAAAAGTTAAATAATAATAATAGAGGCAAAATAATGAAAGTTTTTTGGTAATATAAACATTGCTATTAAAAAAAAGCCTACCGTAGGTGTAACAAAATTTAACTACAAAGGTTAATTGTTTAATATTTCTTTGTAAGTAACAAACTTGTCCAACATTTCTGCCATGTAAATAAAAATAAAACTTATTTTAATTATTAAAAAAAAATTCAATTTAACTTCATTTTTTATCATCATTTGAAATAATAACCATGTTGTCCATTAGATATAACAAAGTTGATGGGGGTTTTAAAAAAATCGAGACGTGTAACACGAAATGTATAAAGTATAAAAAAATGCTTCAAAAAAAAATTAATTAACACAGTTTCTTAAAAAACAAAGAAAACAGAGCAAAAAATTATTATTTTCCAGTTTCTTCTAAATAACTTCTTAACTAAGACGGCCATGACAGTTTTCGATTTACATTCCTAATTCAGCAACACATTTTGTAACTAGCTCCAATTTAACCAACTTTATAGCACTTAAGATAAGAGATATCCCCATGATGAGCCTCGAATTAAGGACACTCTGTATGTAACAGGTTTCGGTTCACATTCAGATAATAAATAGATCGTTGCTTAATGCTTAAACACATAAGTACATTCCTACAAAAGTAAAAATATTGTATCATATGCAGCCACAGAATAAAAAACAATATCCAAATATGACAATAATCACAAAAATTGTTCTTTTTTTCGATTTCTTCTCAAAACTCTAAAGCTAAGCAAAATGAGCATGTGATAAAACTTATCGATTTTGGTAGTTTACAGCAAACCAATGTTAAAAACTTCTTCAGAAATTTTACATATGTACACTGTACAGGGTGGTCCAAATTCGATGGGATTGCATAGGTATCTCGCTTAATAGGCAAGATAGAGTAACAGTTAAATTACCAAAAATGTGCAGTTTTTTGGGAAAAACAGAACCGTTTTCAAAAATATTCTATCATTTCCGGTTTTTGAGATATTAGAGAAAACTGTTTTCTTGTCATATTTATAATGTGTCATATCTCTCTTATTGTTGTAAATATCGAAAAAGACTATAAAGATTATTTCTAGATATTTTTAATTGGATTTTGAAATTACAAAAAAAAATTATGCTCGCCGTTAAAAAGTTATGACACAAACTTACCTTTTTTAAATGGAAGCTGTAGTTGGGTATGACCTATTTCAAATCCTTAGTTTTTTCCTTTCCAAATATATAAGGGTTGATAAATTTATTTTCAATAATACGCAAGTTACAAAGATTTTTCAATTTTTTTAAAGATGAAAAACAAAAAGTAGGCTGTGAAAAAAAAAAGAAAAACAGGAAATGATAAAATATATTTGACAACTGTTCTGAGTTTGTTCCAAAAAACTGCACATTTTTGGTACATTAACCGTTTCTCTATCTTGACTATTAAGCAATCCCATCGAATTTGGACCAGCCTGTATATAAAACAAAAGTCCAATACGAGTAGATACATTTAATGAACTATTGGTAGGTACTATCTACAGCAAAAGTCATAGTTCTGCAATACGTTGAAAATACAATCAACCATTTAACGTTGATTAAATGGTCTAATCAAGTTAATTAGTTTAGATTTCATAATGAATATTAGTGTAAAATATCAACGCAGATTTCGCGATCTTCCTAATTAATTGGCTTTGTAACGGCCTTTAAAGACTAAAAAGACAAAACTATCCACATCAATGTAGTTTTACCTAACTTAGAGTTAGGTAACACATAGCATTGTTTATTATTACGAGATGGCAGATATAATATTTTGTATTTTATTTGATATTGTATCTGTAGTTAGATGTGTGACTTTTTACTTGATGTGTTATCAATTAGGGGTGCTTTTAAAATAATTAAAATATTAAAAATGTAAATTTAAAATTCCTTACCTTAAAACAATTAAATATACGTAAATAAGAATTATGTACTCAAAAAAAAATATTGAGGCCCTCTGAATATTTTGTAATAAACACCAAAATTCTATATCTTAAAATAAATAAATTACAGTTTACATATAACATACTCCAGTTTGGAACTTTTAAATAAAGACATAAAATAATTTTAGGGTTAAGCACCTTTGATTTAGGAGCATTGTTATATCACAAAACTTTATCCAATAGTCTTCTGTATTTATTTTATTACGCTTAAACAATTTAAATTTCGTTTATCTTTATAAAAAAAACCTCCTGCCGTTTTGAAAAGTCCTCTATATCAAACTATATAAAAATGATTTATGAAATGATGAATAAAAGTATAAGGTATTAAGTTGGAAGAAATTTTTTTATAATTTTCTTTGTCCTCATTAGTTGAACATACCAGAACATAAAATTAGTTTTAAGAACTGCGCTCGTTAATTTATATAACTTGGTTTTAGTATCAATAAAAAATGTCTTAAAACTATGCCCGATCGATATAGAACTATTTATTAATTTTTAATTTGTTTCGGTCGAAATTCAATTTTCTGTAAATAACTTTTGTGTAATTAAATGTGTACGTGATCAGACCCGTTGCGCCAAAATATACGGCGTCTTGTTTGATAAATTGTGTAAACTGACCCCTGTACATCTAAGCGACAATGCGACACACAGTTTCATAGCATCTTGATATGAACAGCCATGTATATAGAGACATAAAACCATAAAGCGTCGCAGCATGCAGTTAGGGATTGTAAATTTACCGACTTTTTGAATTACCGGTAATTCGGTAAAATTGTCAATCAAAACCGGTTTACCGGTAATTTACCGGTAAATATATATTTATATTATTTTGTTTCTGTTTAGATTTTCGCGGTTACTAATATTTTTAATGTAGTTTTCAGAGTTTATCCGCGTATCCCCTATAGTGAGAGCTTGCCGAAACGTCAAGCCAATTTAAATATTACCCGTCTAAACTCCGAAAACCATATTAAAAATAAATATATTTATATACATTTATTTATTATGGAACTGATTTAGATAGTTGAAGCCTAAACTATCACAATTAGTTTCATACAATATATCAGTTAACAGCCATCAACATAATATTTTTTTATGTAATAATAATAATATAATATAATATAAAATAAGAAAATATAATAGAAGTATATGAGTATAAAATAAAAATATTACAAAAAATATAATTCATAATTACAAAAAACACATGAAAATAAAACTATTCTGCACATAAAATATCAAATGATATAACATAGAATATGTTGTCAAACTATTAACAATATGTTTTATTTTAAACTTTTCTTTGAAAAAAGCACGTAGAAAACATAATAATTTATCTAAACTGTCAAACTGTCGTCTCCTAATTGCGACCTAATTTTTGTAGAAAATTATCCAGCCGCGGAAAAAACTCTATCGTATTCTACACTTGTTGGTCGAGTAGTGAGTAAACAATCATATGCCATTTGTATGTTTTCCTCTTATTTTTTCTCTTTGAAAATACGTCAATTCTTTTTCGATTATTTGATTTAGATTTTTATTATGATTAGAAAGAGATTGTAAAATTACCGGAATTACCGGTAAAAAATTGGCAAATTACCGGTAAAATTTGAAGAGCATTTTTTGCGATTTACCGGTAAACCGGTTTACCGGTTTACCGGTATTACAATCCCTACATGCAGTATCTACTACATTTTTATGATTGTGGCACAGAATTAATAAATCAAAAGTGTCACTGAATACTAGATACACATACATATTTATTCCGCTGTGTCACATTATTAGTTAGAAAATTTTGTTATAAAGTGTGCTGTGCATTTGACCGTTTCACAACAGTGAGCAAGTGATACGACTGTGCAAAAACTCGAAATCGAATTATAATTATGTAGAAACATGATAACGAAGAATTAATAAACTAACTAACGGTGCTTTTTTAGTTTCTTTAGTTCAGTTTTTATCTGCAATTGCTGATTCAGCGCCTACTTAGTAATATACACCGATTTTCTTTTTATTACATTAGGTAGGCACTTAAAGTCAGCAACTTACGGTTGTGCTAATTTCATTAAAGTTTCAATTATTTATAATAGTTACTTACAGGAACGGTTAAACTATACAAAACTGAAAGACTGTTTCTTAAAGTGTGTTATGCGGACTCCTGGAGGTCCGTATGATCAAGAGATCAAAGGTTTTCATATTATTACTTAGACTACTTCAATTGTATTTTGAATTCTCATTCTCACACAACCGTGCAGGTTAAACCATTTAATTATGACCATTATGGGAACATCGTTTAAAGATGCATAAAATACAGCTTAATTTGGAGCTTAAAAACGATTTGATAAAAGCAAAAAATGAAATTTGGTGATTTTTGTTTCATTTAAAATATTTTTAGCTTTAAAAATAATCTGATGTTTTATGCATTCTGGTAATTTGATATGTGAAATAAAGTGGTAGTATCAGTTTCTTAATAACACACTTAGTTACGAAAATATAACAATAAACTGTTGATTTCCCTTTTGACGCCATATTAGATATTTACCTAAATAGATACTATTTATTTTTCTCGTTTCAATGATATACTACTTGCAAGAAAAAACTTTATAAAAGTGTGCCGACTTCAAGAAAAAAATCTACAAAATTAACGATTTCCATATTTTATTTTAAAACACCGATAGATGAAAGGCTTTTGTTTTATTTAAAAAACAAAATAGTAACATTCATACCCAACTCTTTATAACATTAATTTTTGTTGGCATAGGTAAATTTAAAAACAAACTCAGTGTTGTTGTAATGCAATAGATGTATACCAAATTTTAATTTTATTTATCAAACAAATTTACCAACCATTTTAATTATCAGTAAATAAGCTAACTTTCATTTTCATTTAACAAATCTAATTTTGTATAATTTCGGGCTGCATGCATGAAGTCGAATTCAAATTACCTCATTGTACGATAAAAAAAAATGGAAACATAACCTTACACGTCAGTTTTTAGTATGTAGAGGATATTTTTACAACACATTTAATAACTGTATGTAGTTTCTTAAGTCAGCGGTTCCCAAAAAAGTTCAACGTAACAAGTGGCACCCCGTATAGAGACTATAATAACACATACGATCAGTTATGAATAATTTAATCCGGTAGCTATGGGCTTATAATTTAAAATATTTTTTTCATATTTTGAATAATATTATTTAAATTGACATTCACATAAAAGGGTCACTATTGGAATTTCGTAAACGGTAAGAGCTACTAAGAAGTTTAAATTAGACAAATTGTTACCCTTTCTGAGACCTATTCGGTGATGCTTTAATGTTTTAAAAAAGTTCCATGGCACGCTAGATAATAAACAAAAATCAAAATGGGCATTTTTTTTAAATCGTTAATAACTCTGTTATACTTGATAGTACAATAATATTCTTATGGAAAAAGTTGTAGATTTTTTATGCACTGTAAATTGAACATTCATTTGTTTAAATATTGTTTAAATTCATGACCTTTTATAGTTTCATAGGAACTTTTTGATGATTTTTTTTTGTTTTGAGCCTAAATATTAAAATAAATACATTAAATCTTATATTATCGAAGAGGAAAAAAATTCTTTTTAATGAGGTCATAGCCAATTCTGGTTTCTATTTAATAAAATGCAAGTTTGTAATTTATCTAAAAATTTAAACGACATTGAATAAAATAAATGTTTTCATTTTACAGTTTTAAGGGGTAGGTAACTCGATTACCATAATAGTACCTAAGCAAAAATGTGTTGTCAATTTTTTATATCATTTACCATTCTGGCACTACAGACGAAAAATTAAATTCTATTGTTTTTAAAAATTTACTGTAAGTACATTAATTATAAAAAAAGACTAAATGTTATACAGGTTTTTTACAAACATTTTTATACTTATCTTAAAACTGTTTTAGGAATTTTTTTAACGACAATGACTTTTAAGATATGAAGTAGGTACACTTATATTTTTTTAATGGAAAGTCTAGTTTCATATTAAAGAGCATGTTTTTAGCTTTTTAAAAAAGTTTTGTTGCAAAAAATAATCGAGATAAATATGGCTCATTTAATAATTGAAATTTTTCGTGCTTTCGTAAACAAGTGAAGTTTGCTATTAATGAAAAAATAAACAATTAACAATTAATAAACAAAAGTCAATAGTAACATAATAATTAGATTGAAATTATAAAATACATATAAAATTATTTCCTTGGATAATTAAATAACCCTCTAGTCACATTAATAAAAGACATTGCCAAAGATGTGAAAAGATATTTTTCTATACTGTAAAAAGGTGTTAACTTAGAAAGTTTCGCACTTTTTTCAGTTTAACTAATCAAAAGAATTATTTAAATAATTTGTAAATGATAACTCTTAATTGCCTAAAAAAAAAACAACACTCTTCAACTAAATATTGTTTAATCGACTAAACAACCTTGTGTTACAATTACAAATGTTTGAACTACTTGATAATGTACATTTAATGGACAAATATTGTTAATATTAGGAAATTCACTTTGAGACCGCAATAGTATAATACATAAGTTTATGTTAATGAATTACACTTCACAGGATGCGAATTTGATTTATTCGCATGTAAGCCGATACCTCGCATAAATCATTTTGTTCGTTCACTGAAATTAATACTAGACACATCGTATTCAAGCACATTAATTAACTACAAGTACATTTTATATATACACATACGTACATATAGTTATAAATTGTTTAATCAATTAAATGATTTATATAATTATTACCCAAAACGATCTCGTATGATAAACTTTCACAGTTATTTATTCTTACAAATATAATAAGATAAATCTTTACGGTGATCTTAATTGCATACTTTGCGGTTGATATTTATTGCCTCCAGCATCGATTTTATACTTCTATATAATCAACCAAAATTTAAAATCAACAACTTACTTATTTTAAAAATTACGCAAACGCATTTTTAGAGAAAATAATAGTGTATTTTAACCGAATCGATCGTTGTTGCGGATCGGATCAAATAAAAACGACGATATTTTCAGTACAGCTCTATGTTATTTAATATTTAACGATTATTTACAAGCAACTGTATTTCATACAGCAAATGGACCGAATCTTACCGGTCGTCTATAATTATGTAATCTATTACGCAAGCTCCGTCTTATGATATATCAAGTTTATACCAAGTAATAACAATAATATTATTATAGATGTAGCGCGCATTCCGTTATTTATTCATGATGTTATCATTTCTTTATCATTCCTAAATGGTGGTTCAATTACGCGCTGCAGTAATTCTTCATGGTGATTTATACAATGTAAAACTACGGTTGTGGAAATCAAGAGGGTTGTGTGGGAACTTTGAAAGAATTCGCTCCCTATAGCAGGTGCCCTCACGCAAACGTAAGACATCCGGCAAAGCCCCGAGGCGTTGTCTAGGAAAATAATTGTTTGTGTTTTAAGGATTTCGTTTTGACCAATAACTGACTTCTCGCATCTGTTACTTTTTTTGCGAATTGTAAATTATTGATCATTATAAATTAAAAATCACTACTGTACTTCGGACCTTGGTTACAAAATATAAAACCATATTAATCCTGACTTTGGTCTACCAAAAATAGTCGTTTAATAAAAATTTCATTTTAATTACCTATTTATAGAGAATCATACATAGTGTTTAAACTTATGAAAAAAATGTATAATTCGAAAGTTTAAAATACTTATTATTTTAAGCGGCTATTCTTTATACTCGTAGCATCAATCCGGTACGGCTAGTTGCTTGGTTGCTTCCCCACTATGCACAACCTCACTTGTTTACATAAATTTGTGAAATAAACTGGATAAGCATCAAATAGAGCGTAGGCTCCATTCTAAACGAAAATCCAGTCAGAAAAACCCCAATCGCATATTGTTTGTAAATAAATCAATATGGCAAGTTAGTTTAAACTAGCATATTCATCAATTGCTTCATTGTTTCCATGGCCTACTATCTTTTTTTTTCCTATACAAATGTTGGTAAAATAATTTTGTTTTTAAATAATTATGCCAACTATTACAAATATATACAGGGTGTTTTAAATTCGAGTTTAAGCATGGAATCTCGCTTATTATAATAGCTTAAGTATAGGTTTAAATTTGGTAAATTCAATGCTCATTAATAATCCAAAGAGAAATTAAAAATATCTTAAACAGTATCCGAGAAAATTATGAAACACTGGAAAATACGATTTTTGAAAATCGTCTGTAACTCCTTGGGATTATACAATAATACAATATTTCAAATTTGTAATGACATTGGCGAAGCAACTTTATAAGCCGAATTAAATGGAGTTCACAAATCTTTCCCAGGTCGATTCGTTTTTGTTTTATGACAACCAACTTTATTTTTTCTTATAGGCGCAATTTTAATCGTTTACATAATTAAATAGCGTTTTTTTTTAAATTCATTGATGTATCACACATGGTATTTTACTTCTACATTCATATTCAAATTTGAAAAAATGCGTTCCGGACAACAACCACTATAAATCAAACAGCCCGGTCGTTGTAGTTTATGTCGTTACCATGACAACCAATCAACAAACTAAAAATTTTGAAAGCTAATACTTGTCATCGCAATGAATTCGTATTGATAACAGTAATTTCTTGTTTGATTTAAGATTTGAGTTTAAAAAAAAAAACATACAATGAGTGAGAAAATCAATCAAGCATTTTGTATTTCTTAGGTAATACCTACTTCGCGTAACCGTGAGTTGATCAATATCCAAATTTCTCCACTGATCACCAAAATTTGTTCGCGTATCTCCATGTTTAGAGTCGAATTTCAAACACCCTGCATTTATAATCAGAAATAAATAAGGAGTTTATAAATTTTAAAACCAAATATTGTTGGATAAAAAAAAACAAATTGATGTAAATAATAAATTTATCTTAATAAATTATTTTCATTTCTACACTAATAACGCAGACACAAAACAACATAAAAATGTCAAAACATACTTTTTCAGCAAGAAATAAAAAACGGGAAATAATACTTTTTTTTTGTTGCAAAGTGCAAATCCTTATAATCACATCCACCCTGTTCGACCTCTTACGTTGGAATTAGTGACATACCACCGATAGTTTTGAGGAAACAATTGATAAACCCATTCGTAACTGTTCGCTAATCAGAATTAGTTATCATACATACGTCACACCAACATTGAAAATAAAAATTATTTAATTCTAATTGCAACAATACTGTTTTAAAAACATGAAATTAGGAATCACAATTAAAGCAATATTCTCGTTATTTCACAAAATGAGAAACGACTTAATTGTTTAAGTATTTAAAAAAATTAAACTGTACCTTAAGAAATTTATTTTATCATATACAGTATTACAATTAATAATTTAAAGTTTAAGTGTTTAAGGTATATAAGTTTAGGGAGTAAAGCTTCCATTAAAATCTAATCATTTCCCCTAATCACATTTGCTATTCTATGATGTAATCTATTCTATACCGTTAATACAATCTTGTACTAGTAAGAAATATGAATGATAGTTCAACGTTATTTGAGATCATATTAAACAATATTCCGGGTGAATGCAAACCACCTTACATCATGACCTTCGGATTGTAATGGAAAATACAAACAAAGTAGCATAAAAAAATGCTTTTTAACAAGAATACACTTACATGGGTTCTTAAAAAAGGATAATTACTATTTCCGCAGTATACCGTCACTACTGGTCTAGTAATAATGGTGCTATTTCCAAACCGCAACTTATTTAAACTCGATTGTTAAAAAACGTCGAAATAATGGCACCATAATAATGCAGATCTCGTTAGAACAGAACGCAAACCGCTACTCAAAACCACAAAAGCTATAAACAAAGCATTAATCATTTGGAACGTGTTCCTCCACATTAAATTTACCTCTCGCTCCTCCAAATGATACATAAATCAAGCAAAATAGAAAGAACAATAAATTTTAACTATATCCCCTGATAATCAAACGTGAGCTTCTCTTGCTAAGTGCCTTTAGGAAAGGGGGAAAATTTGCGACAAATTTTATAAAAGGAAATGAGGAAAAAACCGGTAGATTATGGTGAGGGTATGTTTCACAAGGTTATTATGACGACATATGTTGAACAATAATGTCTTAGCTCGACGAACCATAACATCTTGGAAGTTCTCACGAGCATCAGTTATGCGTTTCGGTGCCCACTGCCCTATATAATCAAGATTCCTCATTTAAATAAAAGCTAATTAAGAAAATGCGTTGTAATTTTTTACCTTAACACGAACAATACGTGCATTTTAATATTTACGTACACTTAGTACCTATGAATTACTATTAAACAACTTATAAACATCAGTTTAATGATTAAATAATTGTACTTATGTACCTATCCATCAAAATTAATTTAACGAATCGTTTAAAGACAAAGCTCTATAGTTTTGTTTTCGTACATAACTTTTATAGCAACGAGAAGCCAATTTAAAAAAAAAGTTGCATTAAAATTGGTAAAACCTTCACTTTTATAGTACGATACCCAGAGACTCAAACGGTCGATCAAGACAGAAACCCGCAATAACATTTTAACTTAAAACAGTGTTTCTTAATTGTTTGAATCGTTTTGAAACCCGCTTGTTGTTCCACACTGGTAAATTAATTTTAAAAATCTTTCAATTGTTTTGAAAAACCTATCCTGTTTCACATTGGCGACTAAAACAAAAAACAAAAGGCCCTCCAATTGTTTTTAAATTCGTCTCATTTCACACTGGTGACTTGTTGTTATAATAAATAGTTTTCCCCAGGGGCGTCACCGAGCTCGAAGGGTAATTTTTCTAATTTTAGTACCGTAAAAAATAAATTGTGGGATGACGTTCGGGCACTTGTGAATCCCGGGTTCCGGGAATTTTGCCCCATTATTCCCGCCTCTCACCGGCCCTGGTTTACCCTTTTAATTCTTCGCGCCCCACAGATTGAAAACCACTGACTTAAACCATAAGGTACCATTACCATTTTACTTAAAATCAGTAAGGCAGGCAATCAAGTTCAAGTTGCACAGATTTTTAATAATGAAAAATGCAACTGAACAAAAATATCTCTATGGCATCGACACTTTTTTAAATTCATAAATTGTAGAAAAAAGCATTTTACTGACATTTAGTAGCTGAAGAGCTAAAAGTTATTTTTAAAATAATTCATAATGTTTTTATTGTTTTTAAACGGTAATGCTTTTACTAATACCTATAGTATATTACAGAAAGAACAAAGGTTTATAAAATGAAAATATAATGTATTTTGCATAATCATAATCAATAACCTAGTTTTAAAAAAAATCAGTTTCAACAAATACAAGTCATCAAAAAAGTAATGATTTACTATTAAGATATTAACTAGGTATTTAAAATATAGAAGGCCGAGGAATAATCTTTGACTGTTTCAACAAAATTAAGTTTAAAACAGTACACAAAAATGGTATCAGTTGACAATATTTTATGCAGAATAGTACCGCACTATCCACATAACGTTTAGAATAATAGAATATCAAACACGATGTTTTTTTTCTGACTTAAACCCTTCTTTTTTGATATGACTAATTTAATATATTTAAAAACAGGAAAACTTAAATTATTCTTGACATAAAAGTTGCGTAAGTATCTATGTAGGAGTCACTTAGCAACTCCTTATTATGATTTCAACATTAATTACATAGTATTATTATTATTGTTGTTGTAAGGATATCATCAAAAACAGCGCATGAGATTAATAAAAAAATATTAGTGTGTCAATGATCACAAGTAAAAGACATTTGAACTCGATTTTAAGTCGGTGGCTAAGACCCAAGTACTCACTCAGTTTATATATAAATCCGTTTGTGCAATAGTGCAATGCGTCAAACAAGATTTTCAAATAGTAGCCCATGATTTTTAATAAGTTACATTTTGTACTTATCTTTGTTAAGAAAATTTACTTGAAATAACTTTTTGTCTTAAAAGTCGTCTTAATTGTGTACTTATTATTTTGCAAATATTAATAGTGTCTTTAAATAAACAAACTTTTAGCCCGAAATGAAAAAACTATCCGCTACTTAAACGGTATTGAAAATGGAAGAATATAAATTTTAAATAGCTACAAGAGGTATTTTTTCTTCAAATAGATCCCTATCAAAATTATCTCCGTATAAAAAAATTAAAGTAAGTTAAACCTATTTGGTGTGTCAAGGCATACAGTATTTTGCACAAAATTGTAAATAAAGACCTTTTTTTAAGATTCAGAACACTTCCTTTTTTTTTAATAATGTAGGTTACATTGTACAACATTAAATTTTTTTAAAAGTTATTTAAATTTTTGTTCGTAATAGTTACGTACTTTTAATAACAAAATAACATATTAACAAAGTAATACCCTGCTGCTGTAAAGATATTCAATAATAATTTTTAATAAAGCATAATAATATAATAACAGCAAAAAATAATACCTGAACCCATAAATTTCAAATTTTACAAAAGTACTGACCAAACTAGAAAACAATTAGCCTTCGCCAAGAACACATAAGCCACCTTGCTGTGGTTCTCGAAACGCAACCCTAATCAACAATAGATTGAGCAGGTGCCCGCTAAACCGCACAAGAAACAGGCCCTTATTTTATTCACAGGAAGGTCTAAAGTCGCTTACAAATCACCCGGCATATGCCATGTGTTACATCATAATTACAATAATTTAAGCTTTTATTCTGAAAGGAAAGGAAACATATGGGAAGTCAGTCGTTAAGATCGTTACTATAACCTAAAACACCACTCCTGAATGAAGAAGGTCAATTGTTGAAAAGGGTGAATTAGTCAATCCACATGTACTAGGGAGGATGAGATTTGTCAAGATGATGTGCAGGTATGACTGGAGAGGATTAAATAAATATAGGGCTCAAGATGTAGACGTCAAAATTAAAACGATTATAACACCATTCACAACGCCTGTGTAGTCAAGGATCATAGCCATCTGGTGTGACAATAATAATAAATAATAAAAACATATTTTTTTAAAGAAACAAAACATTTAATTTAATTTTGTGCCTAAAGAAAGGGAAAATTTCGTGCAACAATATTTTCGTTAGACTATAAAAGTTTAAGAGTTCTTAATGCTTGAATGTAGCAAACATGATTAGTTGATATGAATGTTGTATTATAAAACAATTGCTGCGTTATAGCTAAATGCAAAACAAAACACACGTGACAATGAAATAAACATAAACAGTAACAATATTTTGAATTTTAGTGATGCGATTTACAAATTACCCTTAAGAAATGTTAACTTCTTTCATAAACAAACATAGGTATATACATCTGTATTTACAAAATAAAAATTTCTCAATTCATAAACATATTTTTTTTAAATATCGAAAACATTTTCAATATCTACTTAAAATAGATTATTTATTAATTTCTGTTTTTTTTACTATAATTTTTTTTTTTGCAATATAACAAAAACAAATATGTATAAGCTATATTTTTTAATAAACAATTTAATAAACAATTCACACCGTTCCGTTGTTTTTGAGAACAAAGGTTTCGAACTATTGGCAAATGTTGTTTATAAACACACAGCGACGTGTTTTTTAAACATCAGGATCAATAATCAGTCGAAAAACTAAGTCGAATCGTTTCGTGAAGTCGATACTTCCCTACTTTCTTTTTTATAGCTTATGTATCAATATATTACGTAGGAAATCTATGCTGACGAGGTTTGTATTAAACGTTTAATTGTTCTTTAACGGCGTCGCAATTTAATTAAACAATTAAAATTATAGTAATAATTATTACACGACAGACAGAAAGTCTATTAGCTTTACTATTTTATATTGAATAATTAGACCTTTATAAGTTCAGTGACTGATATTTTACCGCAATTCAAATAGATAGTCTATTCCATATAATTAAGGTATTTTTAATATTGTTATAAATAAAAGTTGTGCTGCAAGGCTACACTGATTAAATTGTTTGCAACTGCATAAATTACAGATAAGCTTGTAGTTACAGCAATATTATGTCTGTTGTTATAAATCAAGTTTTGTTGTTAACATTTGTTACAATAATGTATCTTACACAGAACAAAGTTTAGAGAAACAAATAAAATAAATTGTTAAAACGTTCTTATCTCTCTAGTTATGTAAACAGTTTAATACTTTTGATGACGATTTTTTCGAAAAAAAAATGTCAAAATCTAAAAGTGAAACATATTATGTGCATTAATAAGAGTATGGTGATAACTACAGGAATTAGTTGATTACGCTTTTACGTGCTCAGTTACAATTTAAACTAAAAATGTACATACTGTGCCAATTTCCTGAAATGTCCTAAAAGATCTAAAAACCATCAATTTTAGACTTTAACAACTTTCTTATTTTTAACATTAGGAATTAAAAAAAATTAAAAAACAAATGAGTTACTGATACGGTGACCAGACGTCCCGATTTTTCGGGATTTGTCCCTATTTTTGGTTTAATGTCCCAATGTCCCCAAGATATATTTTCGGAACTATTGTGTGTCCCGATTTTCAAATCCTATAATTTTAAGTTATAAGGGCGATTTAATTTGACTGTCACGCCCCTATAATTTTGCTATTTTAAGAGGAAATCCCTCTAAACCTTATGTTTTAGTAAATCGTGGAAAATTACTATCGAATGACGTTCAGATGGTTTTTACGATGATAATGTCAGACTGGCGATAGTCAACTTTTTTTGTGAAATTACATGGTATACTTTTTTATGTATTCTGAAAGAGAATGAAATTCTAAACCCTATAGTGCATTAAAAAAATTAATATGTAATTTCAAAAAAACTTGCCTATCGCCTGTCTGACATTTTTAATCGTAGAAAACACATTTAAACGTCACTCGATAGGAAATTTTCAACGATTTTCAAAAATATAAGGTTTATAGACAGTGGCGTAGCGACGGGTGGGCAAGGGGGGTATGGATGCCCCGGGCGCCAGTTTTGGGGAGCGCCGCGAAGACAAAATATTTTTGCGTTTATTTCACTTATTTAAAGGCAGAAAACTAAAATGCCAATATAATTTTAAAATATGTTCTCATTTTCATTACAGTGTATTTGAATAAATAATACAACTTTATTTTACTTAATACTCATAAATTACAATAAAAATACGACCGGGGGCGCAAAAAAATAATATGCCCCGGGCGCCGTTTACCCTCGCTACGCTATTGTTTATAGGGGTTTCCTCTTGAAATAACAAAGTTATAGGGATGCGATAGTCTGAATCACCCTGTATAGACAATTAATGCACAATAAAATGTTAAAACTTTTAAAGTCCTTTGGAAACTCTATTTTCTTGACACTCCATGTCTATGTACCTATGTCTGCTCAGGAGATATCTTCCAAGTGTTCAAAGTATGTTGATAAAATAACATGAGAAGAATGTTTCTTATAAATAATAAAGATAAAATATATTTTTGATAACATTGTGATGCGTGTCCCAAAAGTGATTACCTATTTTGGTTAATTTAAGCGTCTTTAAAAAAAATTATATTATGGCACAATGGTTTGTCCACTATTATACAAATGTATGCATAGCTACAAAAAAGTTTCCTTAAAGGCATTTTGTATGATAATAAACTTACCATTGTGCTAAAATATAAATGTTCTAAAATATACTTAAATTCAACAAATAAATATCAACACAATCGACATTTTGAACGCAAATATGCGAACTAACGAATTAAAACATTTGTTTATGGGTTATACATATACGATACGTACATTCGCGTGTCAATGATGGTTTTAAAAAAAATTACAAAACGCATATAATAAATGGTATCTACACACGGCTCCAAAATATTTTTTACATAAAATGTATCTGGCAATACACTTATTACTCAAGCGTTAAAGTAAAATTTATATCCTTACCTTGATATGTGTCATACGGTGGTAATATAAATTGGAAGAAGCTGTGAATCGTTTAAGACAAACTGGACACTGGTGGGGTTTCTCACCGCTGTGGATTCTTCTGTGAGTATTTAGAGATGATGATGTACTAAAACCTTTACCACATACCATACAAACATGGGGTTTTTCGCCTACAACAAAAACAACAACATTAAAATTAACACACATCAAATTTGTGTTGTAACTCAGATGAGATTGCAGTTCTTACTTATTACTGAATATAGAAAAAAAGTAAAAACAAATTCTGCATTGATTTTTGTGGGAGAAATATTCAAAAACAATGCTGATATAAGGCATAGAGAGTTATTTTTTAATTAGTTTTAAATAATGAAAAGCTGGTTAGACACTTTTCTTATTAAAATATGTCCTACAGGAAACAATAATGCTGGTTTCTACACACAGATTTTTTTTAAACAGAAAGTCATGTGCTGTTTACAGGATATGCTTGTTGATGGGTAATATAGTTTTAGCAAATATCATTAATATTTCAAATGTTTTAAATTAGCTGCAATAATAATTTGATAGTTTCGTAACAGCAAAAAAAAGCAGGTGGAAAAGAATCTTCGTATAACCAATCCCTCTCCTCATTTATTAATTATTAAAACTGTAGACATGTCATGTATGTAGGTGCATTAATTGCGCTTTTTTTATAATATTCCCGCTTTTTTAATATTATTTTATTTTTGCATGCGCAAATACTTTTTTCTAATAAAATCGCTTTCTATTTTAAAAAAATATTTTGCTATATTTTTTCGTTGCACCTAACTACTTTAGCCAAGAAGCAATATGTTTATGATACATATATACTTATAGGTACTATAAGTATAAGAGAAAGCATAAGTATTTAAGATAGTTCTAATAATCTAAAATAATAATTAATATACATGTATCTACTAATGTAATACAATATGATCGAAAACACAATGTATAACTCTTCTACAGAACAAATAAAACGTTATTTATTATAATTATTACTGTTAGTTTTACATAACACTGTAGACATAAACTCATTTTATATTGTGCTATTGTAATTTACAAGTACTATAAATAATAACATATTTTATAAATGATTAAAGCTTTATTTTATATGTTTATATACAAGTTTCAAATTGAATGTTTGAATCTTGTTTATATTAAGAGCATAATCTTGAATCGCTTTTGTTTTCTATAGTAAATGTTGACATAAAAATATATTTTTAAAAATTATAGATTTTCATCGATGTATTATTATTATTATCATCACTGCACTCGACAATTTACGTAATACATTTTTGAACAGCAATTAAATATGGTGCCCATAAGTATCTACGCCTTCCACAAGTCCCGGTTTGATCGGGACAGTTCGGTCAAACCGGGACAGCCCGGTTTTAAGGTTATGTCCCGGTCGGTTTCGTGTTTGTTCCGGGTCTTTAAAAAAATTATTCCGTAACGATTTTTTTGTTAAATCTGTCCTCGCAGGCAACAGAGCGAGGAAAACGTGTTTTATTATCATTTTGTTGTGAAACGTCTTTGCGTCGGTGTTATACTTAGGGTTGCCAATTGCACGTTTTTGAGGCGGACATACGCGTTTTTGTGGGTAAATAAAAATGGATATGCTGTACGCATGCCATTGAAGATATTCCTAGTAATGTACGCTTTTTGTTTATAAACTTTTGAGCTATTTGAACAAGCAACAATAAAATAAATTTAAAGCACAAGCTTGTTTTTCCGTTGTTTTTTTTAAATTTTTGACTGAAATATTGTTAGTTTAAAATTTTACGTTAATATTTTGTTTATATTTCCTTTACTTAAAAAAAAACACAAAAAAGGTTCTGCCATAAAACTGTAATTTTGGATGATGGTAAAGTACTCTTAACTATGCATTAAAACACGTGTGAACTAAAATTAAAAAAATAAAAATCGGCTGCGGCGCATTTTGTCCCCTCTTTGTTTTTTTGTGCCAATCTCTTATGATTTAAAAAAAAATGTCGTGTCCCGGTTTCACTACAAAAATATGGTAGACCTACCCATAAGATATGACAATCGGGAATAGTCCAAAATAGACGAAGCGTATGATACAAAATTTAGTAGTCAGCTAGTGGTGAATATTAGCGACATCTTTCATGATAAGCATGAAAATCATAACCCAGATACCATATTTTTAATTATTTTTTTAAAAATAACGATTGAGCTAAACAGTTGTAGTTTTTTACTTCTCTAATTTTAATACAACTTAAAATTAAGCAAAGTTGTCGCATTTTAACTGACTTCATAGCCCCTAATACAAACGAGATCCCCATGGTTAACCATGAATTTGAGAAACCCTGTATAATCACCTTAATCATTAAATTTTAAACGAATGAATCATAAATTAAAACGAAAATAATAATAATTTACCTGTATGCGTTCTCATATGTCTTTTAAGTAGTGATGGTCTATCGAAAGCTTTACTACAAACTCCACAGGGTAACAGAGCCCTCTCTCTAGGTCGTGCTCTAGGTGTAGGTCCACTAGGTTCCGGTAAATCCCCTTGGGAACTCGCCGCTGAACTGTCTCCAGATACAGATTTTCGTTCGTCCTCTGCTGAAGGCGGCGAACTCGACAACGCTCGCGACAACAGCGACATTGATAAATCTAAAGGTGAATCTACAACAAAGAAAAAAAATACTTTCATTACATATTTCACTTTGATCGCAGCAAAATGCTCAACAACAAAAAAATATGCAAAACAAAATGGTGCTAAAAACGAAAAAAATAATATATTAGAATCGTTCAAATAAACATTAGTAGGTATCATATTACTAACCGTATACAATCATCAACAACGTGTGTTAATTGTAAAAAAAAACTCAAGTATCTCTAACGTATAATTAATTTATTAACTGAAAGTAAGCAAATCGCGTTTAAAATGTGCATCTTAGAGTTGTAAATATATGATTACGATAATTGCGATGTAGCTACACTTCTGACTCAATTTTCAATTTTAAGTTAGAAAGTAACCTAACGTTGTCGGAATTAAATCAAATTTATGTTGTGTTAATGTTTAACACATCGCTTAAAATATATGCATCACTAATTTATCTGCAGTACTAAATGTGTTAGAAATAGATGGGTTATTTAATTAACCCATTCGGTCCTGAAAGTGGTTAATAAGAATATATAATAACAAAATAAATATAACGAGTGTATCAGTGACTATGTAATCTCGACAAAAAGATATATGTACACGATGTAATTATCTGATAAGCAACTTTTA
This sequence comes from Elmis aenea, assembly GCA_947652605.1. NCBI lineage: Eukaryota > Metazoa > Arthropoda > Insecta > Coleoptera > Elmidae > Elmis > Elmis aenea. Next base: position 36,232,218 of record OX393579.1, on the reverse strand, counting down.
AGTTACGTTGTCCAATTACACGGTTTTGTTTTTTATGTTCCTTGAGAACTCCAATTGACAAAACTGAATTTACATGCTGATGTTAAAGCCAGTAGAAAAGTAATACAATCTCTATTGGAAATGGGAGAAGTTTACATGACGTGAAATGCGCATTTACACTAAATTACGAGTTGTTGCGTTTTATTACCAACACAACTTATAATTTAATATAAGTCGTTATTTCAGTATTTTATGTAGCCTAAAAAGCTAATTTATTTTCTTTAAAAATGTTGTATATATTCATACACAATTCGTTTTAAAACTCTCTACTTCGATGTTTTTATAATTAGGTACACGGAAGTAAGTTTAGTTCTTTAACTGTCACGTTTTTGTAACGTTGGCAATTTGTCAAATTTGTGACTAGATCAGAGTTTACAATTTACATACTAAAAAAGACTTGTGAGTGCTACACTGCTACACTACATTTAACGATAATTTAGTGAAATGCAAATTAAAGAACAAAATGCTCATGATCGACTGTTTCTACATCGTGTGAGTATAATTTAAATTAAGAATTGCATGTAAGCATAGTTGCATCGTATACCTATGTAAGTTTGTTTAGATATAAGTTTCCTTCTGCAGTAATTTATAATACAATGCTTTCTGTCTTTATTTTAGTATATAAACACAGACTAACAAAAAAGTTGATCAACTTATAAAGCTTAAAATTAAAAAGAAACTTAAATACCTGCAGAATTTTAATGTTACTGGGCAAAATAATAAATTACTCTACTTGAGTTTCCGTCTGAAATCGTCAAGGGTCATCCTGCTATCAAACAATAGCTAATTTAAGCCACGTTTGAAGAAGTTGGACAGATTTACGATCTTTCGCACACAAGTTCAAGATTTAATGTAGTTAAACTTAATCACCAATTCAAAAAAGTTGTTTCATTTGGAGCAATTTCTTAAAGACACGCGAAATGTTGCAAACATTAACTGTAGCCAAAAAATTCTACAGAAATTTCATGTTGCCGTAATCCTTTGTTAATAATCAGTATGAATATAAGGAAAGAAGGAACTAGCAGGTGTGAAACCTCAATTTTTATTATTTATGGTACCACCTACATTCTGACATACTGCAAGTTTTTTTGTTAATTAAGCCCACGTAATTAAATATTTATTGCTTGTATTAAGTTATTCAAATCTCACTGGTTTGTGATTTTATTAATATTAAAACCTCAAAAGCCATAACAGCCGTGTGCAATAAAGATTCAAAAATTACAGGCACTTAAAAATTATTTCTAAAAATAACTTCAAATTATAATCTAGTGCTTGGTTAAAATTACATGAATATTTATTAATGTAGCTTGTAAATGTTGTTTTTTATAGAATTTACAATAAACTGCCACATTATAAAAGATGAATATATTTATTATGTATAACGTTATGAATATCATTTTGTGTTTAGATACTGTTATTTGTTACATAAATATGCTACAAAAATATAAATATTTTGCGGTTTATTTTTAGGATTTTTGTAGGTAATATATTCTGCAGTCAACATATGTAATACATAGAACATACATATGTGTGCGAATCCGTGTCCGGAACATTCTTCGCCCACAGTTCTTCGCCCACAATTCTTCGCCTCCACAATTCTTCGCCACCATTCTTCGCCCACAATTCTTCGCCTACACAATTCTTCGCCGCCACAATTCTTCGCCGCCACAATTTTTCGCTGCATATAAGCATATCACAAATTTTATTTGTAAATGTGATTATATTTATTTATAACGTAATTTTTACAGATTATTTTACATTAGGCTAGGTCAGGTCAGGTTGGGTTTGGTTAATTTAATTTTTATTTATACTATAAAACATAAACAAAGTTAAAAATCACAACATACGCTATTTATGTAGCAATTTTTAAACATAATATTAAAAGACGAAGTGTTAATATACAAGAAACAACTTTAGGCTAATGGCTAATATAAAATAATCTGTAAAAATTACGTTATGAATAAAAACAATCATATTTACAAACAACATTTGTGATATGTTTGTATGCGGCAAAAAATTGTGGCGGCGAAGAATTGTGGCGGCGAAGAATTGTGTAGGCGAAGAAATGTGGGCGAAGAATTGTGGAGGCGAAGAAATGTGGGCGAAGAATTGTGGGCAAAGAATTGTGGAGGCGAAGAATTGTGGGCGAAGAACTGTGGGCGAAGAATGTTCCTAGACCCCTTTAAATTATTGTGCGAATCATTGACATAACCAATAATTTAAAGGACCCAATAATTTATTTTTCGCCTTATTAAACCTGAAGATCGTCTTTTAAATATACAAACAATAATAACAAAAATAAATGCAGAACGTTACCATATGAAACCATATTGTTTAACGCAGTGTTTCTCAGTGTGGTCCGCGGACCCCTGGGGGTCCCTGGATCCTTCTGAAGGGGTCCCCGAGCATTTTAAAAATGTCCGGAAATCATCCAAATATAGCAATACAACAGAAATATTGTCTACAAAACAATTCATTGGGGTCCTCTGTAAGCTTTTCATTTTTGAAGGGGTCCTCAGAGAAAAAAGATTGAGAACCACTGGTCTAACGTAATATTTATTACATGCGATGTTTTAAGGATAAAAAATATTAATCAATTTTACTCATATTCTATTACTTAGGTTGCTTCTGAATAAGTTTCTTGTAGTATTTGTGGTGGACAGAAGGTTAATAAGGTAATAAACTCTTATATCGTTGTATTTAGCTGATGTAATGCGTCTCGAATTTTAATGTATAATGTAATAGCAATGTTTTGTCTTCCTTGTTTCAGAGATGAATTAATGATTTTAAATTCCGCATCTTGTTCCATTGTTATACTAAAAAAACTTGTTTATTTGTTTACAGTTTTTCCGACAGTATTTTTAACACTCTTAAACTTCTGTGCTCGAATTCAGAGGAATATTTTCATTTCATTATAATAAATAGTAAAAACAAACATCCATCTATCACTGAAGTCAGTTTTTTCAAAATTGAACTTACACGACTTTAAAAAAAAAACGCCTCACATATTACCTATTATTAGAAATTTTACACGCTAATTCAATAATACTTAATTTTTTAATCTTTTTTTTTTTTAATCATATGCTACTCTTATATTATCACCAAAATCAAAAATTGCCGATACATGCTTCATTGATAAATGTTAAATAATTATGTTTTTGATAAAATGAAAAGTCCTTTAAATTGTTTTCGAGTAGAAAAATTAAAAGTTGACCTAATGAAGCGTTTTAAGTTTTATTTACTTTTCAAAATTGTAAAATGAGTTTTTTAGGTTGAATTTGATGAAGTTTTTAAGTAAAAATGCTACGGTAACATCTTCCAATTAACCAACTTTCTAACTTAAAATAAACGTGATAAGCGATACAGCCTCATTGAAACATTTTATATCTTACTACAAATTTTAGCTTTCATTAACCGTACAACACATTTTTTCATCAAATTTACTTTTACTATAACAACTTCATTCTAATAATCCGTGTAATGTAAACGAAGTGTAAAGAAAAAGAAATGACGAGCATGGCACAAGTAGATGTTTAATATAATTATAATATACTGTAATATTTCTGTTATTCTCACTTATTGTTACAGCATAAAATATTATTTCATATATTTTAAAAGCATACTAAAGTTAATGACTTAGAGAAAACTTCAATGTAATTTACAATAGAAGATGCACTTTATAAATTTCGGATTACGTTAAGAAAAACTTCTTCGTCTGTATTTTATGTCGCTTTTTATTAGGTGGCCATCTATTGAAGTTTAAAATATATATGACACGTCCATGGTCGGATAAAGACATTGTATTCGTTGTGCTAGAAAATCTGAAAGGATTGCGGGACGGAGTGCGTGTGAATGCATTTAAGCAATGCGACGACGCGAAGCCATCCTAAGCGCGCGTCTGCATCGCCCATAAATTACACGTTTTTATCGTTTCTACCGTTTTTAGGGACGATTTGTTCACAAGGCGTTCCGACTTTACAATCCACTCAATTATCTTAATGCGCGGTATTGTTGTACATACAGTTCTGATAATAGCGTGGAAGAAAATACTTTCCGAGCTATACCATGCATTAGCATAAAAGATGTTATTATTTTATCACCAGGTTATATAAAAACGACTTCGAAGAAATTTTTACACGGATGTTTAAAGCTTAAATTATTCTTTGAGGAAAATATTTATATACATATACAGGGTGTCCCCTTTATCACCGCGAATATTTTAAGTGGTGATAGAGGACCTTTTTCTAAGAAAAAATTTTAAGTAAATTTTTTTCCTAAAATCAAATGCTAAGCTGATATCAACACTTACTTGATTTTTTTACACTTCTGCATTTATAAGACTCTGTAGCCGATAATATCAATTTTATCGTAAAATACCTTAAAACTTTTTAATAGAGCATGAAATTCTCTACAAAATTAGTTTTATTTATTTGTTGTCACAGGCAATGGTTTGAGAGTTATAAAGCAGTTTGTCCAAAAAAATGTAAAACATTTACAAAATTGAATTGTTTCTTAGACTTTGCAACCGCTGTATCTTTAAAACGAAAGGTTGTACAAAAAAACCAACGGCCCATTCCGGATAGCAAATTTTATGGGCTACAACTTTGGTCAAGGGAAATTTTTTGAAAATCAAACCGATTTTCCGGAAAAGCTGAAAATAAGGAATAGAGTGCAAAAACAAAATTTCCTACAAATATTGTTTTGTATTTAAAAATGCTTTTAAAGAGAGTGCGATTACGTGATTGAAACTGATGGAGGTCATTTTTAACACTTATTGAAATAATTTTGTGGTTACACGTTAAATTTATTGCGTCCAGATGGATTTGCATTGTTTTGCATTTTATCGTTTTTTTTCCACCTTTTTCACTATTATAAACATTTCTATGATACATTTAGTTTTATTGAACAACATATTTACCGAAGTTGTAGTCCGTTAAATGCCTTATCCGCAATAGGCATCCGTTTTGCTCTACGACGTTTCGTTAAAAAGATGCGGCGTTTTTAAAAATTCACATAACTTATTTATATGCAATTTTACAATTTTTTGTTAAATTTGTTCGTTAGCTCCTTAAAAAAAATGATAAGGGGTGGTTTTCTGAAGAATTTCAAACTTCATAAAAAGCTTTGAAACTGATGAGATACATAATTTTATGAATGTTGCCGATGCTATGGCATTTTTAAATACAAAATATCATAATTACCGGGAGTTTTTGTTTTTCGAAAACGATAAAATGCAAAACAATGCAAATCCATCTAGACGCAATAAAATTAACATGTAACCACAAAATTACTTCAATAAGTGTTCAAAATGACCTCCATCATTCAATTACGTAATCGCACTCTCTTTAAAAGCATTTTTAAATACAAAATCATGTATGTAGGATATTTTGTTTTTGCACTCTATTCCTTATTTTCAGCTTTTCCGGAAAATCGGTTTGATTTTCCGAAAACTTCACTTGTCCAAAGTTGTAGCCCATAAAATTTGCTATCCGGAATGGGCCGTTGGTTTTTTTGTACAACCTTTCGTTTTAAAGATACAGCGGTTGCAAGGTCTAAGAAACAATTCAATTTTGTACATTTTTTACATTTTTTTGTACAAACTGCTTTATAACTCTCAAACCATTGCCTGCAGACAAAAAATAAATAGAACTAATTTTGTAGAGAATTTCATGTTCTATTAAAAAGCTTTAAGGTATTTTACGATAAAATTGATATTTTCGGCTACAGAGTCTTATAAATGCAGAAGTGTAAAAAAATCAAGTAAGTGTTGATATCAGCTTAGCATTTAATTTTAGGAAAAAAATGTACTTGAAATTTTTTCTTAGAAAAAGGTCCTCTATCACCACTTAAAATATTCGCGGTGATAACGGGGACACCCTGTATACAGGGTGACAATAATCTACATGTGTTGTATGGGTAACTTTGTTATTACAAGAGTAACAAAGTCGGTTAAATTAGCAAAGTTGGGCAAAATTTCAAGACGAATTTAATGCCATTTTGACATTTGGTCTACACCTTCAACTTTTTTAAATATTTTGAAAAAACCAAAAACAGACGATTTTTTCAATGGTAAATAATTCCACAGCCACCTATGTTAAAACCAAAGTGTGAATTGATTCCTTTAGATATTTTTACGTAGAATTAGAAAAAAATATTTAAAAAGTCATAGCTCACTCGATTTTCGAGATATAAGCCAAACTTGACTTTTTTTAAATGGCAACCATAGTTGGCTATGGGTTCATTAAATAGCTTATTTTCTTCTGATTTCAAAAATGTATGGGTTGTCATATCTATTTCCATTAGTTTTCTTACAATTTGCAAAAACCGAAATTATTACTAAATAGTATAAGGGTGCCTTGGAATTGGACAAGAATGTCATGTTTTCTTGCTTTATATCTAATCATCAGAAACAATTGAAACTACTAGTAAAATAATTTAATTGAACAATAACAAATAAAATACTTCGTGGCTAATATTAATAAACTACTAACATAATAATTAATGACTAAAATTAAATTAAAAATTATAATAATGCTTCAAAGTGGCCACCATTTTCTTGAACACACAGTTGACACCGTTTTAATATTTCACTTTGCACTTTTAGTAAAGTATTATGTCTGATTTCTGCTACAGCTGCTCTTATGTTGGTTTTCAGGTGATCAACACTATGGGGCTTTTCTTTATAAACTTTATCTTTAATAGTTCCCCATAGAAAAAAATCAAGAGGCGTTAGGTCCGGAGACCTGGGAGGCCATGCAATGGGACCTCTGTTACCTATCCAGTTAGGAAATTTTTCTAATAAATAATTTGATACTATTTGTGCATTGTGAGCTGGTGCTCCATCATGCTGAAAGTAATTCAAATTTTGAATCAAGTTCAATGGAAGATCGTCCAACATTTCTTCTAATTGATTTTGTAAAAATAACAAATAGCGCTCTGAATTTAAATTTTCCTCATAAAAATAAGGACCGAGTATTTTTGTACCAAGAATGGCACACCAAACATTGATACTAAAAACATGTTGATCACGTCTTTCAACCGTTAAGTGTGGATTTTCCCTCGCCCAGTAAATATGATTTTTTCTATTAAATAATCCATTGTTTGTAAATTTTGCCTCGTCAGTAAATAAAATTGATTGAGAAAAGAGTTCGTGTCTTCGACTTTCTTCTACGAACCATGTAGCATAGTTTAATCTTCTTTCCAAATCTGTTGGGTACAACGTATTTCCAATATGATGATGATAAGGATTAAAATTATTTTGTTTTAAAATTATTCTTGCTTGTTCTCTGGATACGTTACACTCAAGTCCGATTTCTCGTACAGATGCAGTTGGTTTAAAAGTATTGTATGCCAAAACAAGTACCTCTGTATCTTCATTAAAATTTATTTTGGCATCTTTTGGTTTAGAAAATGATCCATACTGTTTTAAATTAGCTTCGAGTTTTGCAAACAATCTTTTATCTGGCTGCCTTCTTTCCATGTATGTTAGTAGATATAATTCCGATGCTGCGTTTACATCACGATTACAACTGTAGTAGCAAAATAACATATCATTTTTTTCTTCACTCGAATAAGCCATATTTTTTATTTTTTTAAACTTTTATCACAAATACTTAACACATTCACATCAGTAATTAGCAGCAAAACAGAACTTAGTTTGACAACTAATTTAAAAAAAACAAAAAATGCTCTCCAGTTCCAAGGCACTCACATACTATTTAGTAATAATTTCGGTTTTTGCAAATTGTAAGAAAACTAATGGAAATAGATATGACAACCCATACATTTTTGAAATCAGAAGAAAATAAGCTATTTAATGAACCCATAGCCAACTATGGTTGCCATTTAAAAAAAGTCAAGTTTGGCTTATATCTCGAAAATCGAGTGAGCTATGACTTTTTAAATATTTTTTTATAATTCTACGTAAAAATATCTAAAGGAATCAATTCACACTTTGGTGTTAACATAGGTGGCTGTGGAATTATTTACCATTGAAAAAATCGTCTGTTTTTGGTTTTTTCAAAATATTTAAAAAAGTTGAAGGTGTAGACCAAATGTCAAAATGGCATTAAATTCGTCTTGAAATTCTGCCCAACTTTGCTAATTTAACCGACTTTGTTACTCTTGTAATAACAAAGTTACCCATACAACACATGTAGATTATTGTCACCCTGTATATGTAGAACATGAAGAACATACAGATCTCTAAAATCGTTAACGATAGAAATATGGGTTAATTAGCAAAGAAAACTAAACAATGAATACAACAAATGGGGACTGACGATAAACACGCTTAAAACAGAATATATCGTTGTAGGTGGACCAAGTCATCTTTTGCTCCTCGAAACTAACACGATTTCAAATGTAAATATGTACAAATATTTGGACAAGGCAAAAAGTAAACAGGAAATAAGAAACCGAATAGGGCAAGGAAAAGCCATCGTTAGACAACTGCATGATCAATTATAGGATCGGAAAATAACTAAAAATACGAAAGTTAAAATTTACCAATTAATAGTCGGACGTGCCAGTTTATACGGAGCAAAATTATAGGAAATAAGTAAGTCAGAAACGTCAAGAATGAAGGCGATGGAGATGGACTACTGGAGACAATGCTGTGGCTATAGAAGAATAGACAAGAAGAGAAACGAAGATGTACGACATGAAATGGGTGTAGATGTAGACATTATAGAGTCAATAGAAATCAAGACCAAGATGTTTGGGCATCCACAGCGAATGACCGAAGATAGATGGCCCCGAAAAATATGAAAGTGGGTGTTGACATGCACAAGAAGAAGAGGACGACCAAAAAGAAATTGGGACACGAAGTGAAGGAAGCTGCAAGATGCTTAAATGAAGATGATTGGAAAGACAGGCTATAATGAAAACTAGGAAGCGAGAGACGGAGACAGCCGTAATCTAACTCGCATATACATAGTTTTTACATTTTTAGTAAAGATCTCAACTGATGTACATTTTGTGATCATTTTCCGTGACATCCTGAAAAATCTGAAAAACATCAATTTCAAATTTGACAATAAATTCCTTATATCAACATTTAAAATTTAATATTCGTAGGTTGGTGAAGACCTCAAACTAAAGGCATCGTTTAACTAATCCAGCCTGTTTAGTCTTTAAGATACATTAGTCAACTTTTTTTATTTTTTTTTAAGCGCCATAATAAACTTTAATGCTACTAGTTGACTAATTTTATGATATGTATGGAAATAAAAAAGTTGCCTATCGCATTTTAAAAACTAAGTAGGCTGTATTAATTTTTACAACGCCATGCGATTAACAACTTTATCTTAACGACGTATGCCACAGTTGTAATGCTGGTCATTGAGGTACTTTTGTATTTTTCAGGATATTTCAACCAGTGGCGTAGGCAGGATGCTTCCATGGGGGCGGGGTTAATAAACGCAAAAAGAACTGAGGACCTATTTTTTAGGTCACCACTCTCTTTTTAAGTATTTTAGCAGCAGGATGTTTGATGGTTTCATCATGGGGGGGAGTTAATATACGGTAAAAAGAGCTGGAGACCTTTTTTTTAGCACAAATTTACAGTTCTCTAGTTCTACAACGACTTATTGCGAACCTATGCCCATGCCTACGCACCTGATTTCAGCAACTGTGCACAATGTCTAGATTTAAAATGCACTTCTTTGCTATTTTAAACCAGGGCTGCGGAGTCGGTAAAAAAAATTCGACTTCGACTCCACTGACTAGAAATTTCTTCTAAACTCCGACTCCGAGTCCACAGCCCTGTTCTAAACATCTTATCTCTAACGATTTTCGAGGTCCCCATGTTCTTCAAGACTTCATGTTAATTTGATTTAAGCCACAACTTTTTGCTATATTATCAGTCAATTCCTTAAAACAATGGCGCATTGTAATGCTTGGTAAACCGAACGACTTTTTTAAATATTTTTTTCGACAAAACCTTATTCCAGTTTAGGCCTGGGTGTAGTGCGAAGGCGATTAATAACTGAAATTTTCAAACATATAGTAAAACTCCGCATTCATTTAACAAAATGTTCGCATTGAGTAAAATGGCTAGACATTTATTTAAATTACGGATTTTGCCATTTGACTGCGACATATATGATGTTTTGTAAGGATAAATCAGCTGTCTCACCTACTATACCTTACACCAGTGTTTACCAAATTAACAACCATCTCATACCCCTTTTAAGATTACCAAATTAACAACCATCTCATACCCCTTTTAAGATTACCAAATTAACAACCATCTCATACCCCTTTTAAGATTACCAAATTAACAACCATCTCATACCCCTTTTAAGATTACCAAATTAACAACCATCTCATACCCCTTTTAAGATTTTAGTTTTACCGGCGCATTTCTCTTGGTCGAAGATATTAAAGAACTAGTTTGGGATAGTTTTAAATAATACTATTTTATTTAGGGAGATTTTTACAGCTAAAAAGATACTAAAGTAAAATAAAGAACTTCTGCCGTGTACCCCTTGAAACCCATTCGTGTACCACCAGGAATACGGGTACGACATTTTGATAAACACTGCCTTATACTATAACTAATTTTAAACAAAGGAATTGTTATTGAATAGAAATTTGAGATGCAAACCTCTTACTCTGAAAATTCTTCATAATTATGATAATTATTAAAGTAAAATATTACTTTTTCTATTTGATTGGCAGCCTTTTTAATTCTTTTGTAAGAGTATGGTTCCCTCGTAGTGGTTGACTGATTTTGTGACATTTAGCGTAATATTATCTGACATATACTGAATAAATATTAATGCATTGCGTTGACAAAAACTGTAAGCCTTTCATTGAATTGCAAATTGATGTCGAATATAAATTTATAATCAATAATTAAGAATGAATCAGTCAGGAAGTGTCGCTAACGAGACCGAACCACAATGAATTTGATTAGTTTTTTGTTGTTTTGACAAGGCGTACAGCCATAAGCTAACCTATGATTTAATATCAACTTATTTCAATCATAAATAGAAATTTCTCAGTCCTGATACATTTTTACATAATAAAGGCCTTTGTGCGAGGTCATGTTGCTATAATAGATATTTTATAACGAATTCGAGTTACGAGAATATAATCCTAATAGCAAACTAGACATTTATCCTGAATATGATATTAATGAGTGTGTATATACGGTAGACAGCGTGTCGAATGAGGCGGCCTCTTCACGCGCTTCACTCAAACTACGGACGTGTTTTTGTTACCGGGTAGGTATTGTAATCACGCATACCTCACATTAATTATACTTTACCGCATTATCTCTACCTGCTTCTTACGGACACTGTGGTTATTAATTCTTATTTCGAAAATTAATTTTATGGTTTAATCAAAGAATACATAATAACTAGGGATAAACGCTATCTCCTGTGCAAAGTGTAGGTAATTATAGTGCAACCATTAGAACTATCAATGAAACACCGTTGTTAAGGATGGACTCCCTTTATACAAACTACGGCATTCTCTATGATTTATTATATAAACAAATAAGTTATGTCTTAGTTGTTAATTTTTAATTTTCACGCTCGGCTACCTTACTGGCAAACAACCTCTTAAATCATTACTGAAAAAAAAGAGATATGCTTTACTTCGTCGCATCACTGATTTCCATTATCTTTGTAAGCAAAATTTTAGAGGCGAATAATTTGTTTTTACCTTAATTATAATGAACACCTACATTAATACTTACATTTGTAACTTTAATTGTTACATGTTTCTACTTATGCCTAACGTAGTAGAAGTTTATGTGCGCTAATTTATTATAACTATATTCGTTTGTTAATGGGTTGTCATATTCAGATAACACAGAACATTAAATCCATTTTATCATTATATTCGTTTGTTTTCGCATGTCCTTATGTGTAGTAACGCCATAAATTCATTTATAGCCAACTAAATGCATAATACTTTTTGTTTAATCTAAAACTATTTATCATCTTAATGTAAATCAAAAGATTATGTGCAAATTATTTTTTACGAACTGATTTATGTCATGTGATTCTTTTTTCATTTATATTATTCAGTTGTATTAACTTGACCGTAACGTTTACGTTAAAGCATTGTGAGATACTGCTGAATAGCTGAATTATAGTTATTTGTTTCCCTTGAGTTATTTTTAATTTTAAAATATTTGGTTAGGTGTTAAGTTGCTTTATTGCAAAACAAAAAAATGTATGTACTAATACTAATACTTATTTTATTTCTTATTATTTAATCTATATAGTTTTTTACTCACATCGTGCCTCAAACTAACAAGGGAGGGTCACGATAAGTTGTCGCTAGAATCCGATCAAGGCTGTGTTTATTGCATCAAGAACATCAAAACTAAATGTTTGGCAAAGTTATGTGCTACTAGCCATTATTTTCGGAAAAGTTGGGGAAAAACCGCAAAAGTTGAATAATAAAATTAATTTTTGCGATCGCGTTGGCCATGAAAACGTCAGAGATAAAATCGAAATTCTTCCATTTACCAATGCGCGCATCCCTTGCAAGTGAAATGGTGCACAGTTTTTGGAAAAATCTTAAACGGTTCCGGAGAAAAACACGAAAACGGTTTCCCCTATGTTAAACGCCTATGCAAGTCGCATAGATTTAGTTATACAACTTCTCAAATCATAGCGCTTATGCGGGAGTTTCATTTTTGACGTTTTTCTCCGGAACCGTTCAAGACTTTTTCAAAAACTTTGCACCATTTTACTTGCAAAGGATGCGCGCATTGGTAAATAGAAGAATTGCGATTTAGTCTTTGACGGTTTCATGGCCAACGCGATCGCAAAAATTACTTTTATAATTCAACTTTTCAGTTTTGCCCAATTTTTCCGAAGGAAATGGCTAGTGGCACGTATAACTCCGCAAAACATTTAGTATTGATGTTCTTGATGCAATAAACACAGCCTTGATCAGATTCTAGCGAAAACTTATCGTGACCATCCCTGGTAAGTTCTGTTTAGATTAATTTAAAATTGAGGATAAAGCAAAATCGATCATAATTACCTTCCAGTATGGAATCCATTGTTTGTCTATACAGTGAAGCTCTCATTCTTACAAAAAACAATTCTTCCGGTCTCTCCGGTAAGTAATAGACGAGCAGTTCTGTATCGGGTGGTATCGGTTTCACAGCTTCATATACGGGTTCGCCTCGGACTTTGGTGGCGACCAAATTAACGGCAGGACTAAAGGAATTGGCAACTCTAACGAAACGGACCCAATTACAGTGACGTACTCTTCTGCCACCGCTTCCAGATATTTCATCGTAACAGCCGAAACGATGACGGATCTGTAAATAAAAAATTGTGTGAGACAAACAAAATAGTTAACATATTATTTTTAGATGAAATACAAACTATACAGCGGGATCATCAAGTACGAAAACAACTCTTTACATGAACAAAACGCGGTCAGTAAAGCGAATCTATTAATTTAAAGTAAAACACTAATCAAACAGGTGTAAACGCGAATAATAGCAAAGACAATAATCAATTATGAACACAAAAATGCCAGAAAATGTCTCTAACGGAAGGTATAGATTATTTTTACAGCTTTCCTTTCTTACAAGCACTATACCACTCTTAAACATTTTATCCTACAGTCGTTTGCATATACGAACAAAAAAACCTTTCAATAGTTTTTGCCGTTGATTTTTGCAAAACTGTTTTCAAAAAAACTCAAAAGAATTAAAACAATACAAATAAAACTTCCATAATTATTAAAAAAGCCATGATCAAAACGCTACAAAAACTTCCTATTTGGACTAACGAACAAACCGATTTACGACCAGATCTATAAAGGTTATAAACAGGGACCCGAACCGCAAAAAATAACAGTTCAGTTCCGGTTACCGGTTCGATAAATTTAAATTTTTCTGTTTACGTTCCGAACCGGTTCAGCGGCAACGGATCAGTTCCAGTTCCGTTTTAATGCCCATTTTGTTTTTAAATAGAAAATTTTAAAAAGTATACATTATCGAAAAATGTTTATGATGACGATGCATATGTACCTATCAATAAAACTCTCTGAAATTTTTCTATTTTTGGTCAAATGTAATCAAAATTACGAAAATAAAAAATATGCAGTGTCATTAAGAAATATAATTAATCCGAAATGAACCGGTTATAGCGGTTTGAATCGGTTCACACCAGTCGGTTCGGTTCGATTTTGCGGTTTTGTTGTTTTTTAACAAAGAGGTTTGTTTCCGGTTCACGGTTCATTAAAAATGTACCGGTTCGTTACGGTTTTTTTCCGGTTCCGGTTCAGTTCAGGTCCATGGTTACGAATGGTAAATATTATCATTTTAAAGTAGGGGAGACCGGGGATGAAAGACACGGGTAGGTTGTAACAGTGCCTATAGTTTCTTTATTTTTTATTATAATGTCGCCCTAAGCGCCTTAGCCAATGTTCATTTACATCCCTATCTACATTGCTAGATTTCATCTGTCATAGAGGTTAAGTTTTTGCCAGCCAGAGTCACTATTTTCCGCCTAAAAGTTACTGCGTTGTGTCACCGGTCGAGTGACTTTTAGGCGAACTCCAAAAGAGGAACAAAAAAGTACCTGGATTATTATGTTCTAAATTTTGTTGGCTATTGGTGGATGCAACACAATTTGACGTTGGAATCGTGGTTAATTGTGGATTCCCTCCAATTTGTTTTGTGTACACTTGGGGTCAAAAGTAACAGTGTTACAACCAACCCCAATCAATGTTTTCACTTGCAAATGTTCACTCTTAGCACATAATTGGTGGTTTTCTTGGTAGATGAGAACATACATATAAAACTTGTCGGATTAATTTTCCAATTTGTTATATCTTTTTGTTTCGCATTTTTGATTATTTTTTCATTTTGCTAATGTGTATTTTGGAATCAAATATTAATTTTGTTGATGAATACTAATATATTTACCCACTACATATGAGCTCTGAAATTATTTTGCCGTTACAACTTACTCCGATCATTGTTACTTTTAGCCCCAACGTTGAGGTTGGAAGTAACAGCTGTCTTACTACAGAAAAAAACAAATTTCTCACATATGCGATATTTACGAAACATATGAAATAAATATCTTGGAAGGAAGACAAATGTCCAATCCATCATTAAATCAATGTGGATGTAAAAAAACTTGTTATACCTAGTACTCTATGAGAAATTAAATAAAAACAAAAAAATGTTACTTTCATACCCGCTCTCCCCTACCTATCAAAATTTTGTTGGGTCGCGACAATTTTTTGGATTGGAAAGTGGTCGCGAAGAAAAAAGTTTGAGAAACACTGGTCTAAATGACCAACTAAACTGATCGTGCAACATTAAAAACTACTAAGAGTCCAATTCTCAAACGACTGTACTAAACTAATTGTGTAAGATAAATCAATCATGATTTTTCTGTGTAATTTTTTAGTGTCAAGTATTTTTGATTTCAATTTTTAATTCAAAAAACAATTTTAAGGCCTCATTAAACTTGTCGTTTGAAAAAAGAATTTAAAAACAATTTAGATATTAGATTTTAGCACAAACTGTCCAAGGTCTAGTAGATATGGCATGAAAAATACACAGGAGCAACTGCAAGAAAGTCGGCGAGTTGAAAGATATTCGATACTGTAAACGTATGCATGTATGTATTAGTAGTCGGGTGAAACAATGGCGGTGCATACAAAAGTCCTCGGCGGTCTACAGTGGGTCCGACGTTGCTTTGACTATAAAAACCCGCCCTTGCAATTATGCAGCGTGTACTGGCAGTAGCAGTACTACTGACTGCACCGTGCAAATACTTCGAACAGCAGATAAATCTACGTGAATCTAGTGATATCAACGGTAGATTACGCGAGAAACTTTTGATTGCTTTTAACCTTTAACGCAATAAACATGAAATATTATGCAGACCAACAAATAAAAATAATCACACTAAAAAATACTAAAATGGTTGATAGATAATTTCAGCAACGCGTTACATTTAATAATAAATAGCTTTAAAAAGGTTAAAAGCGAAATTTATTAAACTCAAAAACATTAACACGTTAACTGTCCAAGCATTTTTTAAAAACCGACGTCACATGCTAATGTGCCACCATACTTAAACAACATGTTCAACTGTTTTTGGAATTACGCACATAGGACTTCCAAGAGTCATATGTAATACAAATTATTTGCTCAATGAGCTTTAGATAAACCTCTTTTTACGTCGTAAAACCATTTCAGAACCTTTAAAGGCACGTTTATGTTGATATTCACGTTTACATTTGACGTTTGACATCCGTCAAATGAGTCGCATGAGCTATAAGATGTGAAATTTAAAGCGTCATGAGCCATATTTGGCCATCGGACAGTCAACGTATTAAATTTTTAACCATATTCAGCTTTAGCTGACAAACTTTTTTTTTTTTTTAGTGAAAGAAACATAAAATTTTTATTTATTTATTTATTTAGTCACACGTCCTTTTACTGTTAGGTGTAGGACTGTTGAATTGTGTTGACTTTTTTCCACGTTTTCCTGTCTAGTGCTAGCTTTTTTTATTCCCTCACATTTGATTTTCCTATCCATAGCTGCTTTTTTAACTTCGTCTTGCCAGGTTTTTCTCTGTCTACCTCTTTTGTTTTTTCTCTGTGATCTTGCTTCATAGGCTTTTATGGTTTATTTATACCGGGTTTAAACGAAATCAGGCTCACCCCTTCTTTATTTATTATCAGCCGCTACAACAACGCTTTAACGACATCCATAACTGTATATCACATATGTGTCTATTAAGTTCATGGAAATTTAAGCATTGCAAGTGTAAATATCTTAAGAAAGCAGTACAAACATGGGATGAGGGGGACGATGTTGAGCTACTGGAGGCCACATTAGTTATTAAAAAAAATCCAGCAATAGTTCTTGTCTTCGTTCATGTAATGTTATAAGCGTCCACAAACTAGTTTATGAATTGATCCGATAACTGCTGGAACAACCGACTAACCGTCCGAAGAATTATCAGAGAGTGCTGAAAAGCGATATCGATACTGCGCATTCTGATCGTTCATCGGATCGTACTTAGCCTTGCTGGAATAAACCTACCTATAAGGTTTCAACAAGACTATCATGAGTAAAGCAAATCGTGATTTAAGTAAGATCTTTTTTCGCAGTAAATTTTTTGCATATGTATTATTATTACAGCGTTTAGAATTGTTTAATTTATTATTTAACTATCACTAATTTATATTTTTTAAGTTCAGCTTTTATTCGTTCAAAAATATAAAAGTTGCGTAATATATAGAATTTTTTGGTCAAAATTTCACATTTGTGTGAATCGTAAGGGCCGAAAAATCTCCAGTGTCGTGGGGCCCCTAGGATTAGTTGACCCAGAAGCATTTCTCTCTTCTGCTACCCAAATGCCACGCAACTGGCTTGACTAAAAAACGTTTTTACAACAGTCGAATTTTAATTTTGCCAATTAAATACTTACTCAGTGTGTTTATAAACAATTAATTAATCAGTATAAGACAATTAAGAATTTGAAAATATAAAAAAAGCATGCAGAGATGTCTACCAGAAGCTTGCGTGTTAGCGAATATAATTTATTATTATTGTTATTATAATGCGAGCGTAAAACTCGATCTAATAAATAATCACAACTAGTTTTCGAAACGATAACAAGGCAACAACTAAATCTATTGAGAGCCGCCGTTGTTCGCACCATTACGTGTATCGGTTAATTCATTAATTTAGAACTAATTTACTACAATACATTTATATTCGATGCACTAAATGTATTCTTTAATGGTTCGAGATACAGCTCGCTCGCCTATATCAATTTCAACTTTTCGTTGCTAATGGAACAGTAATAATAAAAAGTGATGTTTAATTTATAGATAATAACGTATGTGACCCAATGGAAGCCGACCGCTTTACTAATATTGTAATTCAGGACCTCTTGGGGCGCTATTAGACTATTTCAGACGCGTAATGTATGCAGCTATTAGACACAGCCAGAAAAGTACGATTCGGCATCCAGTGTGCGAGCGTTTCAGAACGCCAATGAGCAGCTGCACCACAACTTACGGTTCAACGCCAGTTTGATTTTTTTACGAGCTGAACATATCGATACAGTTAATATGAGTAAGTTTAACGAACTTTTAATTAAATATCGGATACGTTTTTCTGTATCGGAATTAATTAATAAATATAACAGCATGTTTATGGTTTCAACTGCTGTTGCTAATTTGCCCATCTGAACTATATCAGATTGTAGATATTTCCACATTGCGTGTTACCGTTGATGACTGGAAATTTTAATTATATTCAAAACTCATTTGACAAGTCTACTCATATTCAGTTTTGCAAATATCAATTACTATTTACTAAATAATCATTATTTTTTATGATGTTTTGAAGTCTACACGTCAATAGCCGCAAAAACCTTAGAAAATATGAAGAAGTTAACACAAGCCTTTCTCTTTATAAATCTAGTTAGTGCTGGAAGATAAATTATGTGTTGTAAAAAATAAGTTTCACGAGAAATATCTTAAACATAAGTTGTGGCACATAATTCTTGATAACAAAAATGTACGTTAATAATGAGTTAGAAGCGATAATTTGAGAAATAAGCTGTACTTTTACTTTCTATTGCACTAAAATCTATTAAATTTTGTCACTTACATAAAAATGCTAAGCAAAAATATTTGTGCAATTCTAATTAATCTACTTACGAAAAGTGTATGTAAAATACTTTCCACGTTTTTTATACAAACAATAAAAAACTAGTGTAAGCAGATGAAAATAATGAAATTTTTGGCAATTCATAATAATAAAAAGTTCATTAAGATTTTAAAAAGTCGGGAACTATTTAGAGTATCTACTTTTATTTCGCACTCGACAATTTTTAACGACTTTAAACAAATATTTAAAAAAGACGTCTAAGAACATCTAGCACAGAGGTCGGCGAACCGGGGTAAATTATCCCAAACGGGGAAAAAATTAAATTCTTGGGGGTAATGAGGACTCGATAGACACAAATAAAATTATATTTAAAAGAAATCCTTTTGTTTTATAATGATATTAATTTATTTTTTCGCATTTATTTTATACTTTTTATATTTATAATTGTATTCTCCGTATAAATAAATGTAATAAACCTTTTGAATTTAAATAATCTATGATTTTCTACCTTTCAAATCAAGGGAGTAACGTCGGCGAAAATAAATATATTTTGGGGTAATAGGTAATAGGTAAAAAAAGTTCCCCGACACCTGATCTAGCAGATCTACAATATGATTTTGTTAAAAATTGGTAAAAATAAATATTTTAACAAATAATTTATTAAAGCGAATATTTTGTTCAAACCATAGTTCTAAAAATACTATCTAAAAGTGTTGTAAAATAATGATCTATGAATATGAATCAATAAGCATCATGTATCGAAACGTTGAATAAAATCAGAGATGGGAAGTCGACAAAAAAACAATATACGACTCCTCGAGTCGGAATTTATTTAAACTGACTCCGACTCCCGACTCCTTTCAATAATGAACTATATTGGAGAATATTAAGGTAAACAGGTATTGAATATGTAATTTCGTTTCCGTTCTTAAACAAAAAACAAAATACCGTTTCCGTTCTCAAACAAATGCGATTAATATCGTTATTTTGTTTTCCTTTTATTCTGTTTTCATCTTACATAAAAACTAAATCAAAGAGTCGGATGTCGATAGTTTTTCCGACTCCCGATTCGTCCAAAAAGCATCGACTCCCGACTCCGACTCCCGATCCCTGGATAAAATTTACCGATACAGTAAAATAGAGTTTGAAAATACATATCGCAAAAGTACTAATAGAATGTTTGTTCCAGCAGTGTATTTTGTACTAATTCACATGCTGATACATGAACTGGTTTATGCACAGGGGTCAACTATGGACTAATAAATGTATTAGCCGCTGCCGGAACGCTTTAACATGTCTATCTGTAATGACATTTGTGTCCATTGCCAAAATGTAGCAATTGAGGATAGCAAGTGTAAATATCTTAATCAAGAAGTACTAACATGGGATTGGGATTGGGAGAACGATGCATAACCACCAGAGGCCACGTTAGCTGTGAACAGCGCATACGTGTAAAAATCCAGCGATAGTTCTTGCCTTCGTTCATGTACTGTTTTTGCTGTCCAAAAACTAGTTCATAGTTTCAACCGATAACTGCTGAAACAGCCGACTAACCGTCCAATGAACTATCAGAGACGTTGTCGGAACTCGATATTGATACTGCGCGTAACAAATCGTACATAATCTTGCCGGAACAAACCTAGACTTAAAAAATTCTTAATATTAGCCCGAATAACTAGAAAACATAAAGTTTTACCTTTTCAAAACAGTTGAGGAACAGCTTCATTTTTAATGAAAATGTACAATTTCAAAATAGCTTGACGACTACGTACGTATAAGATAAGTAAGTTAATTGAATCACCCTGTACACTGTAAAAAATGCATGTAAAAATACACCTCAGTTACATGTGCTAATATGTAAGTTTACATAAAAATTACCACAAAAACAATGTAAATGGCTTATTCCATTCGTTTAATAGTAAAAATACTAAGTTTTGGTGAACTTTACAAGTATTTTACAGTATGAAATTAAAACTACAAAACGTTATGTAAAATTACTTTATATTTACAGTCTTACTGGACATTTACATGAGGAAACTATGTAAAATTATCCCACCACATACACCGAATTGCGGGTTGTAACACGTTTTCGTGTCGGTTTCTTTAAGATTTGTTCATTGTGCATTGTCTATGTCTATGTGGTTGGAAGTGTTCTGTGAGTTTTGCAGGTGAATAAAAATTCTTTTTTTTACAAAAAATTTTTAAATGCAGCGTCTGCAACGCAACATTTACTACAATAAGAAAATACGATTTACACAATTACTTGCACCGATAAACTGCAAACAGCTTTAATTGTTTGCACGATGGCTGCTCTATGCGATTCCGAAAATACGGAGCGTTTGTCACGCACCTAACCAGAATGCACTATGAAATTGACGTCTCAAATAATTTCTTATATAAATCTAATGTGGAAAACTGTGATTTTAAAAGTTACCAAAAAAAGGTTTTTACCAGTCATTTTTATAAACCTATAAAAGCTGGAAAACGAGTTAAATGTCCACTGAAGGCATATTGCAATGTAAATAATTTTTTGATAGTTTATTTACCATTCAGTCTCATTTTGTAAGAAAACATTATTACGAAAAAAGATCGCAAGTTGAACTAATTGCTAAAATGAAAATCAGTAAGCTTAATAATAATTCTGAAGATCTGGAGCTGAGTGTGTTTGAAAGTGTTGCTGATGAAATAAGTAGTGAGAGTTTAAAATTACTCAGTAAGTTATTTTCTTCTCTTTATTTAACATTGGAATCAAAGTTCTTTTTACCAAAAAAAATCGTTACAAACGTTAATAGACGGTCTCGGAGATATTAGCCAATTAAATAATTCATTTATTGTTAACAAATCGTCAGAAATTGGAATAGAAGTAAACAAGCGCATTATCACAGAAGATCTTTTTTACTTAGCGCATAAAAAATTAGGAACACATTATTTGCGTGAAAAATATTATAAACGGAATAAGAATTATGTTGCTCCTGTCAAAATTACTTTAAATAAAGGAAACAAAGTATCCCATGTTTATTACATACCTATCTTAAAGTTATTATTTAGATTTAGGTCTATACTATTATAACATTCATCATAGTTTGTTAAGTTATTCATGTATCATTATTTTGTAAAAGACTTTTGTCTGCATGTCCATATTATTTGTGTTTTAGTTATTATAAATTTAAGATATTTCCGTATCATTTAAGAAGCAGAAGTTATGTACCTGAACTAACATATTTGTTTTTATAAAAATGTCATTATCTAAAGCCAAATTGCAATGTATATTTTTTATGTTAAGTCATTATTAGGGCTAAGTTTTTTTTATATTTATAGACCAATAAAATTTATATTAAACATGTTTAATATTTTTATTGTACCACAACCTACAACATTTCCATTACTGGAGATTTCTTTGTAAAAAAAAAACTGTGTTTATAATTATGTATGATTAAAAGTTTGTAGTGGTAGCAGTATGTCAACGTTGATTGTAGGTATTCAAAATTGCAGTCATTGTTGATCGGAAAAACTGCTTATGCCTCAAATCTTTCTAATGGCCTCGATTCTGATACACTTAATCACACTTAATCACACTCAACACACACAAATTGTAATAACACTAAAAATTTCTGTAAACTCCCAAAATATTGGTGTAAATTTACAGATTTTACTATACAGTAAAATACATATTATTTACATATTACGTGTAACGTTCCCTTAAATAAGATGGAAACATTAGTAACATTAACTTTCTTATATGGAAATTTACTATAAACTAAATGTAAATTATTACAGTTTTTCTGTAAAAATGTTTTACACTACTTTTGTAATTTTACATCACTTATGTAAATTTACATTTTAAGTTGGAAATTTACTATGATTATCCATGGCTAAATAAAGCCAATGATTATCGTGGTAAATTTACAGAAAAACTTTTTACGGTGTATAAATATACACAAAGAATCACTTATACATCTACTTACATATCAAACGCAAATAGATAATTAAATAAATCAAGTCTATTTAATTACAACCACAAAATACACGGCCTTAAGTGTAAATTTTTTTCCTCCGACTATACATGAATGGTCCGACGTGCAACTTAATTTTTTAGGTTGTAGAAATATTTCATAATTAGCGTAACTATACCTGCCTAGACCAAAAGAATTGGTTGTGATACAGGTGCTATTAAGCGACTTGAGGTAGATTGGACATAAAGAGCAGTACGCAACAAACAAGGATGTAAGGATATTTATGACGTGACAACCAAATTATCATAAAGGGACAGGATATTACCTGTGATGCGAGATCATTAAAAAACCGTCTGGAATCTGGATTGTGTATATTTGATCCTTGTCGTGCGCCTTATAAGTTTCATAGCTATATCTCTTCTTTATGCACCTGTTGGCGCCCGATGGTTTATTATGGTGGCGTTAATTGAGATTGTAGATTGATTCGAATTTTTACACGTTATTTGGTTCTCGATTCTTGTCGGCTGCAGCGACGGTTAATAGCTCCGTCTTTATTTTTATAACGCACTTTTTTAACGGAGAAGGACACCAAATGTAATGTGTGTTTTCAGAAGCTGTTCGATATGAGACAACAAATTTTAAGATAATGCACCTGTTTGTAAATGAACCATTTCTATAAAAGTTGTTAATTATAATGCTTTACCTTCCTACATGCGTTATTAGTGGAAGGACCTTATATAAAAATGCACCCATTTATTGTCGTTTGGTACCACATACAAGTGGACACAATTTAATTATTTACGAGTCTTATTTGATTACAACAAAAATTGTATGCACTGACAATCCTAACTTTCATTGAAACAAACTGTAATTAGTTGTTTGTAAAGAAATTACATTTATAAACAATTATATCTAGCACAATTGACTTTCATTAAGGAAGTATAACATAGAAACAAAGTTCATGAAGAATATGTAATTACATATATTTTGTTTTATTTTAAAGTTCGCAAAAAATAACAAGGACAAATTAGCAAGTTAATAGACGACAATATAAGGCATTTCGCTAATTACCTACTTGCGATAAATTGTTTATCAACAATAATTTATCATACAAATTATAATTACAAATCTACATGTATTAATGTGATCAATAACACGAAAAGACTTTATAATATTAATTGACAGAGCTAAAAGGAATTGTTTATTTAACAATTATTTTTTTTTAAATCATTTTGTAAACCCTAATTATTTTTAACTTTTTATCAAAAGGATTGAGTCATTATTTAATATCGATTTTACACTTCTTCAATGTGTAGCACACGATGAAATGTTTGATATCCCAGTTATGGAAGACAAAAAATGATGATATTACAAAGGTTTAAAATTGGTAATTTAAAAAAAAACAAATAAAACAATTTTAAAAAAACAACCCAACTCAATACAAAATAAAAGCCAATTAATTTGCTCATAACTAATACAGTTTAATGTGAGTTATACAGACTCATTCACAAAGGCTGCAGCAAATGGAAAAGTTTTTTTGTTATCGCTTTCTCGGAAAATTTTATTTATAACGAATTTAGTGGCCTAAAACTAATTTCAAGATTTAAAAAAAAAACAAGCGACTCTAGATTTTTGCGATTTTCGAAATATTTCCAAGAGTATTGTCATAACTTTGTATTTAATTTTTTTTCGGGTTGCGAAAAATTGCTCGAAAACAATTTCTCGAAAGAAGATTGCTCGACACAACTGCTCGAAAAATTGTTCCGCGAATGGAAAGTTCCTTGAAAGCTTAGTTGCTCGAATAACAATTTCTCGAAAAAAAATGCTCGAAATAATGAAATAAGTTACTTAAACTGAACATATGATAACAACAATATAATCAAAATCAGCAGTTATGTAGTATGTAATATTTTCAAATATTTATAAAGTTTATCTCAACAGCAAATTAAAGAACTTTCGTAACTTGTACCACATGAGTTTTAAAAGGTTTTACACTTTGTTTTCTTTATGTTTGCACAGCCTACTATGTTTATCTATAAAATAACAACTTAAAAATCCTTGTAACTTGCGTATTATTGAAAATAACTACATCATCCCTTATATATTTGGAATAAGAAAAACATAAGGAATTAAAATAGGTCATAGCCAACTATAGCTTACACTTAAAAAAAGGTAAGTTTGTGTCATAACTTTTTAAGCAAATTTAAACAACTTTTGCAGTACATTTAATTATTTTTTATTTATATAAATTTAATAAGCTTTTTTAAGTAACTTATTTCATTATTTTGATCCATTTTCTTTTCGAGAAATTGTTATTCGAGCAACTAAGCTTTCGAGGAACTTTCCATTCGAGAAACAATTTTTCGAGCAATTGTATTCGAGCAATTTTCACCAAACCTTTTTTGGTAAGCCATTCATATCTGGAACATTTAAATATGGAATGTTCAAATCTGGAAAACGCACCGGTAGAATCATTCAAATCGTGAATTATGCAACGATGGAACCATGCAACACGGGAATCGCTCATCACAAGAACGCTCAAATCTGGAATTCAGATATTAAGAATTTTTGCTGCCCTCTATATTACAACAGCCAAAGTATGATATAATTACAGAACACTTTGTTTTAATAATTTGTTTAAACTTTATTTACTGACTAAGCATTATAATTACGCAACTTTGTCCCAATTTGTAGCCCTTCGGTTACATTAACATTGACACGATGTTTTTTTTTCACTATACAATAGTTAAATCAAAATACAAAACGAAGTTTTCTGTAATTATATCATACTTTGGCTGTTGTAATATAGAGGGCAGCAAAAATTCTTAATTTTTGAATTCCAGATTTGAGCGTTCTTGTGATGAGCGATTTCCTTGTAGCATGATTCCAGCGTTGAACGATTCAAGATTTGAACGATTCTACCGGTGCATTTTCCAGATTTAAACATTCCATATTTAAATGTTCCAACTTTTCATGCGGCTCCACCTTTTTTCACCTTAAAATTCGTTTTAGACCATGCAACAACTTTTCTTAAGAATAATAATTTCAAAGATATCGATAATAAAAAGCTATTCCATGTGCTGCAGACTTTTGATATGTTAAAACTACTTTTACGGTTGAAAACACAAAAACAGGATTCAAAACATTGCAATACAACAAAACACAAAACAACCAACAAAAAAAGAACAGTATTGACCTCCAAAGATGTGTAACTACAACACTAAATTTGGGTGATGTAAAGCTATGGTAAAATTTTTACCTTGAATTTAACCGAACAAACACTATTTGCAAGTAAAATTAGCTTAATATTCAGGTTTTATTTAGTATTAAAATCGTTAATATTCATTACTTATGATGATCTAAATTAAATTCGCCCGGAATGACTAGATACCACACAAACACAAAATATGAACAAAAGGTTCCTGTGAACTGCAAAAACGATTTGAATACAGAATACTAACTACAAGTATTTGTTTAGCATGGCCGATATGATCTTGTTAGATTGAGTGTATTAGTATGGCAGACGGTACGGTCCTGTCTATTAAATCGATAGAATCATGTGTAGAGATCAAAATATGTAGGAATCTGATACAGAAGGCCAAAATCAAGATGACTGACAGAACACTGTATATTGTGATTGTGCCTTTAGAGTCGCCGCTGATACAATTTAAATCCTTATTCCATTATTCAGCGCATTATGCTGTCTAGGGACATCACAGCCCGTCCTGTTAGCGGCCTTGATTTATTCGGATTCGGGTCTGCATTGTCTGACGGTATTTACATTCGGTGCGATGCTATAATGGTCCGATCCTTTGACTACGGTGTAAACGCCGCTACACGTAATCGTAAACGAAGAATAATTGGAATTTAATGTGCGTCTAATTTGTGAAATGCAATAAAATAGGAATTATTTCAGCTCCAAATGATGGACTACCTATTAACAAAATGTATGAAGTTTGAATTTATGGTTAAATAAATATCGCCTTAAAACTTAATGGATGTTCGCGTGCTTCGCAATTTTCCTATTTATTATAGCAACATCAACTGTAATTATAAACTAATTTTTACACCGCAAAATGCCAAGCATCCCGCTGTGTAAATATACTAAGCATAGCAGCTTATTACACTTGAAAACTTCGAGAACGTTATGTGCTTCCTTCTACGACAGTAGTTAATCATCGTATACTTCTTACCGTAAAGTACTGGGGTAAGGCGATCTGCTTTTGTTAACGTTTACACTACGGACTACCTACTCATTATATCCTTAATTTTCCGTAATTATTAACACAAAACATTATATAAGGAGACCCCATCAATCCTTGTATAGCGTTTGTCAAGAAACCACAGTTATTTCAAAACAATGTTTTAAATACAATGATGATACAGTAAGACCCCGCTTAACGCTAGTTTACGTATCTCGAAATTGGAGCGCTAAGCGGGGCCATTTTAACCTTCCATTAAGTCAGTGGTTTCCAACCTGTTGGGCGCGCCTCCCTAGGGGGGCGCGAGACTATTGCAAGAGGGCGCGGCGCGCAGCTGTTACCAAAATCTAATTTTTGAATACTTACAAACAAACAAAAAGAATTTTATTTATACAGAATATAATATATTGTTTGTTGCCAATTAAATAATTATTGTATCTAAACAGTATTTAGGAAATTAGATTGTTACGAAAAGTGAGGGGGGTGCAAATTTTTTTCTGAAAAAGGGGTGCGGAGGTACAAAAAGATTGGAAACCACTGCCTTAAGTGTTAAAATTCCGCTTTTAATCTAAGCTGTTTTTTTACTAATTGGTCCACAATTCGGACATCACAACAAGTATTAGCAGAAGCGCGCTATAGCGAAACAGCGTCGATTGGGGTAGCGTTAAGCGGGGTGTTACTAAAATAAAACGAAAAAGTCTTATACTTTCAGTATGGTTTAGTTTCCACACATTTTGTAGTATTAAGTTAATACTCCGATTAAATACTCAAAAATTAGATTAGAAATCGTTCGCAATAATATTTAAACCGACATTCCAATATATTGACTCCGTAACATTTGTTCAATAAGAAGAACTGGAGTTAGTCTAAAAATTTTACGGTAATCATTTTAAATGTAATAAGAAATTGAGTAGAGAAAATTTGATACTTCTTTTTTTTTACAGGTTCAGTATACATAGTAAGTGGTTTTCAAACTGTTTTATGTACCATAAACATTTTAGACAAATTTGATTTTTTTTTTAAGCATCCAACATATCTTACGTGTCATTAGCATAAGGCATAATAATACAAAATTTCGATTAAGCACATAAGAAACAGTACAAAATTTAATAGATAATCAACTAAAGTCACTTAGAATTTACTTTCAATAATTTAACGAGATATTCCTTGTAACTGTAACTATACTATCTCATTTACTTTAAAATGCAATTAGTTTTGTTAAACAAGTGAATGCATGAATACACACGATACATGCTATCATTTATTTTCACAGGTATTTTGTTTGAACGTTTATCTACACAGAGAATTTTTAATTAAAATAAATAGGATAAGGATAACGTCAGAACAAAGAATATTATGCGGAAATTGTTAACAATTTGCAAACGAACTTGAATTTGTTTCAAATACTGAGCATATTCTGCCGTATAACTATACAAATAACAGTGCTACTTCGAACTTCAAACAGTTCGATTTTTAAGTTGTTTAACTTTTGAGTTAAATTTTCCTGTAAAAAATAATGCAAGTTAAATTAATCCGTTCCAAATCCCCAAAATTTACCCAATATAAAACATTTTAAATGTCTACTTTAAAAATCACACTGATAAATAATGATAAAATTTAATTCCAATAATTAAATGTTTTTATTTGTAAAATACAGTAAAAATACTATATATTATATAGTATATAACAATAAATCAATAATAATAATAATAGTGAAAGGGATATTACTGAATGGGTATTGTTAAGATAATATAAAAATAACCCAAAGAAATAATTAAAACGTTTTGAAAAATGATTCCTTGTTCGACTTTCGAGTTTTTGTTCGAGTTTCAAAATCAGACTTTCCTCGAATATTTTGTCCGAGTTTCAAGTTGTTCGAACATCGAAATGTTCGAAGTTCGAGGGTCCACTGTACATGTTTATTTATAAAACGTATTTAACTTGTTTGAACAATATTTAGACTGGTTTTAAGACTCTCGTTCATATTAATTATTATTCAAAAATTATTTTATCACTATAATAAAATAAGAAATCTACTAACGAAGAGACGAGAGTCTAAGATATTCTTCAATACCAAATTCTTCTTACAAATGAGTTGTGTTTTTTTTTTTATAGCTTTCTTTTGCTCTGTAAAAATCTGTTAGCAAATGTATAACACCGTTACATATTCATTTTTGAAAGTAAAATATCGTCATTATGTCTTCATTTCAACTTCATCAGTTGCAGTCACCGAAAACAAATACCCTGAAACCAACAAATGTATTCGTTTTACCACCCGTGGTTACAACATGAAGGACGTGAGCTACCAGTTGAGTTCCGAGATGTCAAAATTTTTCTGCTGAAGAAACATCGCTAACGAACGACAATTTTAATTTAAACACACCTTCGTATAAATCACCTTCTAAATACAGTTCGGTTGACCAAACAATCTATAACCTGTAGGCAAACAAGCCAAAATAATACCATCTTTTATATTTTTTACGGGCGAATTCATAAGTTAGCAAACTATCCATTCATATAGACATCGAATTCGTTAGGCCGTTCATAATTTTTAATTAATAACACAATATTATCACCAACAGATCGATCTTGTGTTCAATACTGGCACGTCAGATAAGAATGATTTAGAATATGCCGTATAAATAGGTGCATAAGTGGCACGCATCTTCTAGGATGTAATGTCCCTGGAGGCAACGGTAGGCACTTGGTTATAGCGGTTTTTGCTCTGTTTTATTTTATAATAATCACGGACTGGGTGTGGTTGCTTCGAACACGCTGTGAGGCGCTCGCGGTATGAGCTACCGCAGTAGGGAACGTGCAGGACCGTACCGCATACATTTCGATCAGAACGCAATAACTAAATCACAAAAAAGCCACTCATAAATAACAAGCACAAGTTTAAGACATCCGTTAAAAACTGTAACGTAAAAGAAAATCATGGTTAAAATAAGAAATCGATCAATGACTCGTTGATACACTGTATCACAGCTATTGAAATAATAATCTAGTCCATAATAAAATAGTCTGTTACCATATCGTTTTCTAATTAAAACTGATATGATTATAACAAAATCAAGAAAATACATTTACGCTTTATAGGCTTGGAAAAAGCATTCGATAAAATCAAAAGAAAAGACGTATGGAGGGGTCTACGAAGGAAGGGAATAGAAATAGCAACAATCGACATAATAAAAGCGATGTACGAAAAACGGTAAATACTGTAAGAACCCAGAATGAAGAATCGGCAGAGTTTGAAACAAAAGAGGGTTTAAAACAAATATCCGTGCTCAGTCCATTATTATTCGCAGTTGTTATAAATAGTGTAACTGAAAAAGTAAAACAAAATATGCGTCCGTTTCACCTAAGTAGCTGGGAAATGGAAAAAATAAACATAACTGAGCTAATGTTCGCAGACGACATGGTCATAGTCGTGGAAACAGAAAAGATTCTGCAACATAATCTAGAAACTCTAAACCAGGAATTGGAAAAAATCAATATGAAAATAAGGGGGAAAAAACTAAAACTATGATGGTTACAAGTGAGAACAAACGGCATAACATCACTTTAAATGGGGTTAGGTTGGAACAGGTAGAAGCTTTAAATATTTAGGAGTAATCATAGAGAAAAATGGAAAAGGAAATAAGCCAAAGTACGGGAAATGTGGGAAAAATACTTAACAGTTTAAGAACAACATTTTTTGGAAATAGAGAAGTCCCAAAACAAACAAGTGGAAGTGGTAAAAAAGGTTATAACTCCGGCACTTTTATACGAAAGTGAAACGTGGACACAGAAATGAAACATATAGGGAACAATTAAAGATAAAATCAGTTGAAACAAAAATACGAGAAAGACAGCTGGGATGGTTAGTTCACGTTTATAGGATAAAAGAAGAAAGGTTAACCAGGAAAGCTTATGAAGCAAGATTACAGAGAAAGGACAAAAGAGGTAGACCGAGAAAATCTGGCAAGACGAAGTAAAAAAAGCAGCAGCTGAAAGAAACATCAAATGGAAAGACATAAATAAGCTAGCACAACCCAAAAAAAAAACAAGGAAAATTTTCAGCACAACACAACTCAACAGTTCTACATCTAACAGTAGAAGAATTCATAATTAAATAATTAATAAATAAATAAGTGATTGCCAAACATTTCCAAAAATTTTTAGCACATTTTGTTACTGTAATATAATAATTGGTTTATTATCTTGGATCAGGTTTTATGTTCTATATTTCTAGTTACTATTTTGTTAAAACAATATCGTTTATACAGGGTGTGTAAAAATTGGCGGAAGCGCTACACGTGGCGATGTTCTTCGTAAAATTCTAAGTCGAAAATCTTAATACGAAAATGTTGTACCATGCTTCCTATGGCCTCAGGAACCATTTAAAGAAAAAAAAATTGGCAACATTGCATACATTGATTTGCGTTTGGACATTTTTTTATCAACAATAATTTTTACTTAGGTATTTACAATTTTTGTTCGAACTGAAAGCCTTCAGTTCGTAAACACAGCTGCAACCTTTTGGGTATCGTAAAACACAAACTAGAAATAATTACGAGAAAAAAAGAGATGACAGCTAATGACAATGTTGCCATATGTATTATTTTCATTCAAATCAGTGATTTACATATTTTCAACACCAATTTTTTAAAGGAAGAACACAATATCTAGGAAAAAATACTATTCGAAATTTATTTTTATTCCAAATTGCAGCTTTTTCATTTGCAAGTATTAAATAATAACGCCTATTAAAGGACTAAATGTCAAAACTTTGAGGACCTCTTGCAGACACAGCAAGCATGGTACAACATTTTCATATTAAGATTTTCGACTTAGAATTTTACGAAGAACATCGCCACGTGTAGCGCTTCCGCCATTTTTTACACACCCTGTATAGTCTAAATTAGGTATTTGTTAAATGTTTAAGTCACAATACAATTAAAACGTTTAAAATCCCTTAAGTACTATATTGCGGGCCTGCACATTTGCAAATCGGTTCGTATGATATTTTTTATTTAAGTAATTATTTTATGTTGACCTCACTGATAGCATGCGAGGTCATCACTGTATATCTTGCGTGTTGCGGAAAAAATAGTTTAAGTCGAAATTTACGACGTGAAACTCTGAACGCCACAGATATAAGCGTCTAAAACGTATGCAAATGTCCCAAAGAAATCATTTCTAGTTCGTATATCATAATTTGTGTGTCTAAGGATGGCTACTAGATTAAATAAATGAGAAAGAACAGGAGAAAGCTGATACATATTACGGCAGTGAATTATGTACTGCTAAACCTAATTTGATGCAATGAAATTGATCCTGTCTTATTAATAAACGACCGTCATAAATATTAAAACATATTGCAGACCAGATTTTGAATGTTTGGATTCATTTTGACTTAATTATATTCGTCGATGTTGGCGATTATTAAAATAAGAGAACGTTTTATTAAAATTCTTCTTATTAGACCTCTACTTTTTGTATTTGACTATCGTAAAATATTTGGGATTTTTCCCTGATACAATCTTGTTCAACTGTTTTGAGGTTAACACAAAAATCCTTGTAGCTACTATAAAACCATTAATAATAGTCAGGAAGTCAGGATACTTGACAATTTGGAATTTTTTATCATTTGATATGGCTTTTGCTTTTTAGGGTTAAGTTGATTTTATTAGAAATCGTTATTTTTGATGGATTTTCTGCGATAATTTTTTTTAATAGCTCCATTTTATAAAGAATCACATAATGGATAATGGTCCAAATTAGACGAAATCAATGTATAGGGAAAAAATTGTCTCAATAAAGTATATTTAGTTTTTCGCTATCACTAAAATTTAAGGATAATTTTTTGTTTTTCCTGAAAACTTAAATTAAGGTGATTATGACAATTTCTATTTCAGATTTGAATTAAGCAAAAAAATATGCAACTTTACTCCAATTTAACTTACTTCGTATGTAGTTCTTAAGATAAACAAGAACTCCAGTTAAGCTTTGAATTTAGGACACACTTTATACATTTTATTATCATAATTATCTGCCAGCATTTATGTAGTAACTGATAATATTTAAAATTTAGCAAAACGCGCCTTTTATTCTTTGCCAAAAATTGTATTGTAAAGAGAAATTTTTCTAGAAATTATCAAAGTAGACCACGTCAAAATTAACAATTACAGACAAAATTAATAATGCGACTTTTAATTTAGTACTGAATATATATTATGCGGCGGTAGAAAAAGTATAGTACAAAACTTGACTTGTAAAACAAATACGCACTAGTGCGTAATATGCTTCTTAAGGGTCTAGGAACATTCTTCGTCCACAATTCTTCGCCCACGATTCTTTGCCCACAATTCTTCGCCCACGATTCTTCGCCCACAATTCTTCACCCACAATTCTTCACCCACAATTCTTCGCCCACAATTCTTCGCCTACACAATTCTTCGCCGCCACAATTTTTCGCCGCATACAAGCACATCATACATTTTATTTGTAAATGTGATTGTTTTTATTTATAACGTTATTTTTACAGATTATTTTACATTAGCCTAAAGCTGTTTTTTTAAATATTAATACATCTTCTTTCAAAATTATGTTTAAAAATCGCTACATAAATAGCATATGTTGTGATTTTTTATCTTGTTTTTGTTATTATAGTATGAATAAAAATTAAGTTAACCTAACCTAATGTAAAATAATCTGTAAAAATTACGTTATAAATAAAAACAATCACATCTACAAACAAAATTTGTGATATGCTTGTATGCGGCGAAAAATTGTCGCGACGAAAAATTGTGGCGGCGAAGAATTGTGTAGGCGACGAATTGTGGGCGAAGAATTGTGGAGGTGAAGAATTGTGGGCGAAGAATTGTCGGCGAAGAATTGTCCGCGAAGAATTGTGGGCGAAGAATTGTCGGCGAAGAATGTTCCGGCTTCTTACAACTCTCGTTATTAAATAAGTGTACCTACTATTAATTTCTTCATTTGAAGCAATTCATAATTTTTTCTGTTTTACTAAATTAACATCATTTACATCCATTTTCAATGTTTTAAAACAAGAACAACTTATTGCTGATAATATGTATGGCATTATTTCAGTGCAATTCATTCATTAATTGGGAAAATAATATACATTTTAACGATTGGAGGATGAAATATTATTTTGAATCGTGAAATGGAATTTTTGCATAAATACCTAGTTATAAGTTCAAATTTATGATGTGAAACAGTTGGATATTAAAACTTATAGTTCCGTCCACTGACTCCGATCCTGTGCTTTGGTGCTACCAGAATCGTGATTCAAGTTAATAATCATTTATCTAGCACAGGTAGTTGCACATAACTTATTTTTATTTCAAACCTAATCATCTCGCAACCTTCGTAAGTGTAGATTGTGCTTAAAAAATTCGACACGCTATTAATAAACATGTACGCAGTTTCTGAATCCCTTAACAACGTTCACAAATTGACAGCTGACTCTTGCTGCTTCTACGTGCGGTTTCCTGCTTGATTTATGACTTAACAGGTCGTTTCCGTTCATAATGTATATCAAGTAATGTGTAACGAACTACTTTTACATCACACGATTACAACTGTAAAAACAACGACCGAATATTAACTACCAAATTTGTTGTATTGTGATTTACGATATTGTATGATAACATCATACCATAAATAAACAAATCCGATATCTCTTAAAAGCTTTAAATTTTTACTAACGTCAAAATTTGTTGTTCCAGATTTCTCAACACAGATGTTGTATTCGTTCGTACGTAAAACTACTTTAAAATAAGTTTTTTGTAGTAGAAACTTGTTTATTTATGTTTGTAAAAGTTTGGTTGGAGTGATTCATGTTAGTATTTATCTTAATGTGTAATAAAAAATCATTTATTTGATCTAAATATGTTATTTCTATCGACCTCTTATTATGCGTATTATTTTTTTGGTGATAAAACTGAGGAAATGTAAAACTAGAGCAGAAACATAACAACAACAGTACTTGAAAAACATATTTAGATCAAATAAGTAATTCTATTAATCCATAATTATGTTTCTTCAAATTATAATTTATATAGATTATACATATTTAATCCAGATTAGTACAGAACATTTGGTTTTTTTATGTCACCGATAGCCCGAAACGAAGCAAAATTAATATTCTAATATAAACAATAATTTTTCAAATATATTATACCCAAATGAATACAATTTTTACTACATATTTCAAATACTAATCCTAAATATTAATTTGCTAACCAGATA
This sequence comes from Elmis aenea, assembly GCA_947652605.1. NCBI lineage: Eukaryota > Metazoa > Arthropoda > Insecta > Coleoptera > Elmidae > Elmis > Elmis aenea. The sequence goes on along the minus strand of OX393579.1, from coordinate 36,197,124 downwards.
ATTCAAAAAGTAAACAAAATATACAGCATAAGTTATATACGGTCTATTTGACCTAGGGCTGTTGAATTTTTGAACTAATCTGTTAATTACACAGACTGTTAACTAATTAAAAAGCTACAATGCATCTACATAAATCTAGAATAATATAACAATATTTTACAATTTAATTTCCAAGATTAGCAAGTGATTTACAAATAAATGTTAAATCATAATGACTAAATAATTTTCCCAAAACTGAACGCATCTAAACCAAATCTATATTATTATTTATTTTAAAGTAAATCCAAATTAGGACAACAAATTCGCTTTTATAAAAACATTTTAATAGGTGCATCCTCGGCTTTCAATTACTATTATCAAACACGTTACATAATTAGCTGATTTTATACAAAAATGGAATTCATATAAATATAGAATTAAAAAAAAGAATGATTCAAATTGAATATTCATGAATCATTCACTTTTATTTTTAAAAGAAAGAAGTGCTCACCGGAAATATTGTAAGGACGGATATTTCCACCACAAATTTGCAAATAGATTTAGTTTTTCGTAAAAAAACTCAATAGGTTTCCCGTATTTTATAATCAAAAACTAGCCAGCAGTTTTTTCCAATTCGTTATTATCCACTCTCTATTTTTAAACTAAAACAATCAAGACATAATTATCAGGTAGGTAAAAACGTTTAAAATTTAATAAGTTTGCTGTACAAAACATTAAGGAGAACGCCTCTCATGGCAGCATTAAAATTAATTAAGTAATGGTAAAGTAACTGGCAAGATAAAGCAAAACCTTGCTAGGAAAAGTGTTATAAGTTATAAGGAAGCTGAGATGGATTAATTTTTTATGCCCAGCCAATGTATCAATCTTTATCAATTCTGTTATACAAGTACGTACAGATGTAGGTACAGGGTGGACTGAATTCGAATGTTTTACCCGTATCTCGGTTACTATAATAGTTAGCAAAAATCTGATATCGATTCGTAAAATTCTAAGTCAAAAATCTTAATACGAAAATGTTGTACCATGCTTCCTATGGCCTCAGGAACCATTAAAAGAAAAAAAAAATTGGCAACATTGCATACATTGATTTGCGTTTGGACATTTTTTTATCAGCAATTTTTACTTAGGTATTTACAATTTTTTTTCGTACTGAAAGCCTTCAGTTCGTAAACATAGCTGCAAACTTTTGGGTATCGTAAAACACAAACTAGAAATAATTACGAGAAAAACAGAGATGACAGTTAATGAAAATGTTGCCATATGTATTACTGTCATTAAAATCAGTGATTTACATATTTTCAACACCAATTTTTGAAAGGAAGAACACAATATCTAGGAAAAAATGCTTTTCGAAATCTATTTTTATTCCAAATTGCAGCTTTTTCATTTGCAAGTATTAAATAATAACGCTTATTAAAGGACTAAATGTCAAAACTTTGAGGACCTCTTGCAGGCACAGCAAGCATGGTACAACATTTTCGTATCAAGATTTTCGACTTAGAATTTTACGAAGAACATCGCCCCGTGTAGCCCTTCCGCCAATTTTTACACACCCTGTATATGTGTTGCAAAAAATAACCGAGGTATGGCTAATTTTGTGAAAATTTTACTATCAAAGTTTGCCATGGTTTCGTAAACAGATGATGTTCGCAATTAAAAAACAACGAAATGTCATTTCCTAGCAAATTCTGCAGCATCCGTTACGTTTTTAGCACTTACAATGTAAACTTGTAAACTTAACATATTAAACTTTTCAAAGTGTTCAAATTTAGCTTTGAACACAATACCACAATAAATAGTTATAAAATGCAATAGAATACACGGATTTGCAAAAAGTTGAAAAATTTACTTGGTTATGACGTTAAGTTGTTTAATAATTGCAAACATCACTTGTTTACAAAAGCATGGCAAACTTTTATAAGGAAATTTTCACAAAATTAGCCATATCTCAGTTATTTTTTGCAACACATACCGGGTGTAAATGAAATGTGGTACACCCGCTTTTTTTTCTTTAGTTTTGATGTTAAATAAATGAAATTGTAGACATATGATATGTGCAAAAAACCGGGCTTTTTGAGTCCTTGCACACATTTGTTTCACTTCCGGTTTCGCCGGAAATGACCCCAACTTTGTTATTTTAAATGGAACACCCTGTATATTTTTATATTTTTGGAAAGAGGAAGTGATTTTTGATGCAACTGCACTATTTTCGTTAATTATTATAACCTCAAAATTAAAAAAAAAAAAAAAATTAGTTTTTTATTAAGAGTGCCGTAACCTGCACAAATTGATTTTTATTATGTCAACAATTGTCCAAAAAACGTTTTTGTAAATTTTAAACGATATTTAGGTTACTTTAATCGGCTTTGAAGGTTGCGGAATCGGTTTTTTGACAAAAAGTCAATTTTTTTAAATAGAACCATGCTGGTACTAGCGGTTATTTAAATCAAGCATCTTCTAACGAATCTATCGGTACCAATAACTTGTATTTTTTATTAAGAATCTACTTCAAAAATTTCAAATTATTGTGAAAATGTATTAAGAGATCCTTTTAATCGCAGTAATCTAATTATATAAAAATGATTACCAAAGTTTGTAGACTTTTTAATTAAATGACTATAGTAGTTAAACATAAAACAACGATCATTTGTTTTGTTTTAGTTATGCACAGTGTACTGCGATTAACAGGATCTCTTAATAAATTTTCACAATTTGAAATTTTTGAAGTAGATTCTTAATAAAAATACAAGTTATTGGTATTGATGGATTCGTTAGAAGATGCTCCATTTAAATAACTGCTAGTACCAGCATGGTTCCATTTAAAAAAAATGACTTTTTGTCAAAAAACCGATTCCGCAACCTTCAAAGCCGATTAAAGTAACCTAATGTCATTTAAAATTTACATAAACGTTTTTTGGACAATTGTTGACATAATAAAAATCAATTTGTGCAGGTCACGGCACCCTCAACCCAAAATTAAATTTTGGTTAAAAAAAATTTGAGGTTATAAAAATTAACCAAAATAGTGCATTTGTATCCAAAATCACTTCCTCTTTCCAAAAATGTAAAAATATACAGGGTATTCCATTTAAAATAACAAAGTTGGGGTCATTTCCGGCGAAACCGGAAGTGAAACTAATGTGTGCAAGGACTCAAAAAGCCCGGTTTTTTGCACATATCATATGTCTAAATTTTCATTTATCTAAAATCAAAACTAAAGAAAAAAAATGGAGTGTACCACACTTCATTTACACCCGGTATATAAAACTATATTTTTGAAGAGCTAAAAAAAAATCTTTTTTATATAAAGTCATGGCCAACTAGGGTTTCCATTTAAAAAAATATGTTAACTTCATATCTCGAAAGTCAAGGTAGCTATAAAAAAATTACTTTTGTTTTTAAATTAAGCTTACAAATCTGTATAAAAAACTGTAATAACATTTTGTTGTATTTTAATAAATAAAGAAGTTATAGCATTTTCAAAAATTACGAAATTCCTTTTTTCGTCTATATTGCCGAAATGGAAAACGATATAAAAAATCTGATTACAGAGGCGTTCTTTTCAAAATAAATAGCTCAAAATATCCCCATATTAGATTTTCGCTTATTATTACGGTAACCGAGATACCAATAAAACATTCGAATTTGGCCCACCCTGTACATTGAGTTGTGTATTCGTGCGTGCGCATTAAGACAAAGAGCCGTTAAAAATGATAAATTGTTGTAATCGAATTGTTTTTAATACGTTATAATATGTTTCCGAATAATTTGTGTTCGTGTAAACTACATGTACCTATAAAACACTTTTTATAAAATGAAATTATTCGATTGGGATTCAAGTCACGCGATGACTATTAAAAAGCAAGAAGTGGCTACCTGATTTATTTTGTAGCGAGGGTACATTATTAAAAGTTATTTTCTTAATACGCTCGGTTACCATACGTAAATCGCTGGAAGACTATGGTTAAGATTCGGTCAGTTATAATTTGAGCAGGTCCTACCGGCCAGAATGTTGGCATAAATTCAGATATAATAGCGCACCCATCGTAGAATTACATTTAATATTTATAACTAGCGATCGGTTGTACTAAGAATTGATTACAGTGGATATGCAGCAATAATTGACTGGAAATGGGGCAATAAATAAAAACTAACCGGCAGATTTTTTTGACAGCATCCGCTTTGTTGGATGGAGGTAGTTATACAGAAGCTAATGGTATTCACTGCTGGCCGCTCTTTATACTTAAACCGGTAGAAAATGCGATACGGCCGCAACGGCAACTGGTTCCTGTTTCCCCTAGCTATTACGATTTTTCTTATTTACGGTAACACGCACTGCGAAGACATGTTAAATATATCATAATTTCGTTATTAGACCTTAATGCTGTTATTTCAAACACCGCTAATGAAACGTTCTGCGACTCAACTGCGTTCATTTTTTAATAGTCAAATGAAACCGAGTAATATTATATAATTTTCCACGAATTCCTACCTGGAATATCAAATTAAACAGCAGCAAATGAAACGCTAATTATTGTTGCTTCTTCATAATTGTTAAGAACTACTGCAACACTACGAAATTACAGCTTTAGGAGTTGGCGATTTTTGACGCTGACGGGCAAAGTATCAATAGAAAAACAACTGAAAACGTTTCATTTCTTTATTGCAGATAAACATAAAAGATATGACCGAGTAAAATTTTCAACTTTTGCAAATCCGTGTATTATTTAGTATTTTATAACTGTTTATTGTGGTATTGTTAACATGGCTATATTTGAACACTGAAAAGTTAGAAAATCACATTGTTTTTAAGTGATGAAAACGTAGCGGCTGCTGCAGAATTTAGTTGAAAATGATGTTTAGTTGTTTAATAATTGCAAACATCACTTGTTTACGAAATCATGGTAAACATCACTTGTTTATAAAATTATGGCAAACTTTGATAAGGACATTTTTACAAATGAGCCATAACTCGGATATTTTTTTGCAAAAAATATATAAAACTATATATTTTTAAAAAGCTAAAAAAATGCTCTTTCATATAAAGTCATGGCCAACTAGATTTTCTATCTAAAAATATATAAGTTAACTTCATATCTCTAAAGTTAAGGTCACTAAAAAAATTTAATTTTGTTTTTAAATTAAGCATAAACATCTGTACAAAAAAAAACTATGATAACATTTTGTTCCATTTTAATAAATAAAGAAATTATAGCAAATTTCCAAAAACGATGAAAATTCATTTTTCGTCTGTAGTGCCAAAATTGAAACAATAGTTTTTTCTAATTTAAAGTAAGGTCTTCATTTATTAACCAAAAATTACGACCATGTAGTAGTTTGAATAGAATGACGGGATAGTGGTCCTTAGGTTTATAAAGAAAACTCTTTACATCAGCTAAATATTTCGGATCTTTATTTGATCCTTCATCGGTAGCTATAAACAAAATACAAAAAGTCCTTAGAATTATAATTTAAGTCTAATAAAGTGCTACTCACCGATGACTATGACGCCACCTTTTGACTTTGTATGTACAAAATATCATTTGCCAATTATTATTCATAACGTTGACATGACTTGACAAGTATTGTGCCCTGTTTTTCTGGAAATTCAAAAGGTTTTTTTGAGATAAAGTGGCAACGTCGCAAAAAAATTATAAAAACAGTTTACTGTCATATGGAGATTTTCTTGCTGAATTCGATATTGCAAAATATACTGGATGTTCATTTTTTTAAAAATACCTTTAGTGACGCCCCACTTTTTTGAAACGCCCTGTACACTTGAATCTAATTTTAAAACATGCACGTCTAGAAATATCATAAGTTTCATTAAAAACTTTTTTTTGATAAGTTGACATTAAGGGCAATAATGGACTTCATCGCACTATTGGCGCACCCTGTATGAATAATATATGAGTAAAAAAAAAAGGCAAATCAAATGCAATGTTTATGTGAATAGCTAAAATTGCGTTATTAGGAAAATCAAAAGTTGATTGTTATAATATCTTTGTAGCTAAGTGTGCCATGATAAAAAAAAAATATTACCCCTCCACCAGTTTATTTCGCATATAAAACTATTTAAATACAACAAAATCTGATTTTTATTTTAAAAACAACAATAACAAAATTATACACACAAAATTAATTTTTCGTCAAGTTGGCTACGCATTTTTTAAAACATCTGAATATCGCTACAAATCGAGATGTATTTCATTTTTTTGCGAATTTAATCTTTGTCTCATTTATTGTATTATATTAATCCCAATTAAGTGTTACACTCTGTATACACATCGGTTTTTTTTTTAGTAAATCTTCTTGTCACTGATGATTAATATTTTTATTTGCATTTAAATCCTATTGATACCTTCATTTCAAGTAATTTTGTCACGTGTCGTATAAAAAATTGCCCGCTTATGATTGACCTGAGCTACAAAGACATTTACATAAAATAGATATTACGTACATATTTACTTTCTAATATGATAAAAAGATAAAAATAGTTCATATCAACAATTTTTTATTTTATAATAAATCTCTAATTGTTTTTTTCACAAATCATTTTTCTTGCGAAACACGCAACCAATCTAGTGGTATTTATGAACTAACTGAAATCAACATCAAAAACTTAATAACACACTACACATTAGAAAAAGAAAAAGATTTGAGTTATTTAATAAAGTTTTGTAAAATGCGTCTACCATAATTTTGATTTGTTTGTTTTTTGTGCGCATACCTAAAAATATTATTGTGAATAATAATAATCAACAAGTAACTGTTCGTAAAGAAAACTTTAATTACTTAGATATTAATTCACACCCATACAAAAAAGTCCGTTGATTTTATTATCGCCCCGTGTAATAATAACACCATTATTTAAAACAGAGTGAGTAGTTTTTTCTTTCCCGACCATAATAGAGAAAGGTTGGTATGGTACGGTCAGCTACCGCTATGTGATACAGATTTGAATGCGGCACTGCCTCAACCAATTAATCTACATTCTTACACCTGTAATTTAACTCCTCTAGAGGTCAAGCTGACAGAAGTTTCGCTAAACACTTTCATGTATACCGCGCCGTTCTATCGTTCTAGCGTTCATTTGTTTAGAATTACAAACATTTGCTACTACATTCAAATGTTTTTATCTTATTTTTATTTTTAATAACTAACGAGGCAAAAGTTTATCTCATACACAAATATGTAGCAAGAAAAAAGGAAAAGTTATTACTAATTAAATTCTGAGAGCGATTTTTTAAATTTTTAAACATGGTTGTTTAAAACTTGTGTTGTTAATTAAGGACAGAAATATTTATAACAAATGTTCAATTTTATTAAATAAGAATGAATCAAGATTTAAATTTGCTAGGTCGTTTTACAACAGAAGTTTTATGGTTGATGATGTATGTGTGTTCCTGTTCATATTATTTATCAGATGCATTATTTGTTAGTTAGTAGGTACATACCAACTTCTCAACATATGTTTATTAATTTAAAAATCAATTTATAATAACATTTAAATCCATCAGTTTTATCATTAAACTGTTCATTAACATAAATTTGACTTTTGTAGTTTTGTTAGTAATTAAATTCTAATATTTCTGTCAACAATTAACTGCCATACGAATAAGATAGACAAAACTGTATTTACATTTAAAATGTAAAACACCATTTTTTTAGTTTGTTATTTATTGATGTAAATCCAACAAAAATAATTCTTATCAAAAAAAGCGCGAGTGCGAACTTTAATTAAATTAAATTGTTCACTTTATTTCCCAAAATGTAATTTGATTATATCAAATTAAAACACCTTGGTGCATTTAATAATTAACAGACAATAAATTGGTGCGTTTTTTTAATGCCTAGATATTAAGTTTTATTTCGTACTTGAGAGAAAACATTATATAAAACAATTATAATATAACATTGCTTTAGAGTTTCGTAATTAATTGAATTCAAAAAATAAAAATTGTGCACCTGCAATTAAACTAAACCAAAAATCGTTAGATGTACAAATGTACATTATACCTAATTAAATGTAGAAATGTAGAAAACTGTGGAAGATGCATTTTTGCTGAAGTCTGTTATGTGAGGTTTTAGATTTATCCTAGACGTTTCCACCAAATAACAGCACAATCTAATACGTAAACAAGTAAACAGGATGTAATTGCCGCAGTATAAAATTTAAATATTAATTGCTACTTACCTTAGCAAATAACCTCATTTTTAGTTTTTTTCCCAAATTTCCTGTGCGGTGATAAAAAATCAAGAAAAACCTCCAATTCTTCAGGATATTACGCTTAAAGTTATTATATTCATTATCAGCTTATTTATTATCGCTTAAGTTTATTTGTCTGTAGGTATATCCGTATCAATACTGAAATTAAAATAATGCATTGCACCCGAAAAGCACCAAATATTACAAATCAACTGAGTTGTCGAAAACATATTTATTGCAAAGAGATTTGTGCCAAATATGATTGATAGCTATACACTTACATTAAAACTGTTCATATTTTCTTAATACGCGATTTTTTTTGGTTATAACTTGGTAAGTACATTAAATTTCTGCATACAAAACTGGATTAATACCGGGTGATTCAGTTTGACTGTGGCACCCCTATAACTTTTCAATTATTGAAAATAACTCCAACAAACCTTATATTTTTGAAATCGGCGAGAAATTATCTATTAAGTGATGTGTTTTTGTCACCTCTACGATGACGTATGTCAAATCCGCGATAGGCAACTGTTTTTTTTTAAATTACATAGTATACATTTTTTTGTTGATTCGGATAGAGAATTTAATTCTGAATCCAACCATGTATTAAAAAAATATGCGTACATGAGAAAGTTTTCGAGAAAAATCAGTTCAAAGTTTATTTATCAATTTATAGCAACCAGTTTATTTAACATAACAAAAAACGATCACCTCTGTAAATGACAGTTTAAAGTTTATAACCTATGTTGTCAATATTTTTAGTTGTTAATTGTTAAGTGAAAATGGAATTTTATACGAACCAAGAAAAGTTAGAAATGATTTTAATTTACGGAGGGTGTGGAAGAAATAGTCCTGCTGCAAAACGTTTGTCACGACAGGTTTCCGGATAGGCCGTTGCCATCCGATAAAATTTTTGCTCGATTGTCAAAATACTTAGCTGATACTGGAAGTTTTAAAAAGAAAAGAACTCTTTTTAAACCTTATACAGCAAATAACGAAGAGCAGTCGCTGAACATCTTAGCCCGAATTTATGTGGATCCTCATATTTCCATTCGTCAAATGGCTGCAGAAACAAATATTTCTTATTTGTCCAGTCAAAGGATTTTAAAAACCAATAAAATGCGGCCATAGAAAATACATTTACAGAGGTGATCGTTTTTTGTTATCTTAAATAGACTGGTTGCTATAATTGAATAAATAAACTTTGAAGTGATTTTCTCGAAAAATTTCTTACGCATGCATACTTTTTTAATACACGGGCAGATTCAGAATTAAATTCTCTATCCGAATAAACAAAAAAAAATGTACACCATGTAATTAAAAAAAAAACAGTTGCATATCGCGGATTTGACATACGTCATCGTAGAGATAACAAATGCAAATAGAGAATTTGTCACCGTTTTCAAGAATATAATGTTTGTTGGGGTTATTTTCATTAATTAAAAAGTTATAGGGGTGCGACAGTCCGACAGTCAAACTAAATCACCCGGTATAACATGAATCTACTTTATTTTAATGGCAACCTAGAAATTTTAAGCTAATTTATAGCAGCAATTAATTATTTAATTATTGTTACACAATCTCCAGTCTTCACATCCATTTATACAGGCTGTCACACAAAAAACGCCGCAAGCTGTAACTCCGTTATTTGTGGTCCGATTTTGGTGAACAAAAAAACTAAATGAAATGTCTACTCAGATACTATAAACTGAATTGGATTTCAATTTTTTTCAAGGTCAACTTAAATGTCAAACGATTGTCAATTTTTTTTTCCAATTGGCACCATCTATTTTTTTTTACTAAATCTGGTAAGCATTATTTTTCTGAATTCAATGATGTAATCATAAGTTAATTTTAGTGTAAAACTAACAAGAAATAAAAAATAAAAGTTTAACTAAAATAGGTTAGGTTTCACAAAATTTTCAAGCGTGCCGTGGAAAACAAAAAAATCCAAATCAACAAATATCATTTAAATACCATCTAAATACCACACTGATGGTATTTAAATGATATTTGATTAAGATTTTTTTGTATTCCACGGCACGCTTGAAAATTTTGTGAAACCTAACCTATTTTAGTTAAACTTTTATTTTTTATTTCTTGTTAGTTTTACACTAAAATTAACTTATGATTACATCACTAAATTCAGAAAAATAATGTCTACCAGATTTAATAAAAAAAAAATAGATGCTGCCATTTGGAAAAAAAAATTGACTATCGTTTGACATTTAAGTTGACCTTGAAAAAATTTAAATCCAATTCAGTTTATAGTATTTGAGGAGACATTTCATTTAGTTTTTTGTTCACCAAAATCGGACCACAAATAACGGAGTTACAGCTTGCGGCGTTTTTTGTGTGACAGCCTGTATAAATGGATGTGAAGACTGGAGATTGTGTAACAATAATTAAATAATTAATTGCTGCTATAAATTAGCTTAAAATTTGTGCGGATGGAACGCTGGACAAAACTGCGGTAAAAAGCGGCCTCTATTTTTCAGAAAAACTATCTTAAAGATATAAGTTAGCAAAATTAAGAGAGAGAGCACATAAAAAATGCGAATGCTGGTAAAAATGTAAAAGACGTGAGATCACCGAATTTGTTGTTTCGAATATAATAAGTATTCCACACACGACTTCTGTAAAATGATCACAAATACATAAATCGTATTATTTTTACAAATGTGTGGTAGTTTATTTATATTTTATAATAGAAAGGTACGCGCCATGTATTCTAAGCCACATACGTCAAATGGTGTATTTGAATATTTCCAAAATTATTTCGAATTATACTAAATCTGTATCTTTTGTTAAGTAATTTGTAAGTGTCATTACTAATTTGTAACTTTACACCACGTAACATATAAAGCATTCAAAAACACCGTTACACACTTTTACACAGAGACACGCAAAGTTTTGAAAGCGTAATGCATGGTGAGAGGTGACAGCACCGGCAATTAATTCAAACATTTTTACAAATACACCAAAGCGTCAGATTACTGAGCAGTTCTCTTGTAATAAAGACCCAACTAATAGCTATTTTCATGTTAAAAACATACTAATACAAAATTTGATTTGTGACAGACCTTTAGCGGCAAACATTTATCTTTTAACTTTTTAATCTCATAAAATGTTGTCCAAATAGTCCTATTATGAGTGTATTAATTCTACAATTTCCCAACATCGCCCATTACAAAAAATCACTTGACACTAACCACAATATAATATCGCGGTAGGCGGCATTGTTCAGTTATACACAACTACAATATATAATATAGAACCGTATTATTGTGTAAAAATTTGGCATATCGGATTCATTTCAAGCCCTCAAAGATGTGGGAATATAAAATCAAAATACTGTCAAACTGCAGGAGGCCTCACGATGCTATTGAAGCCGACACAATACAAAAAACTCGAGAAAAACCTAATCAAAATGTAACAGAGGTTCTGTGCACAAGACAATGGCTGACGATATAGCCACAGAAACGAATCTCAAAACAATATGCACTGAACAAATCCAGCCAATACTACCATACAAAGTTGTGCATGATACAGAGCGTTACACAAAAACAATTCTTATTTTTCAGTTTCCCTATATCAAGCTTTAATTAAAATTAAACCTTAATAAATATGAATATTTATTCGTGTAAGTTTAATTAAAAATGTAAGTCACAAAATAATGATTTTTAGTCGAAAAATAATAAAACATAATTAGACGCGTTTTAAACTGTCAGTTACTACAGCGATCGTGTTTTGTTTAGTTAAATACAACGATTTTGTAAAAAATAATTAATACATTTTTATTCAATTTTCTCAAAAAAAATTATGTAGGTACAATTATTTTTTTAATGCACTATCGGATCTAGAATTTAATTCTCTATTAGAATCAATAAAAAAGTATACCATGTATTTAAAAAAAAAAAAAAAGTTGACAATCGCCAGTCTAACATATTTCATCGTAGAAAAAACATTTGAACGTAATTCGACAAAAAAAAATTAACGATTTACAAAAATATAAGGTTTATGGGGGTTTTCTCTTAAAATAACAAAGTTATAGGGGTGCGACAGTCAAACTGAATCAGCCTGTATATTTAAGGAGTGCCAAAAATTGTAAAAAAATTAATTATTTATTAAGTTTAACGACTTTAATAAACAAAAATGAAAGGTTATTATTTTAAATAATCTAGCAACAATAAATTTAAAAACCTATTAATATAAACAAATTAAATAATTTCTTTGTAACGAACATGTACTTGGTTAAAGAAATACTTTTACTAACTTTTTTCAATTAACGAAAACTATAAACAGAAAGTTAAATTTTGTAAACGTTGCTATTCTGATGGTTATAACTCTAATTTTCTGCTTTAGTTACATTCATTACATTCAAATTAGTAATTTCATTCATTAAAATAATAAATAGATTATTTTGCTTTATTTTAAAGTTCTACATTACAGATATATAATTTTTTATTACAAGCATTAAATAAATTAATGCAATTTGGTTAACGTTCTAAATTGTTTAAGTAACTTAGCATTTCCTTATTGTTTTAAAATAATATAAACTAATTTAACTACGTGATTTTCTATAAATATCGCAATCCAGCCTTGATATAACGGAAACTATCAATTAACGAACTGATATTAAATGAATAGTGCATGTATTGGTATCATTAATAATCTGTTAACCCGTAGTAATCACTTCTAGATACTCACCCCATAGATCACGGTTAGCTGAGCATGACCGAAGCCCACTACGCTTGCTAGGGCATGTAAACGGAATAAGCTTACAGATTTAACCAGCTGTTAAAACAAACGTGGTATTTAGTTCTGCTAAGTTAACTTAAATCACAATTTATACGCTTCTTTACATTGGTTATTTTAATCAGATTTATTTTAATAAACACCTAAAATACTCGATAATACAAGTGTAGCGGATAACATTGATTTTTGATTATTATTATTAAATTTTCACTGCTACTACATACTAATTTAATAATCTTATCCGCAGTTTTCGTATTGATTCGTTTTACTACATAACTACGTATGTAGGTAACGATATATTGTGACGTGCCGCTTGGCATTAATTATTTTTATAATACTTTTATCTACTTTTTAAATAAATAACATGGACCAAACACTGACGCATCATTTACTAAAACATGCAATACTTCAAAAGAGCCAATTCATAAGGATTACAACTTTAGTCAAACAAATTTACGTTAAAGTACTACGGTCCTAACTTGGAGTGTACAACGTCAGTGTTTGGGTTTTGTCGATCAACAAACGATTTGTTAATAATTTTGTACATCATAAATAGGACACACTAGACGCCACTCGTACAATATTACAGAAAACAATGACAAGGATACAACTATAATAAAAAAGGATGACAACAGGGAAGCAAAAATCTTGGACAGCGCGCTTAGGTAGTTAAGAATCAACCACCGAGAAATGTACAGCCAGTCGAAAAATAAAGGAGTTTGTTGTTAAAACTTTTGTGTTTTATTTGTTTCTTACTGTGTAATAATTGCTCTAGACCTGTGTTTTACGCAAAACAACGCTTAAGCGTCCAACTACCTTATAAATTTGATCACAAGTCATAATTAAAAATATAGTAAATATAAGAGTATTAAAAGTTTTCTTCCTCAACAGTGCGATAGTTCGTTACAATACAAAGGTCTTTCTGTTTGCCTATCTGCCTATCCGTCCGTCTTACCCATTGCCAAAGCAAATAGCAGTAATAACGACTAAATGTATTAAATGCCTTAAAATAAACGTAATAAATCACAAATTATAAATTGTTTGTGTCAAAATTTAAAAAAAAAAAAAAAAAAAAGAATTTGAGATAAGGCTTTGTTTTGGGGGGGTAGGAGTTAAAAGACCACCTTACCCGGGCTCCCAATCAGAGGGTGGTCCCAAATGACAATTGAAGTCTTTGGAAAACTAAAGTTCACAGTGTTCATCGTGGTTTATAATTCAATAATATTAAAAATAAAAGTGAAAGAAAAATCTAAACTTTGTACGTTTTATAAACTTCATTCATTTATGGCATCGGCTTCATTAAACCTCTCAAAAATTGTTTTTAGAAATATTTTTATACAATTGTATAGGCCAAAACCTTTCTTATTGCAGTTAAAATATTCTTGATTAATTTAAAGGATAAAATTTCCAAAAATGTTAGCCATATTAAGTTTAATTAAGTTTTCGCTAAATATTATACATTTTTCCTTCATTATCTTTTTATTAAGTAAAATTTAATTTTAATTTCGTCCTGCTTTAATAAACGTTGCGTAAGAACAGCTAAAAAGAAAAACTAAAATTGCATAAAAATAAATGAACCTGATTTACACTACTTGTTTGGCGACAGGGGGTAGTAAAAAATATTGCAACGCGAGCAACCATAAAGGTGCTGAATATTTTAAAAGTAATACCGCAAGAAACTTGCACGTAATACCATTAAGATGCAATTAGACCAGTTGAACAACGTTCAACAAGTGGCTTGAAACAAAAAAGTGTTGCCGTCTACTACCTTTGAAACACTGTCAACAACTTGAATAAGTGTTGTAAATGCATCGTTCAGTATGGATTGCAAATGTCATTGAACCTATACGAGCTTTGAAGAAGCATGGTCCATGGGCCGTCATGCACAGAATTTAATTTATGACTTATTTCCTTCAACAAAATCTTTTTCCACAAACTATAACTAGAACAAAATTAATGTCCAGTTTTAAGCGAATAATATTTTTGAACCAGACTGGTTTAAGTCCTATCTCATTCAAAATAACATCAAAATTGTCGTTTCTAAATAAAATACTAAAATTTTGTTAATTAAAAATCTTTTTGGAGTAAAGTGTAACAATTTTACTAACAAATTTTCAGAGAACGTAGCAAATGTTCTTAATTTAACGATATGTTACCGACTAACAATACATTAAACTTTTGAGTTATAAATAATTTTTAGGACAATGTGGATTAACCTAGGAAAATACATTAGAAAATCTCGGAAGAAACGTAATTCACGGATTAGGCGAATATTAAAAGCAAAGAAAATTCCAGTCAAAGATAATCCCAAAAACCGCTCACCTTAATAGTCAGAATTATTTATAAGAGCTACGTTGCGGTTATAATTTAGGAACTGTTTTAGTTCTGATGGTTCTAGTTTTCCCCAGTGAAGGTTAAGTAACGCTGACGGAGTTAAGCCTCGTTCACAGTGTGACACTAGATGCCAAGGAATCAAATGTCGTATAGTGCCGTCGTCTGAACAGCCCCTTATGTAGCCACGGTGTCATGACGCTAGTGTCGTGACACTGACATCAACTGCCAACTTTTGATAATAAAAATGCGGTATTTGACATAAGCATGGTAATACTTTTATATTTTGACAGCGCGTATTTCTCATAATAGACAAATAATATATACATTTGTTTGTGATCGATTTTCAATTTATCATGTCCTCAATAGCAATAGATGTTCTAACGGTTTTAGAGCATTATCAACAATATTCTTGTTTATGGGACAATCTATTCTCGAATATTGAGACTTCAAAAGAATTAGTTTACAACATTGGTTGCTGCATTTACAAGTGCGGCCATTTTTATTTTGATGTCGCGACACTCAAATATATCTATGTGTGAACCTGTGAACATCCAGTGCCGTGACATCGAATGTCAAGCGATGTCTTGACGCTTGTGTCACCATGTGAACTACCTTTACGGGGGAACATCTAGTGTGGTGACACCGAATATCAAGCGATGTCGTGGCACCTAGTGTCACCATGTGAACGAGGCTTTAGTGTCCCTGCAAATTAAAATTTTTCGTTGCCTGCATACAGGGGCGTCGAGAGACGTCGCTGGACCTGAGGGGAAATTTTTAGCACCGTCCTTCTGCCGTTAATTAGCGTGTAAAAACAAATTGTATAATAATTTCCGCGCCCCTTTAAATCCCGGGACCGGGAAATTTTACCCCATCATCTCTGCCTGCACTGATACTAAATATGTTTTTAAATTTGTTTAATGTTTTACTCCATCAAACCTCTTCGAGTCGATTTAGTGGTATCCATTTATTATTTCATTACCACTGCTATTAGCATTAAATGCAGTAATTAAAACGTAATTAACATCTGTTTTAGGTTATAGCATCTCTGCTCTCATTATATTCGTAATTATCTCAACTAAAGCGTATATCAGTTCAGTCAATTATATTTCAACATGCAAATATGTCATAAAATTCAAATATGGTAATCACATATAAACCGATGTTTTGTCGACTAATTAGCTCTATACGAAAAACTGTTTCCCATTTAAGATCCGGACATAAAAGTTTTTTGATAAGGCTCAGATAGGTTCATTATGTTTTACAACTCGATATAAAACAGTCGGGAGTACAACGTTATTATTATCAGATAAACTGCACATTTTATGGTTAGGCTACAAAACACTAACGAAATGAAATGAATTGACAAACATTCTTATGGAAATTTCGTTGAACACTTGTAAGTGTTTACTAGCGGTTTACTTAAAAGTGAGTATTTAACCTAAAAATTAAAATAACTTATTGAAATACAGTCGTTTACACAGATATCTTACCAATACCCAACTTATAACCAAGAAAACATTTTTACTACTTTGGTAACGTGTAAAGAAGTTTAATCAATGAGCACATTACTTGTAACAATCTAGTGTTCTTATTCCTAAAAATTCAAACCTAGGATTTTTTTAAGAATCGAATTGAATTAATGTTGTTTATTTCTAAGGGGATTAAAATAATTATTAAGATATTTATTTAAAAAAAGCATCATACCCTGTAAGTAATTGTGAATATATTTACTCATTACATTTGAAGAAAATTCTTGTATGCTCTCATAAACAGACAATTCTCGATTACCGAACGTTTGATTTATGGACATTTGCATTAACAAAAGTCACAATTCAAACAAATTTCTTAATAATTATAAATAAATTATAAATTTTCGCTCAATATAATTATAAAATACAATTTCGGTGTGAAAAATATGTATGCTTGCTCAGGTGTATAACGCACAGTATATTTTTAGAGGTAGTTTGTTTATTACATAAACCTAGCTAACTTAAAAAATATATAGAGTCGATTCCTCTTCGTCGAAACACCGGTTAACCGAAGCAGCCGCTTATTCATGCCAGATTTTAAAAAAAAACGAAACCAAATTAAGAAAATTACAGCAATTTACTTCGCTTATTTGGGACATTTAATCAGGACAGTAAATTTATTTTTATTATATATTTTTTAGTTTAAATATTGTTTTAAATAATTTAATTGTTTAAGAATTTACACATCATTTTATTCTTTCTTTGATCGTTAATATTGTTTATAGAATTTTTTTGTTTAAGAATTTATTAAAATATTACCTATGTTTATTTTTGTTTGTTATTTTAAAACCTTTATGCCCGTTAGTAAAGTGTATGGAAAACACAATATGTAACTGACAGACGCCACAAAAACAACAACTTGAGCTTTGACTCACACGTGTGCATTTGAAAGCATTTTACGACCTAGCAATTTGTTTTGAATAGATGTATTTCGTTTTTTACTTTTGTAATCTTCGCATAATTGGAGCAGCCGCTTGATTGAGCCAAAATGTTCTAGGCCTGATGAGTCCCGATTAAGCGGAATTCGCTATATTATCTTAAATATTAACATAAATAAAAATAGAACTATTTTAATTTGCAACAAATTTGTACTCTTGTTTTAAAAATATATATATACACTTTTTATACTAATTTTTAAGCAATTTATGCTTTTTTATTAATTGTATTATTCTGGAATTATTAATATAGATACTTTTTTTTTAAATGGATATAAAAAAATTGCGGCACTATAACAACCAGTACACTAAACAAGCAAAACATATCATCATTTATATACGAACCGTGTTTTATTGTGTATTTTTAACTTTTGCAGTAATGGCAAAACAGAGACAAATAATAACATACCTATATAATTTTTAATTTAATTTTTTAATTTTTATTATTTGTTTTTACGAGTACTTTCGCATATTTCATTCGATTCCAGGGGGCAAGTGCCCCGTTTGCCCCCCTGCGTACGCCCTTTATTGCAGCTAACATAATTTGAAAATCGCTAGATTTAATCGAAAAACATAAAAAATGTTGTGTACCTACCTAAACTATCGTATGAGTAAATACTAAATAAGAAAATGAGTATTTGTAAAACTGGTTTAAATTTAAATAAAAACTTAAGGTAATCAATTTAAGCAATTAAAACTACTTTTTGAAAATGGTGTAGTATTTTGCTTAGTTTAAAAAAATCTCAAACGGTAAGCTGTTGTTTCATTCATGATTCTTGAGTCAGGTAGAAGCATAGCTTTGTTTATAACCTGAGTTTGAATAAGGTAAAGTATTGAATTAGAATGCTATGTTCGGTATAAACAAACCACATGAAAATTTCTGGAATATTTGTGGTTTATCAATATGTACATGTATTTTTCAAAAATGCAATCCTAAACCAGTTTTACTCATTTAATGTGGCGTTCTGATCAATTAATTTATAAAACAGGCCCTCGATTATGCTCCTGGTATTAATATATACATTAAGAAGATTAATTGAGTGCTATATGTCACAATATGTCGTCCATAAATCACGGAACAAATAAAACATAAAGAAACCAAATTTAAAAGGACGTAATATTATTAAAAACAACGGAGTGTATTAATCTTATCTGGTCCGTGATATTCATAACGGCTTTTTGAGTGTATAGTCGTGTCGACTTTCAGCGTCGCATTCTGTAATATTATTAAGTGGACTTTTTGTTCCTCTTATTGGATCAACGATAACACCACTAATAGATTTGTTATTATAGTTGACTGTCGCATATGAAACGACTACAAATTCTATTTATAACGCACCTGAAATCTCTATAACTCTTATCAAAACACCCAATATTTAGCGAATTACTTTGTCAGGGTATTACTTGAGTAAAGAAATGAGTGAAACTTGATGATCACTACTTTAAGAATCCACGATTTTTGTAAATCAAGAAATTAATTCGGTAAAAGGCATTTAAATTTAACTCTAAGCATTTAAAAGTCAATGTATAAAAAGATTTATTGGAATTGTATTAAATTGCTCCTTGCATGATTTATAAATAAAAGTTCTTGTATGTGTATACGCACTACAAAATATTATCTGGACAGACAAATTAGTCTATGTTGAACTAAAATCCTGTCATGATTAGAAAGTAAAAGTATCAATTTTATAGGTAATTAATTATCTTCAAAGTACACAATTTGTGTTTCAAGGATGTTTCCTGATTCCTGCTAAGATTCTGTTGCAGTTTTTGTTTTTATTGTTTGTTAAATTATATCATTCAGCTACATCTTAGTGTGAATCATTAACAAAAACAATGTATCTCCACTTTTTTTATTGGGCAAAGTTGTTTTTACAAAATAAAATAGTAACATATTCTAATTCATTCGGATACTTTTTTTTTGAATTTAATTAATAAGAAATTTATTTTAACAACTAGAAATTCCAATATAATTTTATTAGTATCCATGAAATAAATATTTGACAAAATAACACAATCATATCAGTAAAATTAGACACTCAATGATGCTTCTTGTAAAATCAAGTGAGCCGTCACTATTTTTATATTCTCATATTAATTTCACTTCTGATGTTCTATAAAACCGTCAAATAAAACGCATATCTAACAAAAAGATTTTGTCAGTGTTTATTTTAATTAAGATATAAAGGATAATTTATCGCAAGAATTTTACAGGCAGCTCGAATTACAATAAAATATTCAACATTCACATCGAAGTAATTTGATTATGTATATAGAAGCTTTATGTACATTTTAAGCAACATGTAGCCATTTAACAACCAAAATAGTGGTGCAAAAATTGAATTGAATTTTGAGATTTTTTGGATTACAATACGAAAATCTTTATGTACAGATTTTTTTAAAAATTTTAATGCTGTAATAATCTTAATCTAATACATTTAAGTTGTTGATGATTATCCATTCAATAACTCGGGCTCAGATAAACGTGAAACAGTAATAACTTTTATACACGTTGTAGCTGCGATTATTATAGCTTGCCGCCTCTTTTATATCGACATTTCGATATCGAATTTTCGATATCGCCCACCTATAGGTATAGCAACAAAGTCCAGCATCGCAGTTGACAGTACTGGATACAAAGAGCTGCCACTTACGGCGTTTTCTTTAAAATAATGTATTTTCCTAAAGTTTCAAAAATTACAATTTTTGCTTTCTAACTTTAAAAGTTAAAACATACGTGTGTGATTTTTCATATAGAAACAATAGTGAGCCATGATTTTTTTTTCGATTTAAAATGTATAATGCTAGACATACCTAGTTATTTTAAAAAATTAAAAAATTACAAATATTTTCAAATTTTATCAACGTATAAAAAAATTTTAAAATAAAGTAGGCTTTGGAAACAACAAAATAATACAAAAGTAATAATTGTTTTATGTATAAGCATTTGTTTATAATTTTACAAATATTTATATTAAAGCTCAAATAAAAATTTACAGCTAATATAATTGAATCAGAAAAAATCTAGCCAAGTGTTTTAAAAATGTCGTCAGTAAATACCAAAGGTTTGGTACAATTTTTCAATTGCTCTGCTCCGGCATCAAAATGCTTGCTCCAGCTCCACTCCTTACTCCAAATATTGTTAACATTTTTAAGAAACATTTTTTAATTAAAGTTTTTTTTACTGAAAACCAAGTTTTAATTTTATCGGATGTATTGAAGTTTGTCAAAAATTACAATATTTGACCCTAACAAACAAGTAAAGATAAATTAATGTTTGAGAAAGCAAATTATTGATCATCAAACGTTGAATAAAAGAAAAAAAAGTAATTTTTTAAAAAATTGTACATAATAAACTGGATCAGTGAAGCAATCAAAATTATGTTCCGGATTCCGCTCCTGCTCCGGGCAAAAACCCATTGGTCCACTGCTCCGTGCTCCAGCTCCGTGCTCCGCTCCAAACCCCTGTAAATACTCTATGTGCTGTCCAATTTATTTGTTAGTTCAGCGTATTATGTATATCCATGGCCCTCCTAATACGTCGTTGTCTGTTCTTCAAATGCCACTACACACTTGGATACTTAAATTTTCACTTGCCGTCAAACTTGATAAAAATTTTAAGTAAATTCCACAACATAGTTGAGCAAAGTTACATTACGTGTATGAGAATACCTTCAATATGGCCCATAAAAACTTATTTAAACGATTTATTATTGTTAGATAAAAAGTTTTAATGCGAAAAACATAGAATTTATGTATTGCTTCGTTGTTTCCATGACTTACCCAATATTTTCATTTATTAAAAAGTAACTAAAGTTAAAAAGGTTTGTAAGTTTCGTATTTTTAAAATGGCTAAGCCAACCAATATAGATTTAAAATGAGAAAAAAACGTTAGCATTTATAACATTTTATAGTTAATTATGGTGCTAATTTAAAAAAAAAAAACAAATGTTACTTTTAAACTAATAAAAGAACATTTGTTTTATTGATTTCATTAGATTTTGCTTAAACAATTAAATGAAAGACCTTATGAAATTATTTTTGGAGGAACACTAACGGAGTTAAAACACATTATTAAAATTACTTCTTTGACAATAAAATTATAAATGGTTTCGAATTTTTCTCCAAAAACACTTGGTTATAATGCAACATAATTTAGGGATATGGCCAGATACATTAGGAAAACATATTATAAGCATGAATATGATAAAGACAAAGTCAATGGTCACAGCAAAGAATCATTAAACGGTTTTAATTATGCTAGAAGAAGAAAGGATAAAACAGGTATCAAATTTTAAATATTAAGAAACGATAATAATTGCAGAAAACTGTAATTTAGACGAAACTCGGGCACTAACACAAAAGCAAAAACAAAGGGTACAGACGCAAGAGTTGAGATTTTTGAGAAGAATAAAGGGATGTAGACTAATCGATAAGACATAAAGAAAAAGATGGAGGAGACAAACCGATTGAGATGGTTAGGACATCTACTACTCACGCCAGAAAGCCGGAACGCAAAACTGGGATGGGAAACGAAGTTTGAGAGAAAAAGAAGTGGAGGAAGATAAGAAAAAATGGGAAAACAAAGGGAGGCAACTATTAGAAGAAAAAGGAGTCAGTTGGAGATATGTGCCATAGTTAGTCATGGTGGATATTTTATTATTGCTATAATTTTTATAATAAGCAAGACAGCCATGTAGTTCCATCGAATTTGCACCACCCTGTATGCATAGATGCATTACAAAACTCATCTCAATAACTCAGGAGCGCTGAGGCCGTGTCTGTCCTTAATTTGAGTTTTTAATGCTCGTATAAATCCGCACCGTAATGATCATTATGGGTTGTGTTCAAAAATACCACAACAGTTAGTTCTGAGTATGTGATCAAATCATAGAAAACGAAAAACGACACAAAAAATAAACCATTGATGGTTTCTGTCGCTCACGAACTATCGTGGTTCGCGTGTTACTTGTTTCTTTCGACGCTCTCTTACACGGCACGTGCAAGTCACTACATCCAGACTACTGTTATTCTAAATTGTTAGGTTTGCAGCAGTAACATTAGAAAAAACATTGTCATAATTAAGCAGTAAGTGGTCATAAACGTGTTTTAAAAATAAACGTAATTGTAGGAATTCTGAATACATATTAAGGTTTTAGTAGTTGCTCTAAGGTGCACTAATGCAGGAACCTATTTTCGAATACCAGTAGGTGTTAACGAGCTGTGAGCAATAAAAACTTCCTTTAATGTTTGTTATGGGTTTTTGTTTACTAGCAAATTATATTTGTTTACACATACATTTACAGAACTATTCGCTGTAATAAACGTTAAAGCAAAACTAGTTTTTTTTATACGATTCGCAAGTCGCGAAACATATCATTAAACAACACTAATTCAATTTGTTTTAATTATGATTACAATATATTAATTGCAAATCACATTTATCATTATTAAGAGATATGACAACAAACAGATTTTTTGATTTAATAATTATGAGAAACATTTCCTAGTAGTAAATGCATAATTAATTGTGTCGTTTATTAAACTTTCATCAAGGTGTAAAAAGTTGAAGACAGAGTAAATAATAAATTTGATAAAAGCAACTTTCTTAACTGAATGTTCCTCATAAACTCTAACACAAAAATTGTCGAATGTAAACGCAATAAATTTATAGCAACATGACTTTGAACATCAAGTCAGCACTTGTAATCGTTCTAAGTACTATGAGCAGTACGTAGTATATAACGTAGAGAAGACTACATAATTATATGTAACACTCTACCTTTCAAATGTACTTTAATACAATACATGAGTAATATCTTGATTTTTATTTCAAGGTAATTCGTTTATGAATATTTATGTTAAGGTTATTATTTACCGTGTATTTAATGGAAAACAGTTTCATTAAAACGAAACACTTACATTTTAGGTAACCTCGGTTATTAATTATGACTAAGTACTTTCTAATTAACTCCAAAATAAACACAGCAATATACATTACAATTTATATGCGGTACTATACAAGTTATATAGCCCACACACTCAATCCAAAAAGAATTCGTTTATTTTGAAAGTGGCTTAAGTCACTTTATGTTATTTTAAGAAATTAAATGTTTTGCAATTTAATGTGCATAAAAATATTTATACCAACTATAGAGAATTTTCACTTATATTTGTTATCTGGGTTACTTATAGGTATATTTTGTTCAGTATACAGGGTGCCCATTTTTCTAACCTGTTGTATGGGTAACTCCGTTAATATTAGAGATACAGAAACGTTTAAATTAGCAAATTTGTGCAGAATTTAAAGGGAAATCTGATGCCATTTTCAAATTTGACCTACGTCATCAACTTTTTAAAATATTTTGAAAAAACTGAAAAAGGTCGATTTTTTCAAACTTGAATAATTCCGTAACCATATGAGTTTGAACCAAAATAAAAATTGGCTATTATAGATGTTTTTACGTAGATTTTAAATATGTTAACGAAATTTTCATAGCACTTTCGATTTCCGAGTTATAGCACAAACTTGCATTTTTTTAAATGGAAGTCATAGTTGGCTATGGTCTTATTAAAAAGGTTATTTTTTTCTCGTTTCAATGATATAAGGGTTGTTATGCTTTACTTTTGTAGTTTTTCTTTAAATAAGCAAAAATCATTTTACATGTTCACTGCCTACTAATAGATGGGAGTTATCCCGTGTTGATGTTCTTTTTTTTTTCGATGTGACATTTAAGAGTTCTCTTATTGTTAGTGTAGCAGTTATTAGCCAGTTACAAATTTTAAAACCAAACCTCAGAGTTTGTCAAATATAATTTATTGTTTGTTTTACGTATAAATCTCTCTCTCGTGTTGATCAAAATTTTTGATTGAGTTTATTGTAAATTTCAAAAACAATGTGTTCTAATGAAGAAAAAAACACATGCTTTTCTATTACTACGCTTGTAATAGAAATAGTAGAAATTCAAGTGAAATGTATTTGCAAAGATTTATGGAAAGGAGCCAACCAAGAAAAAAATTATTTTCATTATTAGAAACCAATTTTAAAAAATACGGGTATACCAAAAAGCCTGATAATATTTATTCATTAGAAAACTTTGTTTTTAAAATTTATAATAAACAAAAATTTTGATCAACACGAGACAGAAACATACGTATAACAAACAATAAATTTTATTTGACAAACTCTGAGGTTTTGTTTTTAAAATTTGTAACTGGCTAATAACTGCTACACTAACAATAAGAGACAACTCTTAAATGTCACATCGAAAAAAAAAGAACATCAACACGGGATAACTCCCATCTATTAGTAGGTTGTGAACATGTAAAATGATTTTTGCTTATTTAAAGAAAAACTACAAGAGTAAAGCATAACAAACCTTATATCATTGAAACGAGAAAAAAATAACCTTTTTAATAAGACCACAGCCAAAAATGCAAGTTTGTGCTATAACTCGGAAATCGAGAGTGCTATGAAAATTTCGTTAACATATTTAAAATCTATGTAAAAATATCTATAAAAGCCAATGTTTATTTTTGTTCTAGCTCATATGGTTACGGAATTATTCAAGTTTGAAAAAATCGACATTTTTCAGTTTTTTCAAAATATTTTAAAAAGTTGATGACATGGGTCAAATTTGAAAATGGCATCAGATTTCCCTTTAAATGCTGAACAAATTTGCCAATTTAAACGTTTCTGTATCTCCAATATTAACGGAGTTACCCATACAACAGGTTAGAAAAATGGGCACCCTGTATATAATTTCGCATAAACGTTTACGAATCGCTATTTTTCATTACTGCAAAGTTACTTAAGCCACTTTCAAAATTAGTAGTTTATATAAACTACGGACTTACGTTGATTTTGTCCGTAGTGTTTCATTGAAGGAAGTTTGATAAGACAGTCATTTAAGAAAATTGATGAGTACATTTTTTAATGCATTTCATTATAACTTTATGTAAGTATATTTTTCATCATTAATATTCATAAAATACATAAGTAACAAAAAAATGTATCAGTTCATTCTCATAAAAATAACTCATCACCATAGCAGCCGGGTACTTTCTTGCGTAAGCCGGTAAAGATGTATTTTCCAGCCTTAAAATTGATAGGAAACAACTGGTTTTCTGGATGGACGCAGAAAAAGTCAATTAAACTTAGTCGTAAGTATTAAGGCTACTCAATACCTTACACTAAAATTAATTTACATGTGTAAAAAATTTTATTTTATTTTTCAGTATAGGTACTGTTCAAAATATTCAAAAGCGTTGATCTATAAATCGCTTCACACTATAAAATATTCATTATAAATAACATATTTTAAAAAACTACTTTCTACGAAATACAAATTTTTCTCTTCATTTTTTGTAATATTTAGAAATCCAGTATATGAAATGTTGGCTACATTTTAGACCTATAAATTATGTCATAATGGCTTCTTTATGATAGTTTAACATGTATAAATTCCTTCAAACGCATATTTCAAATAAGTGGTAGGTTTTTTCGGTATTGTTAAACAATTTTAAGAATTTTCCGTCGTTGTAGGTAAATCTTAATGTCAAATAACATCCGAATCGGTAAGTTATTATTAATGTTCGCGGTATAATAAATATCAACTTTTAATAATTTTTAGACAAATGGTTTTTTCAGATCATTATTAAATCTAATCTAACCACTTGTTAAAAAATTTGCTTGGAATCTACAGTGTTGTAACGATTAACTACTGTAGCTACTATTTTATAAAGTTACGCAACAAACCAATAAAACAGAAATATTTAAACTGTTTAATAACCATAATATAGGAGTTACTAGTGATAATGCAGTAACACAATAAGATATTTAGTAATTTAAACGCATATGTATATACAGTTCTAAACTATACGTATGTATATTACATGAAGGGTATAAAATTCGATCACGCAACATACTAATTTCAATGGTAACATTTTAAAAGTTTTATAATAACTTCCCTAACAATTTTAGAAAAAAAAGTGCATTTAGGTTTTTTGTAGACAAAAAAAAACTGTCTTCAAATGTAATCATATCCATGAAACAGAAATAGTTTCAAAATTTGTATCAATAGTACCTTCATTAAAATTAAACCATTATGAGCCATAAATTCTAAATAGCTTAATTTTTAATTATCGTCTCATTATGTAATTTTTGATATTGTATCTAAATATGAAATATTTTTTTTAAATACATTTTTAAAAAGTATTAATAGTAAATATTGCTTTACAAATATATTTACATTTACCTAATGCATTACCACTGTAATATATTCTAATAGAACCAGGGCTGTGGAGTCGGAGTCGGAGTCGGTACATTTTTTCCGACTCCGACTCCGGGTACAACAAAAAATTGCGAGATGGTCCTTTGTCGCAAAATTTAAGCTCGAATTTTAAATATTTTTTTTATATTTCTTTTTTTTTTTCTTATATTACACATCATAAAATGTCTTAGTATTTAATTTTGTCGGAGTCGGAGTCGAACTACTAAAATTATCAGGAGTCGGAGTCGGAGTCGACTTTTTTTTTACCGACTCCGCAGCCCTGAGAACATTCACTTTTATTGTGCAATGCACCTACTGTAAAACTTTTAAACAAGGTGCTCCTGAAATCTTTACCACCTCAATTTTATTTATTTATTTAATAATTTTAACTAACGTTTTTTATTACCAAATAAAAACAGCCGTATGTATACAATCGTATAGAAATACGAAATTTTAATATGTTTCATAAAAGACTGGTTCAACCGTTTTAGATGGCACTAGTCATGTTCAAAGACCCAATCAAATATAAGAAAGTCTAACCTTTTCAGCCTTGTAAACATTTTAACACTTTGGACATAAGTTTTCCGAAATTTATAAAATATCAACAGGCCATGAAGACAATCTCTGCGTATAATCCAATAAAGATACATTTATAATAGAAAGATGGCCATATCAAACTATTTCAAATAACTGATGACCCAAAAATTGATTGCAATCT